>JBBPCX010000040.1:28725280-28746741 GCA_037974365.1 Hydrocynus forskahlii | reverse complement strand
CCTGTGCCCCGTGTCAGTAAAGAGAAGAACCCCCCCTGCCCCGTGTCAGTAAAGAGAAGAACCCCCCTGTGCCCCGTGTCAGTAAAGAGAAGAACCCACCTGCCCCGTGTCAGTAAAGTCTGACCCTGATTTCTTTAATAGAACAGTGACGTTAGAAGAACATACATTATGAGTAAACATATATAGATAATGTTCAAGCAATAATAGGCATTATGGCGCAGCCCTGCTGTTAATAATATTGCATATTGATATTAATAGTATAAACAGAATATATCTCAATGTTTTGAAATCTCCTCTAAGCACTTGATTTAATCCTTCAATGTCTGCATTAAAACTTCTTGTACATATTTGTTCATGGTATGTACCCTGTTGATCAGAACATTAGTAACGACGCTCCTTCCTTATTATATATAGACACGAAACTTAGGAGACAGTTTAGATCCTTATTTCTCTAGTAAAATCACAGAAAAGTAATTTCTCAACCTTATCACAGCTCTTTATGTGACGTTATTTTCTGCACCAAATGAACAATCAGTAAGAGTATTGATAAGTATCTGTAACGATAAACAGTGTCAGTTTCAGTATCGGTGCAATCCCAACAGTTACCAGTCCCTACTTAGAAACACTAGAAATGAGAAATAAGTCCTCCTTTTTTCACAGAGACAGTGATCATCTCCACAAGCACCTCTGTATGATTTCTATTGTATTGAAAAAGTCCTGCATATTTGTTCTCCCCCAATTTATTTAGAGCCAGTCTACCAAAAGCGTGGAATTTTGAAGCATTGAAGACCTGAAGTAAAATATTTGTCACTCTGTTTTTGTAGTTTTTCAATAAACACTTCAGTTCAAATCCCAATCCTGAATATTAACAGCGGAACCTGCAACCCTGCCAGCTGTTTTCCCAGCCCAGTTCTGGTTTTGTCTCACTGGGCCTGGTCCAGCTGAGGGTCAGCGTGTTCCTGCTCCTCCCTCATTTATCGTTCCCACTCACGTTGGACAGTATTGAAACGGAGGTGAAGTCTGCATGTGAAGAAGCACATGCAGTGCCGTGTATGGGATGTGTGTGTGTGTGTGTGTGTGTGTGTATGTGTGTCGTTATCTAACCCTGGTTTATAAGCCTTCTTTGGGTTTTTCTCACATGAAAGATGGAAGCGGACTGCCGTAGTTATGTTCCTGGCTATGTTCCTGGTGGTTCTGTTAGAGGAGAGAGGGGTCCTAGTGTAGATGGGTCTGATACGTATGAGAACAGAGCTCTTGGGTTCTGAGCTGCTAATGTCTTGTCATGAGATGAAGCCACGGTCAGCAGCAGCCTGCAAGCTCAGACTTGCCTGAGGCGAGTCGACTTCTTAATTCTGTGGTTTTGGTACTTGCTCTCCTCCCCTGATTTCACATTCAGTAGTTAAAAATACTGTGTTTTAGACGTCTTAAAGGGCCCATGTCTCGCATTTTTCCTTGTTTTTTTTTTAGGTCCACAAATGGCATTTGTGTTGTTTTATGCACCAGAACAGTTACAGTCACCCTTTTCTATCCTCTCTTTAGCCTTTAGAATTTTTAATTACACTGATATATGTAAATGACCTCTGTTCTGATTGGCTGCCCTGTATTGGCGTCATTCTAAAAGCAGCTGAGCCTGAAACACACTCTGCAACTTCAGTGCATGAATAGCTGGTCTAGGCTAAATAGGTACATATATGAAAATGTGTTTTCCAACCTTTCTTAAGCCCTTAAATAGGCTTTTTTTTGTCCTGATATGTAAATGAGCTCTATTCTGATTGGCTGGTCTATATTGGGAGCAGCCCAGCCTGAAACACATGAACGTCAGCTGAATAGATGTGTGTGTAAATGTGTTATTGTGACATCACAAAACAGCTGGTTGTTTTACAGCTTAATTCCAATTTATAGTTTAAATGAAAGTTTACTACGACATAAAAATGAATTTTTCGTGATATGGGTCCTTTAAACTTCTGGAAACGTGAAAGTCCCTAAGGTTTGTGGTATTATCAGATTTAGGGCTGTCACTATTGATTATATAAGTAATCAAGAAATCTACTAATTGTGTAGCCGATTATTTGAGTCGTTTTTAAATGGAGGAATAATAAAAATTGATTTGAAAAAAAAATACAAATGATGCAGAGCCTTTCGGAGACATGCAAAATGCAAATTAATTTCTTAGGCTGTTTTTCACCATAAGAGAGAGTTGAGGGGGAACCAGAACTGTTTGCAGTCGTCAGGCAACAGTTCACCAAGAGGTGTTCAGGGGCGGAGCTGCGATTCTTGAACAGCTGTGGCTATTTGTCAAATACGCATTCTCCACAATGACTCTCTCTCTCTGTCTGTTCCAGCCGCTCCAGGTCCCCCAGCCAGAAAAACAGCCCCACCCCTGGAGAAGAGCGACTGGAGAAGAACCCCTAACCCAAATCACTTTAGCTTCCCAATCCTTTTGTCTTGCCTAGTTTTCCTCCCCACATCGAGCTCCACCTTGTGTCATTTATGAAGCTGAGATGAGCTCCTTATTTTCCAGTTTCTTATTTGAATTTACCATTCCACCTCAAACGGCACATGTAATCAAATGCGCCGTTTAAGACCGAACGGAAAATTCGAATAAGAAGCCGGCGAATAGAAAGCCGACTTCAGCTGTTGTGATTTTTTTCTCTTTTGTTTGTGTTTACCTTAATGTCTTTAAACTATAAATGATAGTTCAGTACCAGTTTCTTTTGCCCTTTTATTCTGCAATTTTGTATTTTTGTTTCTTATATATCGTAATTGGAAGGAAATGATAGCAGGCTTAAAAGGGCTGTTTTTGTTGTTTTTCCCTTTTTTTTTACCACCCCGATTAGTTTGTAGATGTACACTGGAAATGATTGAGAAACAAATAAAGTGTTCAAGGCATGACATGAAGGATCCTGATGAACGAATAAAGGTGCAGGAGGGTCTCAAACTGCAAGAAGTGGAACTGCTTTGCTTAAAAACACGTAAAGCATTATAAATAAAAAATATTATACAAGTGACATGCACGTCTCATTATGAACAATTTGGGTATTTCCAATAAAGCATAATGATGGTGATGAATGTAGACTTGGTCTCAAACCCTGAGTTACAACAGCGTTATCAGTCCAGGAGATTTGTTTGTTTAGTAATGCTAAATAATTAAATTTGACCAGAAATTTGGATTACAGCTTTGATAAGGTGCACATTAGCTCAGTTAACCTAAACAAACTGCTACTGTCATTTTCACAGTCAATTCTTAACCTTCCACCAAAATCATTCACTGTCAATATTAAGCTCAACTTTTCAGAGGGAATATAGTATATACACTAATACAGTGTTTACAGTGTGAACAGAGTGGGTTTGGTGTGAAATATTCCTTGCTGGAGAAACTGAGTCTGGTCACAGTGGAGGTGAATGGAACCAGCATTCTGCCTGTATAAGCTCCTCAAAAAGGAGCTTCACCTGGGAGTAGGTGGTGAATAAAATGGCTGTATTTGTGTTGGAGCTGCCTGGTTCCATTCACCTCCACTGTACGGAAATTGACTAAAACTATCAGGTGTCAGTTCGACACCTGCTCAAATAATATTCTGAATACATTCATAATATACACTGATAAAGCCACTGCAGGTGAAGTGAAGAACACAGATGATCTGGTCCCAGTGTTTCTGTCGAGGAGGGTATATTGTATTAGGTAGTGAAGTTCTTGGAGTTGATGATGGAAGAAGAAAAATGGACGACCAAAAGATCTGAGACACTTTGAGAAGAACCAAACTGATGTGTGGGTGGTCCTGGAGCCTCCTGTTGCGTAAGGGGCTGCAGACCGGTCCACTTACATTGGATGTCGGTGCTGGACCATGGAGTATTGGAAGAAGGTGGGCTAGTCTGATGGATCAGTTATATTCAAATTTTAGTTTTGTAATTTTAAGCCAAACTTTGCCTTCACAAATACTCGTTTCTGTAATTCTATATACATTGTTATTATTTACATGTATTATTATTCACATAGTATTATTAATATTATTTACATTTATGCTGTTTAGATGGCATGTGTGTTAATATAGTATTCTTTAATCAAAATTATACTCAGATTTTAGTTTAGTGCAATTTTCCGCAAAACTGACTAATACTCATTTCTGTCATTCTAACTATTAACTACTGATTATTTTTCACATCAATTATTTTGTGTTTAGACGGCTTGCATGTTAATATAGTGTACTTTAATCAACAGTATATTAAGTTTTAGTTTAGTGCAATTTTCAGCAAAGCTGATTTTAACTAATTTCTGTAATTTTAAGAACTTAATGCATAGTGTGTGTTTGTACAGTGTGTATTGAGAGAGAGTGACATTTTTAGCAGCAAATCACACAGTGTCCGGCGGGGTTGGACGCCAGCTATTGGCTATCCGAGTCGACCGTGTCCTCCAGTGGGAGTCCGCGGTGGGCGGGATCAGGCGGTCTGGTATATTCCGTCCATTTTCAGTGGGAGCAGAAGCTAACGGGACATCATGGCCACGCAGGCGGTGCGGTACTACAGCGAGGGCGGTCGGGCCACCAAGCGGCAGAAAACCGACAATGACGGAGGGATGGCGAGCGTAAGAGCCGTATTTACCCGGAGGAGACGTTTCTGAGTCTCCGGTCGTTGATTTTGCCTAAAAATGGCCGTTAGCACGGCGGCTAGCCGAACCCGCTTTACTCTCCCCGGCGGGCTGTTAGCATTAGCATTAGCTTTAGCTTTCTTTGTTTCGCTTGACCAAAAACGAGCGTTTTTTTAACTCTTAAATTACAAACCGAGACCGAATTAATCGCATCAGAGTCACAAAACGTGCATAGAAGCACATTTGTTTACATTTTAGCTAGTTAACCGTGCAGCTACGAAGCCTGGAGATGAATGAATTAGCCTAGCCGCCACTATCAAGGCCCATTTGAGAAATTTACTGATGAAAAACTAATGATAAATGAGGTCTTTCTGTTCTTTACTGATCGGTAGATTTGATCAGAAATTCCATGCATTAACCAGTAAACCTATGCAGTTTTCTTTTTTTCCATTTTGCTTTCTTTGTTTAATGATGAGTCCTACTTGTATTATATATTAATATTATGGTATTGCCTTTTTTAAATGGTTATTTTGACGCTGTAAAGCACGTTGAATGACCCGTGGGCGACAGTGTGAATTACAAATAAAGTGTCTTTTGTTTTTTTCTTAATAATCGCACTAATGGAAATTCAGATTTCCATTGTAGAGGTTGCTGTTTTACAACTGAATTGTTTACAATCGACCCCCCAGTGAAGCGCCACGTGTCTTTATAGGAGCAGTTGATGGTAGAGTGGGGATTTGTATTAAAAATGCAGTTTACTGAAATTAACGTTGGTCAAAAACTGGCCACACTGAAGGTCGTGGTCAGAACCTACCAAAAGTGCTTCAAGGGCGGAGGTCTGGCGACAGGGTCCTGGGCAGCTGGTGGTCTAGTGGTTAGGGAGTTACCCCTGCGATCAGAAAGTCATGGGTTCAAAATCAGTCGACTTCTTGATAGTAGCACCACTGAAGTATCTTTGTGCAAGGTACCATCCCCACACACTGCTCCCCATGCACTGCGTTCCTGGCTTCACTTGGTGAATGGAGAAAACGCAGAGAAAGAACTTCATGCAGTTCACACGTTATGCTATGGCTTGTTCACATATGGTAAGATGGGCACTGTACAGATTGTCACACTGCACTGAGCAGGGTATTGGTTGGTGTTTTGCAAAAGCTGAGCATTTGAGGCGGCATATGAAGCGAAAGTGACCATTCTGACATACGTGAACACACCACGGCGCACAGTGTGAACAGCATGAAAATTTTCCTCTGCATTTCCATTTCCATTCACCAAATGAAACCGCGGGCAGCCAGGAACACGGCACCCGTGGAGCAGAGTGTGGGTACCTCAGAGGTGCTTAGCAGTCTTGGGAACTGAACCCAAGGCTTCCTCATCGCAGGGTGAATGTCCTATGCTTCTGATGTGAACCGTTTTCTTGACTTTGACAATATAATTGTGCAAAACTGTCTCACATTATTCAGCATGAAAGCAAAATCCTAATTAGTCCTCCTGCCGTACATGTGAATGTAAAACAGTGTCAGGGAGGGTTTCAGGTAGCTGAGCTCTTTGCCCATAATGGGTGAAGGAGGGGGAGGTGAAACCTGATAGAATTGGTTCAAATGAGTTGGCTTGACCCACTGGTGTACAGTGACATCACTAAAAGAAATTAGAAGGCATTTCAGAGGCAGGGCGATAGTTTCATTTTGATATGAGATTACAGGAAGGAAAATGATTCTTTTAAATGATGAAATGTGTTTAATCTGACCATGGTAAACAAAGGTCAGTCGTTGTTTATTGACTGTGATTGAACATTACTGTTTTGCAGGAAGGCTACGAAGACCCTCACAAGCCACTTCCATCCCTTGTGGTGCATGTAAGAGGGCTGGTGGACGGTGTTTTGGAAGCAGACCTTGTGGAAGCCCTGCAGGAGTTTGGAACCATTAGGTAACACTCATGCTTCAGCCGGGAACCACCTCATTAGTGTTTTATATGTGACTTTTTGAGGGACTGTTGTTTTCCATTTCTACAGTTACGTAGTGCTGATGCCCAAAAAGCGCCAAGCCTTGGTGGAATATGAGGACATGAGTGGTTCTTGCAATGCTGTGACTTACGCCAACGACAACCAGATCTATATTGCCGGAAACCCTGCGTTTGTGAATTACTCGACCAGTCAGAAGATATCCCGGCCCGGCGATCCCGACGACTCACGCAGTGTTAATAATGTTTTGCTTTTCACAATCATGAATCCTATTTACCCCATCACCACGGTAATGTCCACTAGAGCTCTGTCACACACACTCATTTCTCCACCTGTGTCTGTCTGATGATCCTTAATACCTGTGGTTAAACATGTCTGTTTTTATCCTGCAGGACGTGCTTTATACCATTTGCAACAACTGTGGTCCAGTTCAAAGAATTGTCATCTTCAGGAAAAATGGTGTCCAGGCCATGGTAGAATATCCTTTACTGCTTGAAAGGAGCAGATGTGTGGTGATATCATCTTGTGTGTCTGTAAACCAGAATGCATGAAAGTTTAGCACAAGAACATTCTTCAGAAGGATCTTATAGTGGTAGCTTTGGGGTATTTGAACCAAAAATATTCGGCTTTTTTCATGCATTTTAATGCTTCAATATTATTGTTACTTGGGAACACTTAACATGTTAAAATTGAAATCACATTAGTAAAAAAATAAGTAACAAAGGTCACAAATTTTTTGAAGGAAGAACTGCCATGTGCCAAAATTATCATTTGTATGTCAAAGTCAAATGTTTGTCTTTAAATGGTTAAGACATGTTGCTGTATGTGTCTGTAATCGTTTTTGCTTGTTAATTTTAGGCCCAATTGCTTTTTCCTTAACTACCTCCACGTTTGATTCAGTCCAGAGTGCTCAAAGGGCCAAGGCTTCTCTCAATGGCGCTGATATTTACTCAGGCTGCTGCACGCTCAAGATTGAGTATGCAAAGGTAAGTGGGGTTCAGGCTTATTTTAACTAAATTAGATGCAAAGAAATTCAAAATATTTGAATCATGTAGGTGAGAATTATGCGATGGGCATACCTATTAAAATCCTGTCTTTTCCTGTAGAGCTTATAAATTCTAGGGATTGTGATATTTGAGGTTTGTTCACATACAGCCCTGAAAAAAGTTAGATTCTAGTATTTTGAGTCTCACATCAGTCCATGTAGAATGGAACTAGAGCTCTGTAGAATCAGGAGCGTTTAAACCCTTTAACGGGTTGCATCACAATGTCGAACGAGTCACACCAGCACTGCAGTGAATGTCGTCTTACTGATGAGCCTCAACATCTTAAACATCTTTATGGAATAGATACATTTACAACATGAAACAGTCTTCCAACAATCGCTGTCTATATGCACACCAGCCTTATACTGTGGTTCTGCAGTCCGACAGTGCAACTGGAGCAAATACAAGAACAATTGACAACACAATGTTACAGATTTTTGAGTTGTAATGTGAGAAAACACCAAAAGGTGAAGGGTTGCTGAAGGGTTTGAGAATCATGTTCACTCATAATATACATTGCCCACGTGGTATAGATCAGATTGTAATGATTCTTTTTCTCCTCCCATCAGCCCACACGCCTCAATGTGTTCAAGAACGATCAGGACACGTGGGACTACACTAATCCAAACCTGAGCAGCCAAGGTACAGTGAGCAAACATCCGTCTTTTCTGACACTACTCAGCACCCTTACTGCCACTGTGGGGTACAGATAAGCGGGTGGGAAGGGGCCGTGCTGGACGTCCAGGAGCAGTGTCCCTTACCTTCACCTTCCCCGCAGAGACTCCTGTCCTGCTCTGAAGAGTGGTGGCGCTGTGGCACTGTTCGTGAGACGTCCTCGGTTTGTGAAATAACATTTGAGCTCCCTCTCTCCACAAAGCAAGGATGTCAGGAGCAACTGGACCACCAGGTGCCTGTCATTCAGGGACAGTGTCTCTTCTGCTTCCCTCTTTGAATGTTTGCCTTCTTCCGCATGAGGATTTGCTCATGTCTGGTATCTTCTTAATGGTACCAGTGATCCAGTAAAAGTGGTCAATGTTGCCTGCTTGTGGCCAGTTGCTCCTCAGCATCCACACTCAGCATTCCCCCTTCCAAAAAAAAAAAAATAAATAAAGCACAGAAACTGCCTCAGAACATCAGCTGCTACAACAGAACACACCTGGACACTGGAGAACAGTTTTCATACTTGCATTGAAGACACTTCAGCAACACAGTTTGTTTCAGCCACCACCGGTCCTACACCTGCAAGAGCACTGAGCTTTGTCCACGCAGAAGGAAAGCAGCCACCCTGCTTCAAACATTCTGATACCCCACATCTGAGCATACAACACCGCACTCATCCTCCTACTGAACCAGCCGCCACGAAGACGCCACCCCGACACACTTCCCAAGAACAAGACACACGCCACTGTGACACAGCACCACTTCACTGCTGATGGGAATCTCTTCAGGGGGGATTAAAAAAACACAGTGCATTCACACCAGGCAGATGATGTCCAGACACACAGCCTTCTCTGAGCCCTGCCTGTCTTTGGTCGAGCCCTTCCCACCCCTCTTCCTCACAGTCTCCTGCTGATCAACACAAAAACATGCTCACACGCCACAATTAGAGCCCTGTGGTGAGGAAGACGCACTGACATGCAGACACACGCCATACTGAAGTGTGTTCCGGAATATAGTCCCACCTTTACTGATCTTCCAACATACCACCTCCCTGCCCGTAGGCCGTCCTACTTCTCCTAAAATGTGTGACTGATCTTTTTTTTTTTTTTTCCTTTCTATTCTTAGTCCCATGACTACTTTGTAACGCCTTCCAATATGATGCAGGTTTGGCATTGTCTCTAATGGGAACTGTCTGAAAATGTGCAAAAAGCCAATGCAGCCCACACGCCATGAAGAACAATGTATTCAAATGAGCAAACGGAGCGCAAGGACCACAGCGGAGCTTTAAACTCGGGCAGAGGGGCTGTGAAACTGAGCAGTTTGGAGAAAAATGGAGAAATGTGTTAAAGTGGCAGAGACGAAGAGGTGGCTAATTTACAGCACCTGCCTCACCCTCTACCCCCCACCCCCAACTTGAGTTTTGGCTGTAAGTAACCCCAAGCTTATGTTGTCTTGGAGTGATGCTCTCATGTGTTTTATTTATTTATTTCATTTATTTTTTGTTTGTTTATTTTTTGTTTTGTTTTTTGCTTGTTTTATTGTTTTGGGGGTTTTTTTGTTTGTTTTTTTGGGGGTTTTTTTGTTTTGTTTTTTGTTACGTTTCAAGAGGTTCTCTGACACAAAATGTTGTGACTAACTTGCTTTTGTTCCCCTCCCAAAGAATGAATATTCATCCAGTGGACCCATCAGTCTCCTGTTGCTGTACTGCAATGTGGAGCTCTTTTCATTAGACAAAGGAATTTCCACCAAAATCCCCCCGTAATTCAGCTTTAAATGTGTGAATAGAGGAGGTTCAGTGTGGGTTTGGTGTGAAACCTCACCAGGTCAGCACCGTTCATAGTGGAGGTGAATGGAACCAGATGTCAGCTGTCTGGTTATAGTTGAGCCATGGCCTGACGCCAGATATGTTGTTCTGACTAAGATTTTAAAGAAGCTTTTGGTCCCAAAACGAAACTCATTCATTCATGGTGGAGGGATTCATGCAGGGCAGTCCCCAAAGAAAAAGCGATGTAGTTCAGATTCTCCGCTATTTTACCGTCAACATCCATATAAACACTCAGACGCATGGGGCTTCACTTGGGGGGGTCGATAGTGAATAAACCAGTTGGATGTGTGTTAGAGACGTTTGGTTCCATTCACCTCCACTGTAAAGAAATCAGAGTCTCTACAATGAATGCGCACCTCCGTTACTGAATTACGGGGGAATTTTGAAAACTTGATGGAACTCCCCCTTTCATTAATGCTCGGAGACTCAGTTTAGCCACTTGTTGTGCTTCTGTGCTCAGTCACAGTGCATCAGTTCATGTTCAGTAGCAGCCTGTCGATGTGTGCGTTGAAACGAATGCACCAACTAGTTTGGGATTTGATTGTTTGCAATATGTGTACCTGAACAGGTGCAGACGCTGATGGCAATGGGGACGATCAAGGTGTGTGCCTCAGGCCTTTTTTCTTGTTTTCCCCTCTCAGTTAACCATATCCTGAATTAATAATAATTGGCCCAGATAGTTCTGTTTGTGAGTTGTTAGTACACTGCTCCCACTCATGCCTCCATAGCATTCTTTTTTTAAAATTCCATATTCAAAAATGTAATCAGTGTAGTGTATATCGCCTTTTATTTAATACCGATATTGAGTATACCGATGTTTTAAAAATAGCTTCACTATAAGATGACCATGCAGAAATGTCCTTACTCAGACACTCCACCGCCCCACATCACAATGTGAGTGTGTGTGCACTATTTATAAAGGATTTTACAGGATCAGGTTTGCTTGGCCCAATGCTGATACCTGGTATTGGATCGGTGCCATCTCTTAAAAAAAAACAACTCTAGTCTGTCTTTATTTACTTTTGCCCCCTTCTCTTTCCTGTCTGTTTCTTTAAAGCCCACCTCACTGAATTTGTGAAATTATACACAGAAAATACTCCTATCCTGCTTCGTCTCAGCAAATTCATCTTCCACGCTCTCTCTCTTTCATTCTCTCTCTGTATTGTTCCCCTTTTTTTCCTTTCTTGGCCTCCCTCCCTCTCTCGCCTCTCAGATTTGATTGCCAACCCCAACAAGCGCCGGAGGCAGCCGGCTCTGCTGGGAGACCACCCTCCAGAGTACGGTAAGGCTCGTGGCGGACACCTTCAGACACCACAAGAGAGAAAAAAAAAAAAAGAAATGGGGAGTGACTGGTTGTTAGTTGTTTTGGGTGCCTAGTTCCACAGTGGCAGTAAGACGGTGCTGTGTTGAGTCACTCAGAACTAAAATGAAATCTGGGGGGAAAAATGTGAACTTCTGGTTCACGTCCGTTTCTTGTTTTGTTTTTAAACACTCAGGTGGTTACCATGGATACCAGGACGACGGCTACGGCGGTTACGAGAGCCGGCGCATGGGCGCGTCCATGGGCCCGAGGCGCGGCGGGAGCCAGCGCTACGGCGGTCAGTACGGCGCTCCCCCGCCACCTCCCGGGGAGTACAGCGCCCACGCAGAGTCTCCTGTCATGATGGTCTATGGCCTGGAGCCCACCAAAATAAACGCAGACAGGGTCTTTAACATCTTCTGTCTCTACGGAAATGTCGAGAGGGTAAGCGGGGACGGATGGAGTCCAAAAGGGCGCTTAAACCTGGCTTAACGGGAATAAACTAATCTCCTTTTGATCTTTTAAGGTGAAGTTTATGAAGAGTAAGCCAGGAGCTGCCATGGTGGAGATGGGAGATTGTTACGCAGTGGACCGGGCCATCTGCCATCTCAACAACCATTTCCTATTCAACCAGAAACTTAATGTCTGGTACGTGTGCACTTGAGTGGCCCTGCTTTTTCTGGCACACCAACTCTTGGGCTTGTTTATTTACTTAATAACGTTTGGCCATTTGACAAATAAGGGAAACCTCATTCTAGGTTAGTCAAGGGCAGTTCTGATCCTGCTTCCTCAGAAACCTGCTTACAACTTTAAAGTTGCATGTGTTTATAAAGTCCTTCATGAGTTGAATTTAATCCTTTCTGTGCACAAAGGGAAGAACTAGACAGATTCTCTTTTGCTGAATAGTTAAAAAAAAAAAAAAGCATATGTGAGCAAGATTTTAGTGGGGTTTGCTGTATCAGACTAAGGAGATGGTTTCAGTGTGTTAAAAATCACAATAAAATTCAGCTCTCCTGGTGTTTGAAGCAAATGAATACATAAATATCTGCATGAACATGGGTATAGTTAATGAAGAGACTGATAAAAACAGGCAAATGTCAAACACAGGAAGAAGCAGCACAGTGAAAGTGGACTTTAGATGCCTGTAAATACATTGTCTGTATGTGTAAATTTACATATTAATTCCGTAGTCAAACTTTACACGTTGTATTACATATTCAATAGTCAATTTCAGTAGTTCTGTCCAACTTCTGTCAAAATCTCAGAAAATGTTGCTACGGGGAGACAAAAAGATGACCTAAAGCATGTTCTTTTGGAACCCATTTAACTGCATGAAAACCCTGAGCTTAGTGAAAAGGGGAATCTAAGATCCAGTAGATGCTGGGTGTTTGTGTGTTGAGGGTTTTCTCTCCTCTTCCTCACAGTGTGTCTAAGCAGCAGGCCATCATGCCAGGCCAGTCGTATGAATTGGAGGACGGCTCCAGCAGCTTCAAGGACTTCCATGGCAGCCGAAACAACCGCTTCACCTCCCCAGAGCAGGCAGCCAAGAATCGCATCCAACATCCCAGCAACGTTCTGCATTTCTTCAACGCCGCCCCAGAGGCCTCGGTGGAGATCTTCTCTGAGGTCAGCACATCAGGAGCTTCCCACTTAGGAGTAGGCAGTTTTGGTTGGGTGTGGCCTGTTGTAGGAATTGGGGAGAAATTGATTCTTTAGTGATACCCAGCCTTAGTAGTCAGGGATTTTAGTATTTAATTGAACTGTGCTTAAGTTGGTTTTTTTTCTCACACTTCAGATCTGTGAGGAACTTGGTGTGAAGAGCCCGTCTAATGTAAAACTCTTTGCAGCAAAAGGTGAGTGCAACTGTTCTGCTGAGATCTGGTTGTGGCTTAGATGAATATGAATTAGAGGTTGTTGGAGATTCACATATGCACAAAGAAGCCACTTCGTTTGGTACACCTAACTTGTATCTACTCACATTGTCCCCTTTACCACCTTTATCAAAGGTACATACACACACACCACACACTCTGCTGACACTTAAGGAAGGGATTGTTAAATAATAGCTGTAGCTCCAGCAGTCATGAAAACTCTTCAGAGGCAAAACAGATTGGACTTTTGCCATCAGTCACCTTCTGGTTACTAGTAGACTACCTAGGTCATGTATTACCTTGAACAAACATCTGGTTTATCCTTACAGGACTGAGCTAACAGATTAGATTTAATGCCGAATTTAAAATAAAGCCTGAAATTGCAGGTATTCTTTTATCTGAATGTCTGAAGACTCCAAATGACACTTGGTGAATTGAGGGTCCTGCACTGTGAATGAGTTGGACACTCCTCATTCAAACCATCTGCTTGTCTTCTCAGGTGGTGCCTCGTCAGAGAGGAGCTCGTCAGGACTGTTAGAGTGGGAGTCTGTTAACGATGCCATGGAGGCTCTCTCTATGATGAATCATTACCAGATGAAGAACCCTAGTAAGTATTGAGCGCAGGAGCCCAGCACTTAATCGCACCTGAACATAGGTAGTTCCAGCTCAGAGCTGAACCATGTTTGACAGCTGTATAATTGGAATTCGGTTTTAAAAATTGGTGTGCAGTTCTTGGAATATTGACTAATTTTTCTGCTGGCTAATCATGGTATACTTACAGTGGACTATACTGATTGGTGGAAGAGTTTGTATTAATAAATTGAACCTTGATGTATTGTCTTTAGACATTGCCATTTTAAACAAAAACAGCAATATTTCCTGGGAAGTAAATGAATTTTCCTTAGCTCTTTTTTTTTTTTTTTTAATTTATTTATTTAATTAAGCGGGCAAACAGTTTTTAGGTGCATTACTTCCATATTCTGGCAGCAGTAATGCATTATTTAACTCAAAGTGCTAGGAAACAGTTAAAGAGGGTTTTTTTTTCCCTAAAGATTTGAATAACTATTTGTGTTCTAAAATCAGAAAGTCCCTAACTGGCTGTGTTTTGTCACCGTTTTATTAAAGCATGTGCCGTATGATATGAGGGGCTGTGTGTGGAAGGTGATTTTGCACCAGTTCGGTTGGCAGGTTGCGAAACAGAATAGCACATTCATCCTCTTTCTGCTATTAAATATCAAAATCCAAACTGACAAAATACATCCACGGTTCGGTTTATTGGTAGGGCTCAGTCATTAATTAGCTATTAATTTAAGCACACTGTTTTGTACAGAGTTGGTATCAGAAAACTTTATTGATCCAAGAGTAATTGACTAAGGTTTTGTCTGCACAGACCCAAAGACAAGAACGATATAAAATATAATAAACTCAAAATAAAATAAATCTCCAGAAAATACTCACTATACTGTATACACAAAATGCTGTGTTCAGTAAGAGAGGTGGGTGTAAATACTATAGATAAAAAATAAATACTGCTGTTTAGTTATTGTAAGTAAATTACTTATAGTTTAACACATAGTGGTTTGGAGTTGTTCTCTATACTGAGTGTTATTGCATGTAACAGTGACACAAGTAGTGAAATGGATGATAAATGATTTAGCACAAAATAAGAAATTACACACTTGTGGGGCAGCAGGTTTTTGCACAGATTATTGTGTGGATGTGTAACAGGGGGAAATAATCTCAGTTGTTTTATTAAATCAGATTCAACCTTAAAGTGTGACTTATTGTTGAAATAGCCTGTAGCCTGACTGTGACGTTGTGTTGCAGATGGTCCGTATCCCTACACGCTGAAGCTGTGCTTCTCCACCGCTCAGCATGCCAACTGAGACCCGTCAGCACAGAGTTCCAGCATTCCCACCTTACCGACACGACTCTCCCCCAGAACCCCCCCTCCCCCGCTGCGTTTATCGTCCCTAATAGGTCCTACATATGAGCGTATGTGTGCAGTAACGTCGAACACGTCTTTCTTCGGAGCGAGTCGTGCCACATGCTGAGAGAGAGAAATTGGCAAAACTGTCATTGTTTTTATAGAGAAGGAGAAAGGAAATGCTTTTGTACCAGTATTTTTTTTTTCTGTTTAATGTATTTCTTTTTTTTTAATTGCTTTCCATTATTGACTGTTAGCTGTGTGCTCAGCACCTCACTTTTGGAAACATCATCCTGTAAAGGTGAATGCATTTTTTTCTCTCTTAATTGTAAAATAAACAGTGATAATAGAACGTCTGTTGTCCTGGCTGTTTAATGCACCACGAGAGGCCGTGATTTTAGTGCTAATACTCTGAATATCATTCATTTCCTTAATAGTATTCACTGATGACCAGAATTGTATTGAATGATTAATGATACCATCATTATTGGGGCACTGGGAATGTATTTGGATTTTATAGGACTTTCATGATTACTTGACTACAGTAATTACCGTTTTATAGTTTCAATTCACTGGCTAATTGATTTGTTTTTCAGTCAGAACGATGAACGGAGTATGTGAGTTTTAAAGCCATGTTCAGTCTGAACATTCCCCGTGGGGGGGTGCTAGTAATGACAAGTCACACTTTCACAAAAGTGAATCTCGGTGACGGAAAGGGGGGGGACTTGTGTGGCAGACATGGCTCTGACAGCATTCAGTGTAGGGTTCCACACACCCTGCCTGAACAACAGCGACCAACATCAATACACTGTACAGTATTCAATATACTATACACTGTATAGTGTATGATACAAAATACTGTACAATTAATCCATCAACAGAGGGAGGGTTATTTCAGCACTGAAAACATTTCAGGCTGCAATCAAATCCTCACAGCAATATTCTAACATCTGTGCCTGACCTCACTAATGCTCTCAGTGCTACAATCAAATCCTCACAGCAGTGTTCCAGCCTTCTCAGAACAGTAGATATTACTGCAGCAAAGGAGGACAAACTACCCCAATAAAACCTGATCGGTGTCTTTAATCTAGTCACTGTATATAGTGTGTGTGTGTGTGTATATCTATAGAATATAAAATCACAATATGCCACTTTGTAAATATTATGGGGGTCTAGCCCTGAGTCATCCTGACTTTAGGAGACCCTCTGAGGGCCGAGATCCAAGCCTGGCTGATATAAGCCAGGACCTTTTACCTACTTTTGTTTATGTTCTGAGCTGCTGCACACTACAGAAAAATGCCAAAAGAATTGCAGATGAATTACTGAACAATCATTTAAACATTTAACACTAAATCTTCACTTCAGGACTAAATTAAACATGCATCAGGTCTGCTGAGGTCATGGAGAGGTGTGTCAATATACTACAAATATACAGCAAACGGAACCAAGGTTATGAGTCACAAATGTGGATCACTGAGGTGTTAAGAATTTGGTCATGCTTCAGTAAAACAAAACAAAGAATTAATTCAGGTTTTCATTGTTTAGTGTGAATAGGGCTGCTCCACCTTAAATGCTGCTTTAGATTCAATCAGGCTGGAGCCCCTCCCCCCACCTGCAGCTGCTGCAGAATTTAAGGTGGAACCTTACTATACTATCGTGTGCTATACAATATACCATACGATATACTGTTCAATACAATGTACAACATCCTGTAAACTGTACCATAGAATATACTGTACAATATATAATATATAATATACTTCACAATATACTGTACAATATACTATATAATACTCTTTACAGTGTACTGTACAATATACCATACAATTCACTGTACAATATACTACATAAAATACTGCACAATTCCATCCACCAACAGAGGGTGGGTTATTTCAGCACTGAAAAAATATTTCAGTCTGCAATCAAAGCCTCATAGCAATGTTCCAGCATTCTCAGAAGAGTAGATGTTACTGCAGCAAAAGGGGACAAACTCCCCCCCTTCAGAACAAAACATACATTTGTATCAATAATAAGATGCCACTTTGTAAATATTATGGGGTCTAGCCCTGAGTCATCCTGACTTCAGGAGACCCTCTGAGGGCTGAGATCTAAACCTGGATGATGTAAGCCAGGCTCTGACCTTTCACCTACTTTCATTTGTTAACGCTCTACACCAGGGGTGCCCAAACCTGTTCCGAAAGGGCCGCTGTGGGTGCAGGTTTTCGTTCCAACCAAAAAAAACCACAAACCAAGATCAACTGATTACAGAGGTGGAATCAGGTGTGCCTCCTGCTTGGCTGGAACGAAAACCTGCACCCACAGCGGCCCCTTCTGGACAGGTTTGGGCATCCCGCTCTACACACTACAGAAAAATGCCAAAGTAATCACACATAATTATTGTGTAATTATTTCAACATTTAACATTACATTTTAATTTCAAAACCGCATAAACTGATAAAGGTTTCAGAGGTACATCAGGTCAGCTGAGGTCATGACGAGTTGTGTCAATATGCTGTCTGTGTGTGTGTGTGTGTGTGGGTGTGTGTGTCTGTGTGTGTGTGTCTGTGTGTTATGACATGATGTTCTTTTCTGTTTCTGAAACAAAATAAATATTGAGGTTTCGTTTAAGGTGTTAAACATTTGGTGTTTCCACCAAATTATTTTGTATTTTTCTTAACTCATGTATTGATTATTAATAATAATAACCTAATAAGTATTATTATTTTTATGTTTTTGGATTATTTAAAATTTAACTTTTACATTTTTATGGCACTTTATGACTTGTCCTTGCACTGCTCTTATTTGTGTGTTTTGTTGTGGTCTGCACATTTTCTGGTCTCGGGAAATGTAAATTCATTCCACTGTGTTTTAGATGCAGAGTAAGAATAAAAATAAATGCAATAGCTGCAGATGATGAGGAGAGGAGATTAGCATTCAGTAATATTAACATTCAGTAATATTAATCTCATATATAAATAGTCAGTTCACATATCAAAGACAAAACTGGAATGACAAATAAACTGAACTTGGACTGAACCCGGCAGAAGTCAGTGAGTAACAGTAACCTGTGTGTAATTGCAGGACTTTTATTTTGCTTTTTTGTTTTTAAAACAGAGAAGGGGGCGGACTAGTGTGTTTGTGGAAGAGGAGGGAAGAGTGAGATACTGTACAAAGTGCAATGAATTCCCTTATCAGATCTGCCTTTGTGGGAAGTAAGTGATTCTGACATGCGCGTAGGTCAGATATTTTAATTAAAAATCTTTTAACTCTTTTCAGCTTGAGTCGAATGTCTCCGTTCCACCTTAAATTCTGCAGCAGCTGCAGGTGGGGCGAGGGTCTCCAGCCTGATTGAAACTAATGCAGCATTTAAGGTGGAACGGGCGTAATCACACTAAACAATGAAATACAGAATTGACTTAAAATATTTGCCTTAGCGTTACTGAAGCATGACCAAATTCTTAATAACACCTCAGGGATCCACATTTATGACTCATAACCTTGGATCCGTTTGCAGTTCTGTATATTTTTTGTATATTGACACACCTCTGCATGACCTCAGCTGACCTGATACCTCTGTTTAATTTAGTTCTCAAGTGAAGTTTTAGTGTTAAATGTTTAAATGATTCGTCAGTAATTCATCTGCAATTGTTGTGGCATTAATTTGTGGTGTGTAGCAAATGAAAAACAAATGAAAGTAGGTGAAAGGTCAGAGCCTGGCTTACATGTGCCAGGTTTGGACCTCGGACGTCAGAGGGTCTCCTGAACTCAGGATGACTCCGGGCTAGACCCCCATAATATTTACAAAGTGGCATCTTATGATTATATTTATATATACAATTATATATTTAGAATATATACAGTGACTGAGAAGATTAAAGACACCGATCAGGTTTTATTGGGGGCAGTTTGTCCTCCTTTGCTGTAGTAACATCTACTGTTCTGAGAAGGCTGGAACGTTGCTGTGAGGTTTTGATTGCACAAGAGCTTTAGTGGGTCAGGGACTGAAGCTGGAACATTGCTGTGAGGATTTAATTGTTTGAGAGCATTAGTGAGGTCAGGTACTGATGGTGGATCATTGCTGTGAGGTTTTGATTGAACCACATCTTTAGTGAAGTCAGGTACTGAAACTGGAACATTGCTGTGAGGATTTGACTGTTTTAGAGCATTAGTGAGGTCAGGTACTGATGTTGGATCATTGCTGTGAGGATTTGATTGTATGAGAGCATTAGTGAGGTCAGGTACTGAAGCTGGAACATTGCTGTGAGGATTTGATTGAAGCTGGAACATTGCTGTGAGGATTTGATTGTATGGGAGCATTAGTGAGGTCAGGTACTGATGTTGGAACATTGCTGTGGGGATTTGATTGCAGCCTGAAATATATTTTCAGTGCTGAAATAGCCCACCCTCTGTTGGTGGATGTATTTGTACAGTATATTGTATAGTATATTTTATAGTATGTTGTACAGAATAGTGAACAGTATATTGATGTTGGTCGCTGTTGTACAGGCAGGGGTCTGTGGTGTCCTGCACTGAATGCTGTCAGAGCCATGTCTGCCTCAGGAGGCCCCACCCCCCCTTTCACCACCCTGTCAGTCACCCAGCCAGCCAAGCATGTGACTCATGTGGAGCTACACCGGCCAGACAAACGCAACGCCATGAACAAGGCCTTCTGGAGGTATGTTCCTCCATCATCATTTTGTCTGACACCATACATCAACACACCTTTCATCAAAAGAAATGGAATAAAGTCAATAACCTGCTAGGACTGTGTGTTTGGGATCATTGTGATGCTGGAAAATGAAGCCACTGACAGTCAGATGCTTTCCAGGTGGTATTACGTTCCAAGAGCGCCTGTGTATTGTGAAAAACTTCGTTGTTGTGATGTGGTTAAAAAAACGTCTAAAATTAGGGTAAACCCTAAATGTGCCCCCAAAGATGCTCCCAAAACACTTTCATTTCAATTTAAACTCCGCTTAATACATTACCCTCAAAGAAAATGTAAAAGTAAACCCGTATCCGTACTGTACAGTTTACACTGAACTCCTGCAGTGCTAGTATGTAAATACTGATGTTACCCCTGTATAGACTGGACTGTAATTCATGCACGGGTGTTTTCTTTGGTATAAGCAGATAAATACAGTAATTAATTCTTTTAATTTACAGTAATAAAAATACAGGGCTTTAAGAAGAACAAAATGAAAAACACGAGAACACTCGAGAGGCTCCATGGGGGAAATCCTGGACTGCAGCTGCGTCACAGGGCAGCAGCCAATCAGCAGCCAGGAGAAATAATGTTCTCGGATTGGCTACTTTCAAACTTCCCGCCTCTGAGTATAGCGGTATTTCAGCATCCCAAGACGCCTTTCTTTGTGTTCTCTGGACTGTATCAAAACATTTATAGTTATTTTTTATGTGGAAATGTAGCTGAATTTATTTTAATATTTATGTTACCAAATCAGTAAATTATGTTTTTCTTAATAATTCAGCACTAAAATGCATGGATGCCCCCTCGTTCTCATGCTGGTTGTTTATGTTTGGGTGCGGTGCTTAGCAACCCAGCACGAGGACGAAGGGGCGTGGCGGACGAGGCCCAGACGTCACAAAAGTAAAAAGAAATGCGGAGGATATCTGCATTTGCATATCTGAGGATGTTTCCACGTTAGTGCGGGGGTTTCAGCCAACAATAATTAGTTTGGTTCTCAGAAAAATCTGCGTTTGACTGAAACCGTGACTGATGATCCGCGTTAAAGTGGGGTTTACTGTTTATGACTAAAATGTCAGTCATCATTCTGTGAGGTCATTTGGGAAGGAAGGAGTGTAGACCGAGATGCAGACTCTGTGTTTTGCTTTAACGTTGTTTGTGTTTCTGCAGTGAGATGGTCGATTGCTTTAACGAGATCTCTAAAGACCCTGAGTGCCGGGTGGTGGTCTTCTCTGGTGCCGGGAAGGTTTTTACGTCAGGTAAAACACAGCTTCTCATCCCTTCCTTCTACATTCGAGCTGCAGTGATTCACTCAACAGGTCACCGCAGGGCAGAGTGCAGAGGTTCACCCCCTTTAATCAGAGTCACAAACTAAATCAAAGCGAGTCCAGCAACTCACAGGACCGAAAATATGTGGCCTGACGCATCTTCGAATGCAACAACCCACATCCCTCTCCCCCATCTCTCAATATAACTGTCCTCTCTCTCTCTCTGGGTGGGTAGGGTGGTCTTCTCTCTCCCCATCACTCAGTATAACTGTCCTCTCTCTCTCTCTGGGTGGGTAGGGTGGTCCTCCCTCTCCCCATCACTC
>JBBPCX010000040.1:28697443-28704943 GCA_037974365.1 Hydrocynus forskahlii | reverse complement strand
CAACCAACATCATGAGAGCATGGCTCTTCCAGCATTTATCGGTAAAACACAGCGAGCAGCAAATCCTGCACTGACTCGAAACAGAGATCATTTCCTCATGGTAGATTATCAGATATTTCACCAGAGAGGAGCAAACAGAAAGAGAAAAGTGTGTTTTATCCGTGGAGGAATTAAACACACTGGAATTGAGTCAGTCCCTTGTTTTTACAGAGTTTAGAGAGGAACAGGGAACATGGTGAGGTTCAGAGAGGAGGCGGGAGGGTGGGGAGGTCCAGAGAGGAGGTGGGGAGGTCCAGAGGAGGCGGGAGGGTGGGGAGGTTCAGGGAGGAGGCGGGGAGTGGAGGCGCTGGAGATCTGGAGTCAGTAGGTGTGAAATCGGAGGTTTATGATCTTGCTGGGGGGGAAATATTGCCTCGCTGAGCGGAGCTGAAACGATGTGCCAGCGCACTACAGTAACGAGCATATGGTAATTAGCCGCTAATGAAGCTGGTGTAATTACACACAGAACTGAACCTCGCTGCCGCGACTATAAATAAAGAGTGGAGAGGAACCGCATGACTAGAGCTGTACTGTCTAGCCAGGAATGTTTTACGTTTACATATCCGAACAGCAGGACTCCATATTCTACAGTGTGTGGGAGCGGGTTGGGGGCAATATAAAATCACATTTTGCAGTAAGTAAACATTTATTTAGTAACTTATTAGCAAAAAATGTGGTGTGTAAGAATTAATTATGAATAAGAAATTAAACAAAAGGTAAACGTAGGATACGAGCCTTTTAAAAACATCTCAGCCAATCATTGTCTTTAAGAGTTGAAGACTTTTGTTGGATTACATGAAGACCTCAATTCATCAGAAAAGGCCAGTAACTCGCCTGGAGCTGCGATTGCTCTCCCTGTCAGAAACTCTGTGATTGGTTGGTTCTGCGATATCGGTGTTATTGCCATGGTAACTAAAAGACGATGTACCATGCAGCCCTAGTCAACATCAGCATCATGGTGTTTATACATTTATGTATACCGTATTTATACATATTTGTTTCTATTTAATATATTTCATATCACAACAAGAAGAAAGTTATAGGACAGTACAGAATTCATGTAAATGTTATTTACTCCAGTAAAAATAACTGTTTACTGGAAAACGGCAGACCTTCAGTCATCCACAGTCATTTGTTGGCCAGTCTTCTAACACCCGCCTCCTCTTTTGTCCCCTCCCAGCATCCGTACCCATCAGAAGAACAGAAAAAACAGCTCGCGCAAGACACAGGACTCACCATCCTGCAAGTCAACAACTGGTGAGAACTGACCTTCATCCATCCACATTTACCCCCAACAATACAAACCGATTAATTACTGCACCTCGATCAATACCAGTTCCCCTGTCAGGAGGATTTATGGGAACTGCGAGAAGGTTCAAGACACCTGGGCTGGTTTCTCTCTTTAATGGACATCACATTAAAAGAGCTTTGGTTGTGTGTTCTTGTACTCAGGTTCATAAACGCCAGACGCAGAATAGTCCAGCCCATGATCGACCAGTCAAATCGCTCAGGTAAATCACACCTGCTCTCTCCTGGAGCACCACAGCAAGGACCTTAAAGGGCCCAGTTCTCACACTTGACGTCTGTGCTTTCAAAAACAAGACTATTCTTTTCCAGAATATTTTCCAGCCTCTTTTTTTCTGTGTTTGTTACTGTGCAGATATATTTTAAGGCAGATGTATGTTAATGAACTCTTCTGACTGGCGGTCTGTGAAACTGGATATGTGGGAATGTGCTGGTTTTTGTGACATCGAATTCCAGATGGTTTTTGATGCTTATTTTCTAAATACAATGTGCCAGCAATGTTTACATTCTTCATTGAGCTGTTTTTTTAATCCATAAAATGGGCCCTTTAAATTCACCCTTATATTTTTATTTTTATCTAACCTTTCTTTTAAGAAAACAGAAACAAATTATATTTAGCTTTAAATGATGTTCAGCTGTTTGGGGTTATGTGCTCTGATTGTGTGTGTGTGTGTGTGTGTGTGTGTGTGTGTGTGTTCTCACAGGTCAGGGTGCCCCATACAGCCCAGAGGGGGCAGCAATAGGAGGGTATGGATTGGAGGGCCAGCCTCACTTAGGCCTCAGGACAGCAGGTGAGCCACAGGCATTTTCTGGACAGAGATAATTACAATCGCCTTAACGAAAGGGTCATTCATTCTGGTGGTTCCAGGACGGCAAACAGCTGTGGCACACTGTTCCTTATGATTCAGAGTAGTTCATGTTTACATATTACTGATTCAGTCTTTTATTATATATGGACATAAGTGAGACAGAATAACGGCTGTCTTTGATCATAATTTCAATTTTCCAGTTTTTTTTCTGCATCATTTGAAAGAACCAGGTGTCTTTTACATCACAAGAGCAAGATGAACGGACCAATAGATGCTCCAAAGAGAATAAAAATTAAATCTCTACCCATTAAATTTCCCATTTTTGCCTTCTCTTGTAAAGTCACTGCTTTCGACAGCAACAATATACACATTAAACAGGACAAAATAAAGATTTTTATGTGGTTCGCAAACACAGTTAAAGTTTCATATACGGTTCTGTGCAAAGGTCTTGAGCCTCCCTCCCCCCCATTTCTTCATATTTTGCTTCCAAAGATCCAGACCTTCTTGTATTTTTAATGTAGTCTTGAGGAACAGTTCTCCTTCTTAAAGAAGGACTTTCAAAGACTCTCAATCACTGAAGAACCAGGAGCAGATGATTCCAGATGATCAGGCGGTGATCAGTATACTGGTGGTGCTGAATGCTGAGTGGTTGGAACTCCTTTATCTAGGCTCCTTGTATCTTTGGGCACTTTGCAGCAGTAAAATATTAATTCCAATTTCTTTCACAAGATAATAAAAGTTGAAGAAATGAGGGGTGGCTCAAAATAAAAAAAATAGAAAAAAAACATTGTAAAAAAACACAATTCTCACACTCATCTCTTCGTTGTTCAGGTCTTCAGGGAATGCCGTCTCTGCCTGCTGACTACCCTGGAGGGCTCCTGCCCCAGCCGGGATACTCCCACGCCGCTCCGTCGCTGCACCCCTACCCCGCCCCCCATCCCGCCATGCTCCTACACCCGCCCCCCCACCCGCACTCCGCTGAACCCCTAATCGGACAAAGCCTCGACATCCATGCCCACTGAGGACAAGGGAGTGGGAAAAGGGCGGAAAGGGGTGGAGCCGACGGGGGCGGAGCCATCAGCTGGTTTCACCTCAGCGGTTCAGAAGCACTACAGTAACACTAACCCTTTATAAACAGTGTCTTAAACCCAGTGGCACCAAACTTGCCGTGTATCGGACTGTTTTTACACCACAGAGTGAAAGATGTTCATTCACCTTTTTTTTTTCAAGTTTGCACGCTACACATATGAAAATATACTTAAAAAACAAAAAACACACAATGTCCGCACGTCCGAACGTCTTCCTATGGCCTTTGGGGTGACCTGAGCCTCCTCTGCTTCCCCAAACTGAACTCTGGGGGCCTCTAAGTCCTCGCCTGCCTTGCCAAGACCCCCCTGTTCTTCAGGAACACCAACAGAGGAACATGCCAGATGTCTGCAGTCTGGTGCCTTCACAACTGTACCAAATAATCCTGCAACGGTCTTCTCAAACTCAACACGTCCGCCAAGCCTCTCCACAAACCCAAAGACTGATAACAGAAACACAGCAGCGTCTGAATGGATTAATCCTCGTCTTCCCGCAAAAGAGGGCAGTTTGGTTCTCTGTCTCAGTCCTGCCGTCTCAGATTTGCCTCTCCGTCATCAGTTCACTATATTTAATTTAATTGTTTTTTTTCTTTATGTTAAATCTATTTTTGTATTTATGTATTTCAAAGACTTGATTGCGCAAAACCTTGAGTTGATGTCACTCCAGTTTTTTTGAAGCCTTTATTAACGGCAGGCCTCTCGAAGCACACACTCACTTTGCTTCGTATGATTCGACCCCCTCTGTTCTTCTCCGGTCATCTGTACCGACACACAGCTCCCACACAATAAAGTCCGTTTGGAGTCTCACAGGTACCCGTATCTGGCCCGTTTAGTTTCAGACGGAGGGGGATGGGGGCGTCTCTGGCTGCATTTTTTGTTCCTGAATAATTTAACTGAAATTTGGAAGCTATGAACCCCTTACCCGAGTTCATGCCCTTCACCTGTGTGATGAAATGATGATGTAAATGGTGAGATGATAATGTTTATGATGGAATGAAAATGTTGACGATTACTATTATGGTACTAAATCACTTTCTTTTGTAAATGTGGGCTGGAATTTCTTTCTTTCTCCTGCTTAATGTTTTTAGACTTAAGTGGTACATGGGGAAGAGGGTCAGTATTGCAGGTGTTTCTTAGGGACTTTAGTCTCGTACAAATTCATCGTTCACCTTTTACCTTCTATAAAACGAACTGTTGAAATAATCCCAGGTTGTATTAATCCTGTGCTATAAAATGAACCACAGAAATAATAAAAGATTATAATAATCTCATGATATAAAATGAACTGTAGAAATAGCCCCAGGTTATTGGGTTAATCCTAAATTATATTTTAAAAAACCCGCTTAGAAATAACACTACTAAAAACACATTGATGCTGTTGGGGTGAAAAAAAGTGGTGTTTCAACTGTTACATTTTTGGTACGGGAGATGATGGGAGGTCCTCACTCAACGCTGACCATATAATTACATCTTACACTGTTATGAGTTGGATGTTTTCATAAAAATATAGTGGGAACTTCGGCAAAAGAAGGATAAAATTTGGACTCGGAAGTAGTAATGAGTTGCATAAAAATGCAAAGATCAAAAACTATATTGGAATAGAAAAGAAAACTATATATTTTTCGTATTGGAAATGTTACAGAACTCTGTTTCAGTAACGCTCCAGTGAACATGAATCTTCTAGACAAAACACAATATCTAAGTACAATAGCTTTGGTCCCCACAAAGCCATGTTTTTTCCAGATCCCCACAATGTGGCAACAAGAGAATAAAAAATTAATCACAATTTTGGGCCATTTTAAATTGTGTGCTCAATGTCCAGATTTCACGCAGTGTAAATATCAACAAAAGCTTTCAAATTAAGTGAAAAAATGAAATAATGGAAATAACTAAACACCCCCAAAACTGCGGATTTGTTTCCACACACATTCAATTAAACTCATTTTTATTTATAAAGTGCTTTTCACAACTGGTATTGTCCCAAAGCAGCTTAACAGAATGAGAGTCTGAGCCCTTAGTGAGTGAGTTGAGGGCGGCAGAGGCGAGGTAAACCTCTCTAAAGCTGGAGGAACCTCAGGAGGAGCCGAGACTCAAAAAGGGAACCCAGATCTGTCTGAGAGTACAAACTCAGGCCTGTAAAGTTTCGAGGCCGCCTGCGGGTTTCACTTTCCTCCTCACATTTCCATGCGAAAGTGAGAGCACTCGTTCCCCACTGATCCCCCCCACTCCCTCTTTCACCCTCGCCAATACCAGCACCCCCCAACCCCCACCCACATCCCCGGGGGGTGATGGATGCGGCCTGCGTCAGGGTTCAGAGTTCGTATAGGGGCTAGAAGGAAGTGGCCTGTCTCTCTGACCCTTACAGGCGAACCCGAGACACGTCCATCCCTCTAACTGTCCTCATACTCGTCACTCCTCTGTTTTTCCTATAAAAACAGATGAGTGTTTTTATCCCCAGGGACCAATTGCTGTTTGGACGGATGGAGAAAAAAAGTTTATTCGAAAAAAATACAGACAATGAAAAGTTGGTGCATCCCAGTAGAACAACGTGCGGGGTAAATTTTTTAAGTGTATAAAAGTCACACACACTCTACACACACACACACCTGCACATTTTAATACATATCTACTGTGTAGTTGTACAGTTACCCTGTTGGGGAGAATAAAATGTGGCCTGCACAAAAGTTATGGCACATTTTACATTACACGTTATATTTTAATCCCGATTTGTTAAACTTAAGAAATAGAAATTGTACAAGAAATTTCAGAAGTGTTTCCATGTATTTCCACTGTAAAATTATCGACAAAACATCCAACAGCAAACTTTTGAAGACTGATTAAACTAAAAAAGTGCAATTGTTTTAACAAATGAGCAATTTTGGTTGTTTTTACAGTGTGACTTATGGGTACTCCTCATACGAAGACAATTTACACTCATGAGTTTAGCAGAGTGTCATATATGAGTGTCATTTTACACTCATGAGTTTAGTTGAGTGTCATATGAGTGTCGTTTTACACTCATATGAGTTTAGTTGAATAGTATATTGGCAATTTTTACTGGCAAAGGAAAGATAAAAAGGTAAAAATTGGATTTTGAGATTAATGAGTTCTTGGATGATATGTATGAAAATGTAAGTAAAAAGTATTTTTTCTATTGTTAGAATAAAATGTAACTGAGTAAAAGTATTCCAGTGGAGTATTAATGTTCATAAATCGTGCTTGAGCACAGTAACAAAGTGCAATTATTTTGGTCCCCACAAAACACCTTTTTCTCAAGAGTCCTCACTAAACCTTTACATTGGTGTACTGTAAATTAAAGTATAGAAACATGCAGAAAAGTAATCAGGGCATGTAGAAAGACAACTGATGGGAAGCATCACCAGTGAGCTGATCCACTGGTGCATTGCTCAGATGTGTGTGTGTGTGTGTGTGTGTGTGTGTGTGTATTTCGGAGTTCCTTTATTGCCTCCAGGCCGGACAAACTGTGGACACACAATTTACACAAAGTCTCCTCACAAGGGCCTCAGCATCATTATACATGTACGTTGTGTGTGTGTGTGTGTAGCTTTGTGTGAAGGGAAGAGGGGCCGAGTGAACATTAATCATCCAATTACACACCTGTCAGAATACAGACAAGGTGGGGGGTGAGAGGGGGCGCGAGGGAAAGAGAAAAAGAGAGGAAGAAAGGGAGCGAGGGAGTGGGGGAAATATGTGAACAGGCCTTCTCAGAGGAGGTTAATGAAAAGAGCAGCTAAAGGATGCGGAATAAAGCTAAAGGCTAAAGGGCTAAAGGGCTAAAGGCTAAAGGCTAAAGGCAGATGGACACAAAACAACACACACTTCCATTCAGCTCAGGGTCTCAGCTCACTCCTGCAAAGGGTCACAAAATATGTAAGGACGGATAAAAGATTATTTCCACATGAAAATATACAAATGATATATTGAATGATATATACGATATCATTTATGATATATCATGGTGATAAATTATATATATTATAGCATTTTATACAAAAAACACATTGTTTATTCATGTGGAAATTATGTACATAATAAAATGTGTTGTATAAATCAATATGAAAATTTTTAATTCATTGGTGCCATCTGGCAACATCTTGCAGTAAAGAATATATATATATATATATATATATATATATATGTGGTTCTTTAAAGCATCATTTTAAGGGAAATGACAAAACATCAAAATAAGAGAAATGATGCCGTGTTTACAGAACTTGAATAATTCAAAGAAAACAAATCTC
>JBBPCX010000040.1:28646694-28659171 GCA_037974365.1 Hydrocynus forskahlii | reverse complement strand
ATCTGGAGAGAATAATTACTGCCCCCACAGGTGAATACACGAAACTACACATTGGGCTGCAGGCTGGCGTTAAACAGAGTCAGACGAACGCCAGTCAGTGTAACGCCAATCAAGCACAGATGCAAAATGCTACAAAAACGCCAGTGGCGTTCAGAGCGCGTTCATTTATCCAAGATTCAAACGTCCGTGTGGATGGGGCCTTATTGTTCTTGTATGCATGGTTGCGCCGCCTGACCGCCGAGCCACTAAACCTCCCCTTGTCAGTGAGACGACATCCACCGTGATGCTGGTGTGCCTTGTTTGACTTTGACTTGTGACTCATTTGACAGCATGAGCTGTGGTTGCTATGTCACTGCTATGTTGCAGTGTCATAGTAGTAATGAACGAATAAAGGAAAACATAAATACTCAATAATGGTGGTTTATAAAGGCATGTAACCAAAACAGGAGCTCTGCAGGGTCGTTGCCGGTGTTGCTTTGATGCATATCAGGTGGTTTAATGGTGTAAATTTAAAGATCTGTTTTACAGAGTCAAATAGTGAGTGTGTGTTTCTTTGTAGAGTGTGTTGTGCTCTTAGATGTCCCGCGTGGCGGTCTGTCCATCAGTTGTTTAGCAGTGATTTATAAGGTAAACAACAGTGGGCCTAAAACAGAGCCTTGGGGTACACCCTGCTTCACTGATAGAAAAGAGCAGAGGTCAACTGGGTAAGTCTCCTGTTGAGTGCAGCATATATTTTATATAATAAAAAATCTACATAGCATGTTAAGTAATTAGTTTATTAAAAATAATTGGTCTATCAAAAAAGCACATTTTCTTTATATAATAGAATTGCTACTTGCTGCCTTAAACCAGTGTGAATAAACTTGATGAAAATGACTGACTTGCAATTCTTCCAGCTTGTTCAACCCTTGTCCAGTGAATGCTGTGGTCTGGAAATTTGGGCTCCGTTCTCGACCTGTTCTGATTTTTCTTGCCTTTTGCCGTTTTTGAAAGCAGCCGGTGTGGGGAAAGTACACTTTCCTGCTGGCTTAGTCATTTGGCTCGCTCTTTTGACGATAATATATCTTTTCCAGCCCGATTTGCATCAGTAAACAGGGCCTTTCTAATGCCTAATTGGGATCTAATGAGTGGTCATATTATGGAGAGTGCTGGGGTTCAAGCCTATTAGTTGCTTGGCTGCCCATAACATTTCATTCCTCCCTTTAGTACTTCAGCGTTATGGACATGATTGTGAATGAGATTCTCTCTCTCTCTCTCTCTCTCTCTCTCTCTCTCTCTCTCTCTCTCTCTCTCTCTCTCTCTCCCTTGCTCCCTCGCTCCCTCGCTTTATATTTGATGTGCTAAAAATAGACCCCCATTATCCAAGACGCGCACTACAGTGTGTCAGCAGTCAGTATGGTAAGCACGCTGTGTAGAAATTATAATAGTCGCCTCTTACATTTCACACACACACACTCCCTCACAAAAGCTCTGCCCTCTGGAGGAACAATAGTGGCTAATTTATGGGAGAGGGAGAAAGAGGCTTTTATCTTAGACTCCTGTCTGATCTCCTGCGTCTCCTCGGCGCCAGAGCTGAGGTGGAGGTGGACTGTGACAAGATGCTCAGCGGGGAGCTAGAACATCAGGAACATCAGCAGGACTGGGCTGGTGATCCTGACTCTCCACAGACCTGCATCAGTTCACCCTCCCTGCAGAACAGTTCATCCAGTCCTTGTTACGAGCAGTATCTGTTACTGATTGTGTTTTTGGCTTCTATTTTATTTAAATTGTGGTTTTATCAAACAAAAACATTCCCACTTCATTCTTCATTTCCCATCCCCTCTTTATGCCAGAAAAAGATCATTTCTGTACCGTTAAAACTAATATATACAAATGCGCTCCGCTCTGATTGGCTGCACTGTATTGTGTGTTGTTCATAAAGCAAAAGCGAAAGAAGGCTGTAGGCTAAATTGGCGGGGCTAACATGTTGTAGCCTGAATGGGTGTGGTTAAACTGCAGTAGGCTGAATGGGTGGGGCTAAATTGCTGAATGCAAATATGTTGGTTTTTGTGACATCACAAAACAGAATGAGTTTAGAATGGGCTGTTTTTGCTGTTGTGTGTGGTGTTTACATACTAAAGTCCTCTTATTTCCAAAAGGATGTATATTTTTTGTTTTCCATTTTCCATAATTTCATTCATTTTATATTAATAATTACCTTTATAGCTTTGTAATGACAAGTAGATTGTATGCAAACTGGTTTATCTTTGTTATGTTGAACAAACTGCTTCACTGTGCATTTGTGTGGGTTTATGTTTGAGGGAAACAGTGAGGTGAATGCTGTAATAAGGGTAACTGGCCGTGGTGCTGAAAAGGCTTAGACTGAGCAAGTTTCCAGAAGAATGTATAAAGCTTTATCACACCATGATGCATTTTCAGAGCCTGAAATACTACAAAAGCTGCTCCTAAACAAAGTAAACACTCCTGCAGACGTGAGCAGAAACTGTAGAATCACTTTTTAACTGTACCACCACCACAAAACTCACAAACGGGCATCAGTTCACCTTAGATAAGCAGTTCTTGGGCCCAGAGCTGGGGATTCCATCTGCACATTTTCTTATGAAAGCCTTAATTATAACTGGTGAGCAAATGCAGCAGAGCAGGGAAAACACATGCTTAAGATCAGATCATTTCATAAAGGGGAAGTCCTCCTCTTTGCAAGAGTCCCCCCATAATTAAGTATTTAAGATGTAAACGAAGGGGTTCACTCCGTTGTTTTATCATCGTCAACATCTTAATAAACAATCAGAGAGATGTGGATGCTTTTCTGGAAGTCGACAGTGAATAAAATGGCTATATTTGTGTTGGAGACATCTGGTTCCATTCACCACCACTGTAAAGAAGTCAGAGTCTCAGACCCGCTCTGAATGACTCTTATCTTTAAATAAACACTTTTACAGTAAAGTTCTTTCAGTGACCTGTTACCTAACTAGTAACCTAACAGTGTTTAAGGGCACTCTTCCTGTTCTGAGTCATTCTAATGATCCAATACAAGAAAAACAAAGTTTTTGAAGTGGGTCATGACCTCGGGTTATGTCCTCGGATGACCCGGGTGGGAGACGATTATCAGTGGTGGAAGTTCTTATAAGCCTAAGCTTGTTTACCAGAGATCCCAGTCCGGGCGATGTCTCTCTGGGGGTGAGTCAGGGGTCCCGGGGGATGACGGCAATTAACAGCAGCGGAGGGAAGCCCGTTAGGCAGCATTTTTTTCTTTTTTTTCATCTTCTGATTCTAATTCCATGAAAGAAACGGGCCTGGTTGCCCCGAGGCGACTGTTGACATTGCATTCCAAGCTGCTCCCCACTAACACCCCCCATTATTCTCATGTATATATACATCACGGTTAAAAAGAAAACAGTGTTACTAATTCATCTACATAAAGGAGTACAGTAGTGCCTCAGGGCATGAACAAATGAAAGCAGTTAGCGAATCTAACCCCCCCCCCCCCATTTCCCCCCGCCTCCTCCCCCCTCCCCTGCGTGCGAACCCGCAGTCGACGGCTCTGTTAACTTGTCACTTGTCATTGCCAAAAATGCAAGGAACCATATGCCATGCTGTTTGTTGGAACAACCGCCCCCACCCTCCCCGCTCGCTGCTGGCGCTCAAGTCTGTTAGTGAACGGTGGCGCGCCGCTACAAAGGGACGATCCCTCGAGCAAAGTGACGGGCGGCGTGGATGAAAGCGCCGCCTGCTCAGAATCCACGATTTGAGATCTGCGATCAGAGAGAATCCCTGCATTCACTTTCATTTCTTGCATAATGGAGGAGCGTTCTGCTGCCACTGCCGCTGTGATGGAGGGAAACACCGGCAGCCTGAACGAGCAAAATCCACCTCCACCTCCACCTGCACCTCCACCTCCACCTCCACCTCCACCTGCACCTCCACCTGCACCTCCACCTCCACCTGCACCTCCACCTGCACCTCCACCTCCACCTGCACCTCCACCTCCACCTTTCTTTAGGGTAGATTTACAAATCAACTGATTTCTCTTTGTTCCCCCATAATTAGGTGTTTAAGGTGTAAACAGAGGAGATTCTGAGTGTTTTTGGTGTGAAACTCCATTCTGGAGAAATTCAGTCAGAACTGTTCACAGTGGAGGTAGATGGAACCAGACACCCGCCTCTAAAAGCTCTCTCACAGAAAATTACTCCTTAAAATGGTTACGATTGCGCTGCCTAACACCTGAAACATTGTTTTGAGAAGCTTTTCATCCAAAAACTGAACCCTTTCATGGTGCAGGGATACGTGCAGTACGTCATGAGGCCAGATAGTCCTGATTTACTGATTTTTCTGGTTCCATTCACCAGTCTCTACAATAAACTGTTTCACATCAGCCACACACTGTTTGCACACATTTGATTATGGGGAGTTTTTAAAAATCATACTCTTCAAGAGAATGACTTCTGTGTTTTTGCTGCTTTTGCTTAAGCAAGTCTGTTGATCGCGCCAAAATGGAATATCATCTACAATCTTCCAGCCTTGGCTTCAGCCTTCTGGTGTGAAAGTGGCTTAATCTTCTCAGTTCAGGCTCGACAGGGAGTTGTTACAGCCTCACCACAATCTGCAGAGCCTGCTGGAACATGCTGGAGTAAGGAGGGCGAAGGAGATAGCGTATAAATACTGTCAGGGAACCCATCCATCCCACCTGACCGCTCTTCACCCCTCCATCTGCAACCAGTAATGTATGTTAATGGAGCTCTGGAACATCGAGAGCAGCTCACGCAGACGTTCGTCTGGCGGCTTGAAGCGAGCGTACACATGTACAGGAAGGCTCATAAACCACGGCAACGAGGGCCGTCTGTGGCAGCTGCTACTTAATCTGATTACCTCTCATTCAGTCTGGAGAGACCTCTGTCTAATGCCTGGCAGTTTGGGCCCGGCCCAGCTGTGCTCACATTACAGAACCTGCACCATATGGGCCACGGCTGCTCTCTCCGTCTGCTCGCAGAGTGCCGGGAAGCTCGTCTCCACTGGCAGCTTTCCTGAGGACGCCGCTCACTGTTGGTGGGCCTGTACATTACATTTACCCTTCAGTGGGGAGTTTTTAACATTTCTAACTGTTATTGCCAAAGTTTTTCTGCACGAAAATTCAGCCGCCCGTTACTTTGTGCTGTGAATTGGCCTTCTGTTTGTCATGGTTGCACTGCCTGACTGCCGAGCAGCTGAAAATCTCCTCATCAGTGTCTCGATCACTCAATTATTCGCTAATAATGCCTTGACACAGAATGTAAAAATCTGTTGTCCAGTGTCTCTTATCAAACAAAAAGTGGATATTTCTTGTCTGTGTATTGTGCTCTTGAGTGTCAGTTGGTAGGTCTGCTGTGGGACACAGCCCGAGTTGAGTCACCTGTAGTCTGATGGTGCACCCACGTGACCCCACACACTGAAGGGTTAAGGAGGTTATGAAACCACGTTAGGCACAAACTGGGAACTCAAGGGCCTAACATAGCCATTAGCATGCTGGCTAACTCGACTACCATAAAGAGTAAAAGAGGTGGTAGTGGTGGCCTAGTGGGTAGGATACTTGGACCAAAAGGTCATGGGTTCAAATCCTACCTTCAGCATCCCACCAATGGGTCCCTGAGCAAGACCCTTAACCCCAAGTTGCTCCAGGAAGACTGCCCCCTGTAGTTAGAAGTCACTTTGGATGAAAAGTGTCTGGTAAATGTAATGTAAAATGAAAAAGCAGTGATGATCTGGGTGAACCGTGTGTCCTACAGTCTCTCTTTATGTTTACGGTCAAAGGAGGGAATGTTAAATTATTGTTAGACGGTGCTATAATTAGCGTTCCCTCTTATTTAATATTCAGTGAAGGCCCACCACCACAGAGGTCAAACATCCAAAGCAGTAGCACTATTGGTCACCAAAACTGAGCTTGAAGTCTCAAACGTGAAATTGTTTTTGTGAGATGGATGGTTCTCCAAAAACTGGGAACTCTGGCTGAAATGTTCCATTGCTGCTGGGGAGGGGGTTCCGTCAGAAACATGGAAGATCTGATTTGCTGTTGTCTATCAGCCTTCGTAATGTAAACACAGCGTGAGGCACTTTGTCGTTTTGTCTGAGTCGTTTGGAGTTCCCCCTGCCTCGCTCCGGTGTCCCCCATCTCTCCGCTTCCTCCACACCCACCGTCTGAGGCTTTGATGCTAATTAGTCTTGAAAAGGACATTTTTAGCAAAGGCTTTCACTGATATTTGGTTCACTCTGTCAGACAGGCAGCGTTGCCACCGGCCTCTCTCTGCAACCCCACCCCCCCGCCCCACCCACCCCACTCATTGCACAGACCAGCGGACGAGCACCAGCCCGGCTAAAGAGGGCTGAATCTGTAGCTCGGTGCCTGTTAGCATGGCTCTGCTGGCTGAAGGTCGTGGTTGTGTGACCGTCCGTGGTCTGTGATGTGCAGATAGTTGTTTGAGGAGGTGTGAGAGGAGAAAGCCGGCCTCCCCGACACATCCTCGAATTGTTGACACAGCGTGAAGGTCATCCGCACAGTAGGGGGCGGCATCTCCATTTCAGGCTCCCTGTGGAGACGTTCTCTCCGTCCTTCTGCTTCCCTGCGGGCGCCGCCTGCCCTTTTCTCTCTGGGTCAGGAGGACACCTCGCACCGGGGGGCTCAGAGGCATCAACAGACACACTAATAATAATATTCAGTGTTGAGAAATTCTTTACATGCAAAAATGAAGCCAGACGAAAGAGCATGATCTCTAGAATCATGGCTGCAAATCACACCAACATCCTCTGATGTCTTTGCTTCCCAGTTTCTTTCTCACTGTTTCACAATAACACAGCAGAACAGGAACAAACTGCAATAACAGAAACTCTCACACAGGAACCCTCACACATGAACTCTCACACAGAGACTCTCATACAGGAACCCTCACCAGGCTGTCGTTCCTGAGAGGGGTGCTGACGGGATTCCGCACCGGCCCAAAATTACCTGGCCGGCCCAGTCCTGCACTGACAGGAACCCTCACAATGTAACCCTCACACAGAGACCATCACACAGTAACTCTCACACAGAGACCATCATACAGGAACCCTCACACAGTAACTCTTACACAGGAACCCTCACACAGAGACCATCATACAGGAACCCTTACAAATTAACTCTCACACACGACCCCTCACAAAATAACCTTCACACAGAGACCCTCACACAGTAACTCTTACACAGAGATCCTCACACGGTCACTCTTACACAGAAACCCTCACACAGAGACCCACATACAGGAACCTTCACACGGTAACTCTCACACAGGACTCCTCACACAGAACCCTCACACAGTAACTCTTACACAGAAACCCTCACACAGGAACCTTCTCACAGAACCCTTAAACATAACCCTCACAGTGGTACCCTCACACAGACCATTTTAGTCCCACATAATCACTGCAGCACCACACACTCTCCAACAGAGCCAAATATCCATGAAATACGGCTTATAATTGGATGGAGGATGCTGATAAGGGGGGACCTCCAGGCCCACTGCATTCCAGCCCCGCCTCCAAAGCCCCTCCTAGCAGAAGAGGCAGTTCTGCAGTGTTAAATATCCACATTTTTTTATTTATCCATGAAGCAAGCATGAATTAAACTCCTCACAGCTCCAGATAACCTGCTTTACAGCGACTCTTCCCAGCTGTATTTCAGCTAGAAACATGGTCCAGCAGAAACATGGCGAACTCAGAGCTCCCTCCAGCTCTGAAAAGCTGCTCCCATGTTCACCCTTGTTTTATCTGGGGCTCAGTGTCCTTTTTCTCTTTGGCCTCCTTCTGTTTACTCATCTTTGTTGTGTGAGCTGTTGTCGGTAAAGGAGGGATGAGCAGTTGTTTTATTAATGATTAACACTCCACTTGACACTCCTCCTGGCGCCGATTGGTCGTTTTGGTTTGGTGGATTCTTGCAAATCACTAGATGAACTGATCGATTTTGCCAATTTAGCCCTGCATATTACATTTACAGTATCTTAGCCCCACCCATTCAGTTCACAACAGCCTAGCCCCACCCATTCAGTTCACAACAGCTTAGCCCCACCCATTCAGTTCACAACAGCCTAACCCCACCCATTCAGTTCACAACAGCCTAGCCCCACCCATTCAGTTCACAACAGCCTAGCCCCACCCATTCAGTTCACAACAGCCTAGCCCCACCCATTCAGCCCGCTGCACTTTAGCCCCACCCATTTACCCTGTAGCAGTTTAGCTCCACCCATTTACCCCCTTATTATTATTATTATTATTATTATTATTATATATTTTTTTCTAATAGTAAAAAACAAATAATAATAATAATAATAATAAAAGGGAAAAGGTTTTGAGGGAGGTTAAGCAAATGTTAAGTGGGGCTCGGGGGCAAAGATGCAAGAGAAATTATATGGGCCCTTTAATGGATCAGTCGGTTCTGTGATGGTCTCAGAGGGGGAACCGACGCCGAGCTGACTGCGGAACCCAAACCGCAGAGATGTGGAGGGTGAAATGGAGGCGTGTGTGTGTGTGTGTGTGTGTGTGGAAGGTGGTGATGGCTCGGCTCCGTTTCTTCTGGAGCTGACGTCTTGCTTACATTCTCCCCTTTTTATTCCTGAAACATGAATAACACACGTCTCTTGTTCCAGTCACACACCTGCCGCATCACTCTCATCCACACACACTCGCCCGCCTCGCTCCCTCTCTCTCTCTCCCCGGTTGTCACAGTAACCATCTCACCTTCTCTCTCCAGTCACACATAATGAGGTGAGTGTGCCATGGCGGGGGAGTGGTTAAAGGAAGGGGATCTTAGTGTGAAAGAATGTTTTGAAAAATATGTGTTTTCTGTGCACTCCATTCATGTTTTTCTCCCCACACACGTGAAAATGCCTTTTCTTTTTCATTTTTGTCTAAGGCAGTGCTGTCAGGGAACACCTATCGCACGTATGAGGCACGGGGAATAAAGGAGAGGGAGAGAGAGAGAGGGAGAAAGAAAGAGAGAGAGAGAGTGAGAGAGAAAGAGAGAGAGAGAGAGACAGAGTGACTTAGCATCCTGTTGTCTTCATGGTGTTGTTATTCAGTCTAGAAAACCCTCACAAAGCTCTCAGTTTTCCTCCTCCTACGCATGCACACACACACACACACACACACACACGCCCTTGTGTGTCTGTCACAACCCCCCCACTCCCCACCCCAGTACACTCTGTGGCTATTTTCTAACCAGCAGTCTGCCTCCAGACAAAAGAAAAGCTCTGCAGCTCATGTGCTTTATCTCTGCGTGCTGTAATTGCCTTTCACTCAAACGCAATAACACAACCATTAACAGCTAATCACCGCACTCCAACACTGACGATGATGATCGCAAATCGCCATAAAAATCACCTCCTGCTCCTCATGCGCCGTATTTATTTGTTTGCATGTTTTGTGTGACTGTATAAAGCCCCTAAGATTCAGAGTATTTCCAAATTTATAATAAAAATGCTAATAAAAATTCCCCCTCCATGCCCACTTTACTCTGATTGGCTTCTCCGAGGTGCCAATTTTGATCTGCGACTTTTAATCGATTTTTTAAATACTGTATTTACATTGTTACACCCTTAAGACGTAATGAAGCACCACCTTTGGGACGCAGCAAGGTTTACATGCGTAATCATATAAGTGTTTCTTTAGTACTTCCATCTAATTATCTTGCAAAGTTTATTTCTAGAAAAACAGATTTAATGTATCTTCTTCTTAGTAGACGTGTGTCGTGAAACTGAAGCTCTGCAGAAAGTGCAGTAAAGTGTCAGTGAGCCAGTCTAAACATTTACATTCAAATCTACCGCCTTGAGTGAGTCCCCAACTCGTGACCCTCGTAAGGTTTAAGCGGTTACAGAAAATGAATGAATGAGGAAATGAAAAAAATACTATTAAATGAAATGCAAACATTAATTAAGGATTAATGAAGGAACCTGCTGAGAACAGTAGCAGGATGAGTGAGGGTGGAGTTTTAAATGGTCAGGTGACAGCAGTGGGCGGGGCTTTCAGCCATAGTCACACAAGGCCTGATTGTGCTCCACCCCCGCTCCCCCTGCTGGTTTGTGCTCACATCCCAGATCTGAGTTCTCTCACGTCCCCATCCCTCACTGCTCTAGCCTTTTGCCAGGCTTATGGAATTACCGAATATTTCAGCGTTCTTGTGTGTTGTGTTCTGTGTTCGTTTCTGGTCTGACATGGTTAGTGATCACACTAGATGTGAAACCTGTCCAAACTGGACTTTGGGGGTCATTTGTGTTCAGGCATGGTATGAATCCAGTAGTGTGTGTGGCTGGTCAGTGTAGTGGATTTTATCCCTGCCTTCCAAGCAGGAGAGTGGGGTTTGATTCCTAGCCTGGGTGACACACCACACTACACCAATACAAGTCCTTTGGCAAGACTCTTAATACTCCATTCACCTACAGATGTGTTCCACAAAATTTGAATGAAAGGGCTTTGCAAATGAGAGCACACCTTTAGAGCATCCTGTAGTGAAAGGCACTCTAGCAAATGCAGGTCTGGCTTGACCTGCCAGCCTGAAGTGTTTTACACTGACTAAGAACATATTCAGGTCATGACAGTTTGTACTTTACACAACCTTTTCTTTGCTGTGGTTGGTTGGGTGACACTGTTCTCAGCGGAACAGAGTTTGATCCCTCTCTGGGCACCAATTAGTGTCCTTTGGAAAGACTCCTAATGTTCTCCGATACCTGGAACAGGATTATAGTTACCTTTGCTCTGGATGAGCATGTAAATGTAACTCAGTTGTAGTGTGGTGTGTGTGTAAACACAGTAAATGCAGCCACAAAAGCCTGTGATTGTACCCTCGTGTGGAACACGTTCTCTCTGGGCCGGGGCCTCGACAGCCTCTCAGTCCTGGCGTGTGTAATTTGTGCTTCTCATCAGTTCATTCACCTCCTCGTTGAGGGCCCCACAATGACTCATTTGATGCAGTTGTTGAAAGGAGACAATATTTACGTTCTTTGCCGTCTCAGAGCGCTGAGCACTGACCAAAGCGCCACTTAGATTTTTCCTTTTGCCTTTTTTTCCCCCACCACCGTTTCTCGCCTCAGCTTAATTAGTCACATCTGATGTTAATTACATGAAGTGTAGGAAGTCACAATCTCAAGTAGATCAAATTAGGCGCTACACGGAGCCTGAAGTGTCTCTCGTCGTCTGGCTGCGCGGAGACGGGTCCCCCAACCTGCGACTTGCCCCTCTGCTGCTAAATGGGATCTTATCACCCACTGGAGCTGTTAAGCGACTGTCTGCTTACTTCACAGCCAGAACCTCCACCCCACAAGGCAGGCCAGCGCACCCCAGTGCTGCTAATTACTCCAGATCTGGACTCTACACTGATCGGCAGCGGCTCTCGGACACGACTGTGAAGTTTGGCGCCTGCGGTGACGGCCGGTCAGGATGTTTGATGGGAGCTGAAAACATTGACACCTATCGATGGCTCACACTCCACAGCCTCTTCTGTCCCGGCGACAGAGATGGAGCGGTGAAATGAGCTGTGCAACTCGCACTCAAATGTGTAAATGTTAATGCGTAGCGTTAGCTAATGGCTATGGTGGCTAACAGAACAGTCACAGTGTGATTCACGAGCCTGGTCTCACGAGTTTTCGTGAAGCCATCACGATATACAATGTAATCAAAATACGTGCTGTGAACACGCTTTAGGGATTGTCTTCATGCTAGGACAACACTTCACTTTTTCGCGCAAGGACAGCGCTTCACTACCCTGTATTTTAACACGCACTGCGGAACACCACCAGGATCAGCGGTAAGTAGGACAGTAGGAGAGAAATAATGAATTGATTCCTTATCGTTTTTATTTGCAAAGCGGTTGAAACAGGTTGAAATGCCGTGAGATGGGGAAAGTCCCTAACCCTTACCTTAACCCTAACCCTAACGCTAACCCTAATCCTAACCCTAACCCTAAACCCAACCCTAACCCTAACCTTAAGCCTAATGCTAACCCTAACCCTAATCTTAACCTTAACCCTAACCTTAACCCTAACCCTAACCCTAATCTTAACCTTAACCCTAACCCTAACCCTAACTCTAAACCTAAACCCAACCCTAACCTTAATCCTAACCCTAACCCTCACCCTGACTCTAACCCTCACCCTCACCCTCACCCTAACCTAACCCTCACCCTCACCCTGACCCTAACCCTGACCTAACCCTAACTGTAACCCTAAGAGTCACCAGTTAGCGCAGATACTGGCTGTGTTACGCAGTGCGCATTAAAATACAGGGTAGTGAAGCGTTGTCCTAGCACAAAAAAAAAGCCCTAACGTGTGATCGCAATACGGATTTTGATTACATTGTGAGATTGGGTTGGATTCACAGCAACTGCACTTCATACAGCAAAGACTCTCACTTCCAGTCCAGTCCCTGAACCTGACCAGTTTCAGAGGAATGTTTCTGTTGGTTAAGACACACAGTGACCTACGTATG
>JBBPCX010000040.1:28635344-28645562 GCA_037974365.1 Hydrocynus forskahlii | reverse complement strand
TCTCTCTCTCTCTCTGGGTGGGTAGGGTGGTCCTCCCTCTCCCCATCACTCAGTATAACTGTCCTCTCTCTCTCTGGTGGGATTGTGTTACTGATGGAGTCGTAGTGAGTGGGTGGAACTGAATATGTCCAAATTGGAGGGAAAAGCACAGTAAGTTCCTCGTCCTCACCTCCAGTACTGCAGCACAGGACTCTGCTAGAACATCTGGTTTACATTTTTCTCTTTTTCTTGGCTTATCAGATGTATTTGGGTTTGTGGGAAACTGTGTAGATGTGATTTATAATTGATCTATGGCTTTAAGCGGACGTGAACGGTGCCTTCAGACCTTCAGCCAGTCTCTACATCAGCCTGGTTGCTGGGGCAACTGTCTCCCATCGCCATGGAACTGTATAAAGAGATATTGATAATCTATAATGATGTGGAGCGAGTCTGGATGATCAGAGAGCAGCAAGGAGACACGATTTTAGAGAGAGAGAGAGAGAGAGAGAGAGAGAGAGAGAGAGAGCGAGAGAGAGAGAGAGAGAGAGAGAGAGAGAGGTGAGCGAGTTACTGAAGGTCAGACTATTCCAGCTTTGTTTTGTTCCTTGGTTTGGTCTTGAGGCAGTTCCTCCTCCAGCTTTTCTGAGGAAAATCTGAAGTTTCAGATGTTTCTTTTAATCAGAAAATGAAAGAAAGCTCTGAAAACAGTTTATTTATTTGACTGTGTTTACCCTGACACTGACGCTAAACACATGTCTGTACACACATCTCAAGAGTTTACAATCAGATATTCAGTAATAAACAGCTGTGCAGTGGGTGGCGCCATCTCCAACGTTCTGGGTCCTGGATCAGGATTGTGTGTGTGTGTGTGTGTGTTCTCCCATGTCTCTGTGGGAGACACATCTAACTGAAGTCCTGAACCAGTGAAGAACCAGGAGCAGATGATTCCAGATGATCAGGCAGTGATCAGTATACTGGTGGTGCTGAATGCTGAGTGGTTGGAACTCCTTTATCCAGGCTCCTTGTGTCTTTAGGCACTTTGCAGCCTGTCAGTAAAACATTTGTTCCAGTTTCTTTCATTTAATCTCCTCATTATGAGAAAGATAAGACAGCTTGACAGGCAGCAAATACTATTTGAACAGTGCTGTATGTAAAGTTATATGGTGTTACAGCTGCTTGTTCTGAGTAATTGTTTATAACAAAGTGAGCTGAGAAGACAGAAGGACAGAACTTTTACTGTTTATTTAGTGTTTCTGGACGTAAAAGTGTCCTTACATTTACATTTTACGTTGGTCAGATGCTCTTTTCCGGAGAGAGCTTTATAGTCCAGAAGAAAACACCTTCACACCAGTAAACACAGACTTACAATTGAGATCTCCTAGTAGACTACCAGAGACGGAGTTAATCCTCCACCAGAACCCTCTCAGATCTCACACACATGTTCCCCTTTTTCTCCTCCACAGACGGGACCCCGAAGATCCTGTCGGCCTTCAGTGAGAAGGTGGTGAGCCCCAACGAGCCCATCTCCCTGGTGTGTCACGTTAAAGGGACCCCCCTGCCCACCGTCACCTGGACGCTGGACGACGACCCCGTCATCAAGGACAGCCACCACCGCATGGACCGCGTAGTGACGGCGGAAGGTCACGTGATCAGCTACCTGAACGTGTCGCACACGCAGGTGACGGACGGTGGAGTTTACCGCTGCACCTGCAACAACTCTGCCGGATCCGTCTCCTACCAGGCGCGAATAAACGTAAGAGGTGCTTGTCAGATCAGCTCCTCCAAACCCAAACAAATCACACCCACATACACACACACACACTCACCGCACACACCCGGCCTCACCTCTGCTCTCCTGACCAGGTTCTCCCGCAGAACCTCCCTCTCACCCTGCTCAGGGGTTCCGATTTATTCATCTACAAATAAATATTAACGAACGTTTTGCTTTTAAGACACTCGCCAACTTTCAGATCAGCAGCAGATATTTTGTAAGGAAAGTTAAATGTTTTCAGAAGAGGATTCTAAATGAAATCTAAGAAAATTAAAATCCGTTATGAAGCTCAAATAAAACTTACATCCATAATGAATCTTTAAATACGGAAAATTAGGTAATATTAAAATGATTAATATTCAGATTTGGAGTTCTACTAAATGTAATATTCAGAATCCAGTTATATCAAAGGGAATATTTGGAACACATGTTGTAATAAAATTAAGCTTTAAGCTCAGAATTAGGCTCTTATAAAGTTAAGAATAGAGTTAAAATGATGAGGTTCTAAGAAAATTATCATTCAGAATGTTTTGTTTAATAAAATTAAAATCCAAAATGTCCTGTAATTACATAAATATGCCAAAAAAAGAGATCCAGATTGAAATTGTCATAGAATTCAGATGAAAACATGAAGTTCTAGTAATTTTTAAAAGTCAGAGTCAAATTATATTATAAGTATTATTACAGTGATGGTGTAATAAAAAGCTTCCTTGTTGGCCCCAGTATTTAGTTCCTATTGAAGCTCTGCTCTCCATATCTGACTGTCGGCTCAGTCTCTGATTCATCTTCACACTGATTTTGGTGTAGTTAATATAATGCCATAATTTATATTTATATACTATGTTTTAGTGTAATTAATGTTCAGCACTCACTAGTGTTGTATTTAAAAATTCTCTCAATTTTACTTGAAAAGTTTATTATTAAATAAGCTGTGCTTTTTACACATTGAAAACGTGGCTGAAATTCAAAATTTTAACTTTAGTTTTAGATTCCTTTAGTTAAGTCGTTTCTTGCTATATGTGATGCCTCCAAGCCACCAGGAGGCCCACAGATTTCTTTTAATTCCTTTCCCAACTACCGTAAGGAGAAGTCCACCCATGCTCCAAAATTTCCTCAAAATTCAGAGTGAGTTTTGTGTGTTCGGTTCATTGTAGAGACTCTGATTTCTTTACAATGGAGGTGAATGGAACCAGACATCTCCAACACAGATACAGACATTTTATTCTATTTCCCCCTTCAGTGAAGCTCCACGTGTCTCTGAGTGTTTATATGGATGTTGAGAATCTGAACTAATTCAGTTTTCTTTGGGGACTATATTGCCTCATAACGCCCTGCATGTATCCCTCCACCATGAATGGGTTGAGTTACGACCAAAAGCTTCTTAAAAACGTCTCAGGTGTCAGGCCGCACAACCATAACCACTTCATGGAATAACTTTCTGTGAGGAGCTTTTAGAGACAGATACCTGGTTCCATTCACCTCCACTGTGAACAGTTCTGAAGAGTTTCACACCAAACCACTCTGAACCGCCTCTGTTTACACATTTTGGAAAAAGGAATTCACCTCCAGTATCAAACATTTAGTCGTTATTTCTGAAGTGCTGACGAACAGGCGTTAAAACCAAACCCAGTCCAGAAAAAAATCTTGCATTCTTCTTCACTAAACAGGGCCTGAAGGCTGAAGCTGGTTTCTCCATCTCTCCTTGCAGGTCCTGCCAGCATCCGGCCCATGAAGAACCTCACTGCCATTGCGGGCCGCGACACCTTCATTCACTGCCGCATCATCGGCTACCCTTATTACTCCATCAAGTGGTACAAAGATTCAAACCTGCTCCCCTTCAACCACCGCCAGCGCGCCTTCGAGAACAACGGAACCCTGAAGCTCTCCAATGTGCAGAACTCGGACGAGGGCGAGTACACCTGCTACGTCCTGGTGGACCCGGAGAAGCAGATCCACAGGAGCGTCCACGTCACTGTGAAAGGTCAGTGCAGCACCTGACCTTTACTGACCTTACAACAACAACACTGACACAGTACCAGGCATGGAGGGTGTGTGTGTGTGTGTGTGTGTGTGTGTGTGTATGTGTGTGTGTGTGTGTATCAGGTATGGGAGTGAGTGTGTGTGTATCAGGTATGGGAGTGTGTGTGTGTGTGTGTGTAAGTCTATCAGACATGGGAATGTGTGTGAGTGTATCAGGCATGGGAATGTGTGTGTAAGTCTGTCAGACATGGGAGTGTGCATGTGGGTGTGTGTGTGTGTGTGTGTGTGTGTGTGTGTATGTGTGTGTGTGTGTAAGTCTATCAGACATGGGAGTGTGTGTGTGTGTGTGTGTGTGTGTGTGTGTGTGTGTGTGTACGTGAGTGTATCAGATACAGTATTGTTTCACACTGTGTACACTGGACACTTTATCAGAAACACCCCCTGTAGCTCCACCCTGCTGGTGTATAGTTGGAGAATGGACCCACCTGGTGATGATCCCTGTGTTTGTTCTTCATCAGGGCTCAGTTTCTGATATATTTGGTGGGTCGACCCCCCCCCAGCAGTGACACTGATGTGTTTTAACCCTAACAACCCCAAAGACAACTATGGTAGTCGGAGTCACTGCTGTGCTGAGAACAGACCACCCAATTCGTATCTGGTCAGTAGAGGTCCTGTGGGGTCCTGTGGTGTTCTATGGGGTCCTTTGGAGTTCTGTGGAGTTCTGTGGGTTCCTGGTGAGGTGCTGTTGGGTCCTTTGGAGTTCTGTGGGGTTCTGCTGAGGGGTCCTGACCACTGATGTGTTGGCTGATAAACAGATCTCTGTATGTCTACACTGTTTCTGATACAGAGGAAGATTGGTGCAGGTTTAAAGTGGGTGTTCGCAATAAACTGTCAACTGTATGTTAATTATAAGGGCATGAACTCAGACTCTATTGGACGCCAGCCAGGAGAGCATGGTCTTCACCAATCATTTTCTGAAATATTTCAGGAGCTTCTCTATGACACCTCAAGCCAGCCCCGATTTAAACATCAGGGACGTGCGTAATCACTGGCGCCCTGGTACGCTCACATGATTACATCACACACGAGGCCCAGACACTGTTATTAATTCGAGCAGAGGGCATCATGTGGAGATTAAAAAAAAACACCTCCTCGATTGAGTTAGCTAATTTGCTCCACTCGTGCTTAAAATTCTGGAGCAGCTCGAAGGGAATCCCCAGAGTCCATTATCCCCACTTTGTTGTGAATTAAATAAGCAGTGAAGTGCTGCTTTAGTTCAACGTTATTTTAACTCATTGATTCTCAGACGCGACAGGCTGACGCGCACCATGGCTGGAGAGTCCCCTGAGAACGCATTATGCTGAATTTGCCAGAGAAGGAAATAACTCTTTTATAGTTGTCTTTTTTCCTCTGCCTTCGCCGCTCGGCTTCTCCCCTCATTAGTTCACATTATTCTTCCTCCGCGGCGAAATCTCCACATTCAGAGCAGTAATGACCTGCTTCAGCGCCGGAGAGGCAGCGCTGATTACACAATCCCCAATTATCTGACGTGTGTGATCACATATGTCCCCTCTGCTCGCCTGGGCACTAAACGCTCCGGCTGTATCAGGAAGGGGGGGGGGGCGCACTGAGTGGTCAAAAATATGCGGACACCTGACCATCATTAATATTGGCATTAATATGGAGTCGTCCCACACAACCCACAGCTTTAACAGTCTCCACTCTTCTGGTTCGGCTTCCCACCACATGTTGGAGTGTTTGAGGGAATTTGTGTTCATTCAGTTAAGCTCACCATCAACATTCAGTTAATCCTGAAGGTGTCGGATTGAGGTTGAGACCTCTGGAACTCCTCCACACTGAACTCATCACACGGCTTTATGGATCTGTGTGTGTAAAGCAACACCACTGTGCCTGAAACACTCAGCACCACACACACACACACACATACACACACACACACACACACACACTCACACACACTCCCCTGTCTGTTACATTCACACACATACGCTCCTGTGATCACGACCATGTCAGTGTCACTGCTGTGCTGAGAGCAGTCCACCCAAATAATCTCTTCTCAGTGGGGTGCTGTGGGGTCCTTGCGGTTTCTGTGGGGTCCTGTGGTGTTCTGTCTTGACGCCACAACTTTCCATCTGTACACGACATGATCGACTTCTGATCAATACTCGGGCCCTGATCAACTATTCGCAAAGCTGTATTCACATTCACCGTGGGAGGTTGTAGGGGAATTAAGACGTGTCAGTGTCTTATTGATGCCAGTGTCTCCAGAGGCCTTGGAGGAGAAGCGGCACCAGCTCTAAAAATAATACAAATAAACCTTAAAAAGAACAGTACTGTGATCACACTAACTACAGAATGAGCAGTGTAATCAAACTGTAAGGGTTAACATGCTCTCTGAAATGCCGGTTGGTTTAAAACTGTGTCCTTTCCCCCAGTGCCGCCTCTGATCCAGCACTCAGACTCTCAGAGCGCCTCTATAGGTCAGCGGGTCTTCATCCCCTGTGTGGTGACCTCCGGTGATCTTCCCATGTTCATCACCTGGCACAAAGATGGCAAACCCATCAACGACAGTCTGGGGGTCACCATTGACAAGATTGACTTCACCAGCTCCCTGCGCATCTCCAACCTGTCAGAGATCCACAACGGCAGCTACACCTGCATCGCCCGCAACGAGGCCGCAACCGTCGAGCACAGCATCCAGCTCATCGTCAAAGGTGGGGAGAATTCCAGATCACATGATCAAAAGATCTGACTGACTCGGGCTCTCTCTGTCTCTGACTTTCTCTCTCTCTCTCTCTCTCTCTCTCTCTCTGTTAGTCTGACTTTCTTTCTGACTCTGACTCTCTCAGTCTGACTCTCTCTCTCTGACTCTCTCTGACTCTTTTAATAAAGCTCTCTCTCTCTCTGACTTTTTCAGTCTGACTCTCTCTGACTCTCTCTCTGACTCTCTCAGTCTGACTTTCTCAGTCTGACTCTCTCTGACTTTCTTTCTAACTCTGACTCTCTCTGACTCTCTCTCTCTCTCTGACTCTGTCAGTCTGACTCTCTGACTCTCTCTCTCTGTTTTTCTCTGTCTCTTTCTCTGACTCTCAGTCTGACTTTCTCTTACTCTCTCTGTGACTCTCAGTCTGACTCTCTCTCACTTTCTCTCTCTCTTTCTCTGACTCTGACTCTCTGACTTTCTGACTCTGACTCTCTGACTCTCTTTCTCTGACTCTCAGTCTGACTTTCTCTGACTCTCTCTGTGACTCTCAGTCTGACTCTCTCTCACTTTCTCTCTCTCTTTCTCTGACTCTGACTCTCTGACTTTCTGACTCTGACTCTCTCTGACTCTCTCTCACTCTCTGACTCTCTGACTTTCTCTCTCTCTCAGTCTGACTCTCTCTGACTTTCTTTCTCTCTCTCTCTCTCTCTCAGTCTGACTCTCTCTCTCTCTCTCTGTCTCTCTCTAACTCTCTCTCTCTGACTCTCTCTCTCTCTGTCTCTCTCTTACTCTCTCTCTCTCTGACTCTCTCTCTGACTCTCTCTGACTCCCTCTCTCTGACTAAAGTGTTTATGTGTTGCTAAACTGATTATATGATTTTTTCTGCAGTTCCACCACACTTTGAGGTGCAGCCTCGTGATCAGGACGGGATTTACGGGAAATCTGTGATTCTGAACTGCTCGGCTAAAGGAAACCCGATTCCCACTATTGTTTGGAAACATTCTAAAGGTAAACAGTTATCTCATGATGATGATGATTATATAATGGTAATAAAGCTTATGGTACGAATAATAATAGGAAGAAGAAGAAGAACATGTATAATTTGTATTTACAGAAGCTGGTTTCTGTATTTGGTTTGGAATCTGCAGAAAGTGGTCGTTAGAGTAGAGCAGGTTTAAGGGTGTCAGTTTTTAAAGCAGAATTAAAGGACAGAAGACAGGTGGACTGGTGGACAGGTGGACAGACAGACTGGTGGACTGGTGGACTGGTGGACTGGTGGACAGACAGACTGGTGGACTGGTGGCCAGACGGAAATGTGCACAAAGTTGATTTATTTCACTTTTAACACACATGTGCTTTTATGAACAAAAATAAAAACCACTTAAATTAAACAGGCTGCTTACTGTGCCTTTAAGACTGATATGAAAATGAGCTCTGTTCTGATTGGCTAGCCATGTAAGTAGTCCAGCCTGAAACTCTCTCTGTAACTTTATATGCGGGGCTAAACTGAATTGTGGGGTATAAGTAAATGTAAAAGTAAATTGTTTTGAAAACAGTGCATTTAAAACAAGATGTTTTGCAGATGGACTGTACTGCGGAATGATCAGTGTGTTTTGACAGTAAATTCTATTTTCATTTAGAATAATACAGGCCCTTTAATCTCCAGAGTGACTGCTGCATTTAAATCAGTGAGTAAATGTTCCCCTAAACTGTTGCGCGGAGTGTCTGTGGGCTCCAGACAGACAGGCTTGTATCTATCAGGGATTAAGTTTCTGCGCTGATGTAGCGCTGCAGTTTAACATGTTCTGATCAATCCCACATCGACCACTAATCCTAATCTCTGATGATCCTAAACAGCCCGTCTCGCAGTCCTGAAATCCAATAAACAAATAATCAAATGAAAACACAAAGCCCATACAGACTCATGTCCATCAGGAGAGCATGCTGTCATTCTATTGGACGATCAGATGTTGGAGCTTCGGGAACATGTGTTGTCATCGTCTTGTTCATGGAGAAAGACGTGTATTTCCTTCTGAGCCTCTCGGCCAGGGGATTAATTCCTCTGTAAAACGTCTCTGGGCAAATTCCTGCCTGTTTACAAAACATGTAGTTTTTTTATTCACAAGTTCTTCATCTGTTGTTCTGAACCTGAATTCTTCAGCTCTGAACTTCTAACCCTGGACTTACTCTGAAAACTTTGTGCTCAGGACCTACCATAAAGTTACTCAGTGTGCTATGAATGACTCAGTATCTATTCTGCATTATTCAGTATCCACCGTGAATCATTCAGTATCTACTATATATATTCAGTATCTACCGTGAATCATTCAGTATCAACTATGAATTACTCACTTTCTGCTATGAATAATTCAGGTTATAGTCAGAATCATTCAGTTTCAATTCGGAATTATTCACTTTTTATTATGAGTTATTCAGTTTTTACTGCAAATTATTCGTTATCCAATATGAATTATTCAGTATCTACTATGAATTATTTAGTCTCCACGATGAATATTCAGTATCTGCTATGAATTATTTAGTCTCCACTATGAATGATTCAGTATCTGTTATGAATAATTAGCTTTCTACCATGAATTATTCCATTTATACTAAGAATAATTCAGTATCTATTATCTACTATTGATATTCAGTACCCACTATGAATTATTCACTTTCTAATTGGAATTATTCAGTATCCACTATGAATTATTTGCTTTCTACTATGAATTGTTCAGTATTTGTTCAAAGTATTGAGTATCTGTTATGGATCTGGTCAGTGTGGAACTGAACGTGTCCACGGGTTTGAGTGTTTGTGAATGATGTGAAAAAGTGCTTTCCCCTGGTTGTTGAAGCCGCCGTGTGTTCTCAGGTGCAGGGGTTCCTCAGTTCCAGCCGATTGCGCTGAACTCGGGCTCGCGCGTGCAGCTGCTGGAGAAAGGCTCTCTACTGATCAAACACGTGCTGGAGGAGGACAGCGGCTACTACCTGTGCAAGGTCAGCAACGACGTGGGCGCCGACATCAGCAAGAGCATGTACCTCACCGTCAAAAGTAAGAACACCCGTCCAGATGTGTGTGTGTGTGTGTGTGTGTGTGCAGTGGGTACCTATGTGTTTCATGTTTGTATATGTGTTCCTTATTGCAGAGTCCATTATTAATTCTTATATTTGTCTGTGAAATATCTGGTCCTGTAAGGTGGCAGACAGAGAGAGAGGAGAGTTCTGCTCACCTTGGGCCGGATGGGTCACACGACGGACTCTCTGGGTCCACAATCAAGAAAACACTTCCAACACTTCAATTCACACCACCTTACAAAACTCAAATCTGAACTCATCTCTAAAGTGTAGCCCCTCCGTTTCTCTGAATAGTAAACAGCACTGAGAGACGTGTTCCACTGTAAATCAGCTGCTTAATGTTCAGTGCTGTATTTTGATCGTGTTTATATTTCGGCTGAAGTGCGGTATTAAAGATGCGATTTATGATCATCTGAACCTATGACCTAAAAACAGTGTTGATATATGTTTGCATGACAGATTTTAATTATTATGTAAATTAGTGATGTAATCTGCACTGAGTGACAGTATCTGAGTTTGAGTCTGTGAGAATGTGGCTGTGCGTGTGTGTGTGTGTGTGTGTATGTGTGGATTTACAGGGACACTGGTACGGTCTTTGTGAGCGTATTTGTGTGGGTGTGTGACTGTGTGTGTGTGTGTGTGTGTGTGTGCATGTGTGTGTGTGAGTGAGTGCGAGGCTGTGTGTGTGTGC
>JBBPCX010000040.1:28596193-28611599 GCA_037974365.1 Hydrocynus forskahlii | reverse complement strand
GTGTGTGTGTGTGTGTGTGTGTGTGTGTGTGTGTGTGTGTGTGTGTGTGTGTGTGTGTGTGTGTGTGTGTGTTTTTCCACTGTTGCCTGGTTTGACCGTGTCACTCTTCGCTCTCCTGTATCTCAGAGGGTATCGATGTCTCTGCCCGCGTCTCACTATGGTGAGCACTTCTGCCGACACACTCAGCCATCTCTGGCCAATCGACAGCTATAGAAGCGGCGTGTGCGGTGTCTGGACCACCGCGGCCCGTCTCAGACTCACGCTGCTCTCGGGTTACCCGTCCCGGTCTCGGTTTACCGCCCCGCACTCAGACAGGTGACCCACTCTGACCCCAGGGTACGCAGAGGCCACCCGTGTCCTCTATCAGAACCACATTGTCTGGAAACACAAAATAGCATTTTATGGACACAATGGGTCTGAATGTGATCCGCAGTCGGAGCAGGACTTGGCTGAAACACCACACTGACCTCAGAACAGAATAGACGGCTCAGAATAACCTAGACAGCAGGATCACCTGATATTAAACCCACCTGGTGAGCTGAGAAGTTAGGAGGAAGTTTTTACTGTTCTTTTCATCTTGGGTGAAACACAGGTGTCAGCTCACCCAGAGAGAGAGGGAGGACAGTTATACTGAGTGATGGGGGAGAAGGAGGACCACCCTACCCACCCAGAGAGAGAGGACAGTTATACTGAGTGATGGGGGAGAAGGAGGACCACCCTACCCCCCAGAGAGAGAGAGAGGATAGTTATACTGAGTGATGGGGAGAGGGAGGACCACCCTACCCCCCAGAGAGAGAGAGAGGACAGTTATACTGAGTGATGGGGAGAGGGAGGACCACTCTACTCACCCAGAGAGAGAGAGGGAGAGAACAGTTATGTCTGTCACTCGAGATGCATGTTAATAAACCTTAAGCCCAAAGCTGAAAATTGTCCAGTAGGAACATCATCTAGTTCTTTTTCCGTTGGGGTTTCGGGCTGTACTGAGAAATCCTTCTTTGTGAAATTCCTCTCCAGATCTCATCCACTGTTGCTGTTGTTTCTGTTTACTGTTAACTCCACCATCACCATGTGACCCCCACCCCCAAAAAAAAAAACAAACAAACATCGGTTTAAGGTTCTGCAGGATGATGGATTTTGTTTTGGACAAGAAAAAGCTGGATTTATATTTAGTTTGATTAGAGCAGCTGGCCATTTGTCACCTTTACTTAACAGAACTTAAGTGTGTGTTAAATAATTGACACTGGAGCTGAAGCCCTTTAGAACTCCTCTCAATGTCCTGAAATAGAGAAGAACGCAGAACCCTGTTCTTAATCAGGGTAATCAGCCCTCTGTCAGACAGGACAGCTGCTCCAGGAGCTGATTGTACAGTTCGGTTCGTATTTTTAGCTCCAGGAAGCCCAAAGTCTGCCATTTTATTGTACGTGTTGTTATCTTATCTGTGTTTTTTCCTCCTAAAATTTTGGAGTCATAACTTTAGAACCCAATGAGAAAACATGCAGTGCATAAAGAGTGAGAATATTTTGGCAGATTAGAGTTTGGGAGACATACTTGTCTCTAATACATTTTGTTTATATTAACCTTCTTAATTGTCAATGTATGTAGATATGAAAGCTTAAATGGCTGCTGAAGTCAAGCAACACAATAAACGAATAAATGGTCAGAAGGTTTTGTCTTCAAAATGTTTAACCCTGTGGTGATTCACTGTACAGCTTTACTGATGTAAGATAGACATTAAGGAATGTTTCCAATAGTAGATTCTACAATTCCTACAATACCCAGAATTCTAAAATAGCGCTAGTTTTACTGCATTGACCAATGGGAGAGCTCACTGAACTACACCTACCCAGATACCACAGAGAGGAACATCCTGATTGGATCATTTTCTGTATCATTTAGGTTAATGTTGGAACACTGCTGTGAGGATTTGATTGTATGAGAGCAATAGTGAGGTCAGGTACTGATGTTGGAACATTGCTGTGAGGATTTGACTGTATGAGAGCAATGGTGAGGTCAGGTACTAATGTTAGATGATTAGTTCTGGATCCCAGAGGTTCTGAATGGAGCTCCATCACTACAGAGACTCCACAGCCCAACACTGGGGGCCTTTATGCCCTCTAACCTACGGACGTCCCATTCTATCGGTCCGGGCGTTTCTATGGAGTAACGGGCTTTATGTGAATACCTGTGTCAGTAACTCATTGCAAAGACTGTGTCAAAGACATGTAGTATAAAAAAATCCTTTGTTTATAAAGAGACAAAAGAGTCACTAATGCATTCACAGAGTGTTCTCGGTTTCAGTGCTGACCCAGGATTCCCTGTTGTTTATTAACCCTTTCAGGCGGTGAACTGGTGCACCTGCCCCCTTACCTGCGAATGGACTTCCTGCTGAACCGCGGGGCTCACGGTTCGAGCCGAGAGGCCACAGGACAGACGTGTTTGGAGCCGCAGAGGAGTCGCGCGGCGAAGCGGCCGGCCGCGCTGGCCCCCACGCCCTCCGAAACCCCTTCCTCCGCCCCCTCCACCTCCTCCGGCCCCCCCAGCAGGGAGGCGGCCCAGCAGTGGCAGCCTGGCTCCGCCTCCACGCTGCCCCACCGCGAGCCTGGAGACCTGGCCCAGACCGCCAAGCTCAGCAGCTCACAGGAGTCACTGTTAGACTCCAGAGGACACCTGAAACAGAGCAACAACCCCTACGCAAAATCCTACACACTCGTATAACACAGGACCCACACACACACAAACACACACACACACACACACACACACGAGCGCACAAGAGCGTTAAAGAACAGCTGATGGCTCTGCAGAGAGGAGCCTTTTCAGAGGAGAGACGAGCCCTGTATATACCCCCCACCCTAAAGACAAAAAATGATGGTTTTCTTTGCATCTGTTTTTTTGTTTAGTTTTTTTTTTTTTTTTGCTTTTCTCTCTCTCTCACCTTGCCCCCCCCATCCCCCCCGCCCCCATTTGGAGTTTTTTTTTTACTTTTCATTTGTTTATTTAAAAAAAATAATAATAACACCATTATGGAGATTGCCAAAATTATTTATTTAAATTGACAGAGGTACTACTTTTGAATTTATATCGAGGATAATTCTATAGTCATTATGATTATGATTATGATTATTATTATTATATAAAAATAGAGGAAAAAATATGAAAAAATAGTAAAAAAAAAAAAAAAAAGATGAAGGAAGGGTGTGGTTCCTTTCTTTATTCATGATTTTTTTTTATGTGGGGGTGTGATTGATTACCACAGCATCATGTCCAACAATTACAGAGTACGCAGAGGGAGGGCGGAGCTCATCCACTTTCTCGAACCCGACAGGCCGAAGGACTGCATGGGGACCTGATCACAGCTCCGGCTGGACAAATCCAAAAGAGAATTTTTTTGTCACGCTAAGGAATTATATAATGTTAATATAAATATAAATATAAATATATGAAGAGATCACTTTTATTTGTGGATAATACAGGGAAAAAATATTTGGTAAATAAAGTCCTTAGTCATGTTTGCACACATCTGGTTTGATTAGGAAAAGAAAGGTTGGATTCTCCCGTCTCTTTTTTCTGGGTTGTGATTTCAGTGGGGAACCGGAGTGTTTGACACAAACAGGGCTGGAGAGTCAGCAAACAAAAGGAAAGAAAAGTAAGGAAAAGGTGTTAAAGTGAAGGAGTGGTACGTTAGGGACGACAAGTCAGACCTGCTGATTGGTGAAACGTGTTTGTGTTTCGAAATGCAACAAAAAAGGAGGGAGAGAGAGTGAACCGAGCAATATGAAGTAAAATTGATTTACTAATAATTTCGTAATTCTTGGACATCTTGGAGTACTAACAAATATGAATGTACTGAAGTGATGCATCATGAACACTGAATAACAAGAACATGGTTGATAATAAAGGGACAAACTAATGATCCGTCTCCCACCATGATTGACAGTAATCCAGTCCCAGTCTAACACTCAGACACACCCCCTGGAGGCAGGGTTTCAACAAACAGAGTTAAACAGAGAGGGAATTCACTCTTCATCTTAATACAGTTCTGTGCAAAGATCCTCATTTTTTCCTATTCTGCTTCCAAATATCCAGACTTTCTTGTATTTTAAAGTAGTCTTGAGGAACAGTTCTCCAGGCTTCCTGAAGAACTTTCAAAGACTCTCATTTCCAGTCCACTCCCTGAACCTGACCAGTTTTTTGTTTGACACACAGTGACTTACGTATGAATCATTCGAGCAGAACAAAGAGCATCTAACTGAAGTACTGAACCAGGGAAGAAGCAGGTGCAGATGATTCCAGATGATCAGGCCAGTGCCAATCAGATCAGAGCTCATTTACATATATAATTCTTAAAGGCACAGTAACAAGATGATGTTTAATTTTAGGGGACTTTATTATAACTGTTTCTGGTTCATAAAAGCACAGGATCATCATAACTGAACCTCAGGAATAAATAAAACAGAAGAGAAGTGAAGGACATGGGCCAGTAAAGAGCATGTCAGCATAAACCTGAAAATCTCTTTAAAAGCACAACCAGGTGTGTCTGAACCTGTGACCTGTGTTGCTCATTGACTCACCAAAGCCCTCCATGAAAGTCCATGAGCTGTGAGGTCATGCATCAGCTGCCTTCTGTCTTTCACATAATTTGCTTCCAACTGGGTGGTCCTGAGTTGCATATACACACACATGCACACAGACACACACACACAAACAAATACACAGAACACACATATTCATTGAGTTGGTAAGTATGTTAAAAGAGCAGTCTGGTAAAAAGTCAGACCTCCACTGACCCCTAATCAGTCGAGATGTGTTTGAGTCCAAATTTATCTTCTTTAATTCAGACCTGGAACTATGAGGCTAATGTTGCAAACATTAGATGTTAATAGTCTCTCAAATCTTTTACTGTGAACACAAACCCAAAACTTGGGTGGATAAAATTTCCCCAAAGCAGCATCCACAATTCTTCACCACCGTGACTTTAGTGTAGTGTGATGTGACATCGAATGTAACCTGCAGATGGTGCTGTATGATCTTGCCACATCATTTTTATCTTTGATCATTAAAAGTTAGTGTCTTAAAACCAACCTTTAAAACTGCCAAACTCTGAGCACTAATAGAGCAGATTGGAGGGGGTTCTGAATTTGATTCAGTTAAGAGGTTCCATAAAACGTCTTTCTCTCAGGACTGAGGCTCTTCACAGTTTAAGAGATGTGACCAAATTAAGACTGAACAGACAGCTATCGACTCTCCTCGGGGTTTCGCTGTGCAGCGCTTTGCTGATGGAACGTGTTTCACCCTGATAACAGAAGAAGATGCAGATTATCTTCCAGTCCTGTGCTTAAGTAGAAGATTAAAACTTGGAAATTTCAGTGAAGGATGGTGGAAAGTTCAAAACGTCTCTACAGGGCCCTGAGAGTAGACACATTAACCTGGAACTGCTGGGGTGGTCCACACACGTAACAAGGTGTAGATATCAGGACAAAATAACAGACTGTTGTAGGTTCTGATGTTCCCCTGGTCAGACTTTGGCCTGGAGAGGTGACCGTATGCCATGAAGGATGAAGGAAGAAGAAGGAAACACAGATAGCATTGGATGATGAGCTACAGTAGTTCTGTGGACCAACCTCTGTGTCTAGTTCTCTTTGTGGATTCCTCACCTCATGTCCAAAAGTATTCCGAGGGTCCTTCACCTGTCCCTTTACTGCTTCAGCTGCTTTGAAGTTCCCTCTTGCTGAAACACCCTGACCAGCAGAAATGACAGCCTGTGACCCTGAGGTCACCGTATCTGTGGGTTAGAGGGTAAAAGCCCTACCAGTGTTGAGCTGTGGAGTCTCTGGAGTGGTGGAGCTCCATCCAGAACCTTTGTGATACAGAGCTGATCCTCCAACATCAGTACCTGACCTCACTAATGCTCTCAAACAATCAAATCCTCACAGCAATGTTCCAAAACCAGTACCTGACCTCACTAATGCTCTCAGCCTGCAATCTAATCTCACTGGATCTTGGAGTTTCTTTTCATTCACTCAGGCATCCGTTGCATCGACAGTGACCATTATCTCCTCCTCTTGGAGTTTCTGAACACTATCCATAGATCTTCTGAATCCTTCATTCAATATCTCCAGTAACCTGAATACCAGGACTCTTAACCTCTGACCTATTTTTCATCCTTGAAATTGACTCCACTGGGTTGCTCCATTGGTTTCATCTCAGGGAACACATCAGGTGTAACGTGTTAGTTTTCAAGACATTCATGCAGAATTTATAAGCCCTTGACAACATCCATCAAAGTAGTCTGGATCACAGTAAGCTTGGCTTGGCAGGATGGTCCAGTTTCTCCTCTAAAACACTGAACACACCACACAACTGGAGCCCGAAGAGATTATAAAGTCATCACACCTCACATTTTCTCACTGAGCTCCATTTTTAGGATTACACATTATACACCTTGTAGGTTGTTGTTAAACCGAGCCAAATTTACAGGACTTCTTGATTTCAGGCACGAGCGAGCCTCAGTCATCGGCTGGAAGAACATACACCATCAGAATTACGCTGTGTACACACTTAGGAGCGATGCAAAGATGAGGCTGCAGTGAGTCTGTTCTCGCTTCACACACTCGGTTTACAGGACCCGCACTCCTGTAGAACATTCTGGTGGAGGAGCTTCGTTCATTAACACCCCTCTCTCTTCATCACTGAGCTCTCGCTCTATGTTCAGTCTCCAGCTTGCCAAACACCTACTTTATTTCACTGAGACTTTAAACCTACGTGAATCACAGACTATTACACACTGACAATGCTACACATCCACAACTCTCTCAGCTGTCCCGGGAAGGCCAGACTACAAAGGCCCTGCATGCTTCTCCTGCCCCCTGGAATCTATTAATTTATATGTCTGTACCTGTGGATGAGTATTAATACATTCAGTGAGGATTTCAATCACATAAGAAGTGTAGGATGAGCTGCAAAATTGATGATAACCTCCACAAGCTCCTGTGACCCTGATGCCTGGAGCAGAACACCAGAGAGGATCTTCCTAACATGCCCATCTGCTAGCCTGCTGCTTTGTTTCTGGGGCCGCTGAACATTTGCAACCCTGTGCTCCAGAAGCCTGGAAGCGTCTCCGTTTTCTTCCACAGTAGCCTGACCTGCTCTGTGCTACGAGCATGTATCAAGTTGGCACTGATGACAGGAACAGACGAAAGGAATCTCCTCAGTGTCTCGGTGCCTTGGGCTCGGTCATGCCTTGTGATCACTGGTAGAACATTTCCATGCTTGGGATGAGTTAGGCTTGGTCTACTTCCAGACCTTTCTCTTTTAATTTTGCTTAGTTTTCATGGTTTTTATGTTTACCCAGTTTTGTCATGTCCAGTTCCCCAGTTAACAAGGTCTTCACTGTGTTACCAGTCTGAGAGGGTGAGGGCTGATTGAGCTTAGTGCCTACTCTGAGACTCATGAAGCTCCACCACAACTCAACAAAAACAGCTTTGAATGCAGGGTGGACCACCCTACCCACTTAGAGAGAAAGACAAAAGAGATGAGGTTATTCTCTCTTGCACACCCAGAAACTGTGGCTATTGAGCTCATGACCACCTGATGATAGACCAGGGGTGTCAAACTCCGCTTCTGGAGGGTCGGTCCAGCACAGTTTGATGGTTCCCCTCCTCAAACACATTCACTAAATCTGACAATTAACTGGCGAGGAGAACCAGGTGTTTGTGAGCAGGGAAATCACCAAAACATGCTGGACAACTGCCCTCCAGGACTGGATTAGACAGTTGTACCACTCAGGAAACTTCTGAGTGGTACTCCTGTCTTCAGAGAGTTTGGTGAGTTTCAGTGCTCATAATGGCCTGTTAGGCCGGAAGTGGCCGTTTGCCTGGCATGCAAGTGTTTCATATCTGATTCTCCTCAGCTGTCCCTGATCAGGGGAGGAGCCCTACACTCATTTCCTTAATGTTCTAATGTTCTCTAATCAAAGAGGTTTTTATTAGTCTGGTGCTGGTTCTAATGTCTCACTCACTTTTCCCTGTCTGTGTGCTTGTTTGTGGTGAAGCAAAAATTGGACTCCAGTCATGTCTCAGATGATTGATTACATCTGGGATCAGTGGTACATTGTGCATGTTTGACTTTTCTCCAAACCGTTCCTTTAGCATGCTATTACTGCTTCATCTGGAGTTCTGTGTGTGTGAGTGTGTGTGTATGTTTGTGTGTTGTCTTGCCCAGCAGGAGTTCTGAGCCTGTGCAATAGGACAGCAGTGAAGGAGAGTTCCAGTCGTCCGCTGTACACGACGCTGTGCCGCAATTTCAGTGTTGGTCTGTAACCGCTGTGGATGGTTTCTCTTCACCCCTCCCACTGTTTACCGTTCCTCCCCTGCCCCCTCAGTGTGAAACCCATCCGCTCTTTCAGAGCAGCCGTTTCTGGAGGCCGGTGTGTGTTCGAGGCATTTGAAGGACAGTCTGTCTCTGCAGGTGAAATGCGCGGTGAGTGTACAGTAGGGGGCCTAGTTCCTGCTGGGCAGGAGGATGAAGAAGTAGACGCTTATGCAATATAATCAGCTTAGTGACCTTGAAAATAATTCTATTCTATGTTTCTTTGGAAATTATTATGGGTTCAATGGCGTCCGAGAGTTGTTCTGCTGTGTTATTTCTACCTACCATGATTAGATAGAAATGTTCACAGGCGGGACTTGCTGGGCAGGTCTTTAGGCCGCCAGATGTTGATCTGGGTCGGACAGTTTAATCTACGGATTACAAGGTCATCAGCAGATGCTTCTGTAAAATGGCCCAAATTTCGCTCACTGAAAATATGAGTCAAATGTTACGTGCTATATGTTGGTAACAGTTCCAACGAATGATGTGTTCACAAACAGCCATTAATTATGCATTTTAAGCTACCATAACTGTATCCAGTATAGTGATAATATGCAAATCGTTACTTTTGTCTGCACCAAAATAACTGGTAAAACTTAATTTGAAGACGACTTCCGAAGAGATTCCAGAGCACATGCATAAGCATTAAAATATCAAGTTGATAAAGCAATACTTGAGCATTTCTGAACTGAATATTTCAGTGATGACATGAGATGTTTTATGAACATAAATGCTCTATTACAGACAGAGACATAGTTAAGGACACCATACATAAGTTCTGTTATCTGGTAATGATGCTTTGTAACAGTGTTATACGTGGAATGCATGTCCAATGCTTTGATATAAGGGCATATGGGTCAGTGCAGTATCATTTATTTTATAAAACATAATACATGTGGGCTATGAAGTCTCAAACTGGGAAGCGAACATAGGCACTTCTAGAACTGACTACTTACACTATTGCTCTACAGCCAATGATGCATCTAGAACATGTTGGAACCTGCATACATGTCATGAAACCTGGGTACACTGCAGTTCAGTGATCAAGAATTTCAAGAAGGCATAGGTCTCCAGTCAAACAAAGCCCTACACTCTTAAATTTAAAAGTCTAAGTATAAAAAGATTCCCTCTACAGCAGATGAAACAACTTTTTAAAGCTGGAAGAACCTCCACATAATAGGCAGTTTCTATGGAGAAACCTTAAACTGAAATGATATATTTACAATATGTGAAGTTTCTTTAAACCTCTATTACATTCTACATACTGGCAAAACTGTTTCTTCCATGGTTAATGAGTCTTTGTAGTCACTTTGCTTACAGTACATATTATAATGAGATATGGATGTCACTTACTCTTGCTTTATTTAACTACTTATGAGTAATTATACATGTTTATGCCAGGTCTTATGAATTATTAGGTATGTCGTGCCTCTGCAATGCATTATTTATACAGGACTCAACAGAAGTGTTATGTTCTTTAACTCTGGTCTGTTCTTTCAGTGCAGGTTCAATTTAAGCAGGTTTTGGGTTCAGGGTTAAATAAAGGACGAGAGGTCTTGAGAGAGACTCAAGGATATTTATTAATAGATTCTCTCATAATCCTGAAACACAAACACACTGAAGAAAAAAAAAGACAAAAACATACTCCTTCCATTTCTGCCAGATTCTCCAATCTGTGACCTTCAGCGGACAGTGAGAATGAGTGTGATCGTCCGGATTGGATGGGAGAAACAGTGAATGTGTGGAGACGTTCAGACACAGAAAAATATGGACTGGGTGAATTATTCACCAACACGGAGCTCAAAGAACACACAGTTCTCAGAGTGTACGATAATGATAAAACTTCACACCATTTCAGCAGGCAGGTTTCCATCCAAACGAAGGGGGAAAATCTCAGATAACACAAAAATAATGAAGTGAATCAGTCTAAACTCTGCACCGCAGAACAAGCAACACAGTGTCCGCCAGTCAGGTGCAGCTCTGTCTGTTTGCACTCTGACATCTCTGTCAGGTTTTCTCATCTTTTTTTCTATCACATTCTCCATCAGTCCTCTGCTTCCTGCTGAGGCCACAGAAAATGACAAAGCAGTTTTTTTTATTTCATAAAATTCACTTCTGTTGTAGTTTCAAATTTTTTCTTTCTTTTTTAGTAAGAAAGCGTTATCCACCTCAACAGAACATAAACACTTTTATGTGCATTTTAAAGATATTTTATTCTGTATTTGCAGTTTTCTTTTGAGTGTTTTTTTAGTAAAAGAGAATAAAATGAACAAAAGTGGGGATGGAAACCTGGCTGCCTTACACAGTGAAATCACGCTCTCTAGAAATTTGGTAAAGGATGGTGACCCTAAAGGGGTTTAAGAGATTTCTGAGACTGTCCTGTTTAATTTATTCAGCAAAGGATATTGAAGTAAAAGTAAAAAAAAAAAAAAAAGCAGCACCAAGAACACAAACACTTGGGAACACCTAAGCAAAAGTAATGAAGGTGCCAAAAAGGGTTCTTTGGACCACTTTACCAAAACAGATGTTCTGAAACTGAGCCTCAGGGCCCCCAGAGGGGTGTCTGGGGGTCCTGGAGATTCCACTACCCTAAAGAACCTTTAAGCTGAATTCATCCACTGCAAGGTTCTTCAGGAAAATAGAGGTGATTCCTCAGAACCCTGTTTGGCCCCTTAATGTGAACAGCAGGTGAACAGTGATGGATCTTCACAGACACGTCAATGACTGAGAGGTTCTTCGGTTTCGCTCCATCGTTCACTCCTTCCTTGAGTCCGTACAGAATAAAACTCATTCACATGCAGAGTTGCACCACACCATCCCCCCACTACGACTTGTCCTCATTCTTCTTCTTCTGGAACTTCCTGAACTGGGACTGGATGGCAACAGCCGCCTTCTCAGTCTCTGGAGCGTCCATGTCGATGTCGAAGTCCTCAGGGACGTCCTTCTTGGACGCATCTGGAGAGACATGAAACGTTTGAGTGAGCAGAACAGCGATGGAACGTGATGGTTAGAGCAGTTTATGCCACAAATGTTAAAACACACCTATGGTTCTGCTTATATCTGCTACTGGATGTCTAATAGAGCATTTTTGTCCATTCAAGATTAAACATTGAACATCTGAGGCTCTGAATATACACGGGAGCTCTAAAGCACTTCGGTTTTACAGCCACTCTTTCAATAAAGAGCCCTGAAACCTGCTCACTTAACTTAGCATTTAACAGCAATAAATATGATTGTGCAAATATAGCAGGACAGACAATGTGCATTGTAATAAATAGGAGGTAAACTGAAAGCTTTACAGTCAGTGATGTATCTAGAACAAACTAAAACCTGCTTACACTGCAACTTAGCATATGTCAGGTTCTACATCTAGAACCTCCAGAAGGACTAGAGTGAAGATTTTGTTCTCGTAGTCCCTGGACAAACGAAACTAGGACAGGTTTTTATAGAAACCAGAAGTGTGAGTGTGAAGAACATTTTTAATGTTTAAAGACTAGAGTTTAGTCTAAAAACCTAAAACTAGAATAGAACCTTTACATTGTGTGGAGGTTCTTTAAATCTCTAAAACATTCTTCATACTTGCACATTTTTTACACATATAGATCTTCTGTGGTGGCCCTCACAGAACCTATTGTAAAACTGTTATTTTAGTGTGTTCCCTCGCAAGAATCATTATATGAAGCATAGCTCATTTAATGTTTCTTTCAAAAGTAACCTGTGAGTGTGAGGAATCTTTAAAGAGCTTGATGAGTCTTTTAGTAAAGTGAATTAAAGGATTTTCCCAGACCTGTGTTTCCAAGAACCATTCAGGAACCTTCATTTTCACCACCATCATCATCATCATCACCATGATCATCACCATCATCATCATCGCCACCATCATCACATCATCATCTTCATCATCACTATCATCATCACCATCATCAACACATCATCATCTTCATCATCACTATCATCATCACCATCATCAACACATCATCATCTTTATTACTATCATCGCCATCATCATCTCATCATAATGTTCATGACCATTATCATCACTGTCACATCATCATCATGGCCATCATAAAATCAACATCACCAACATCATCACATCGTCATCTTCGTCATCACTATCATGGCTATCATCATCATGTTCATCTCTATCATCACCATCATCATCACAACATCATGTTCATGACCATTATCATCACTGTCACATCATCATCATCGGCATCGTCACATCATCATCACCAACATCATCACATCGTCATCTTCGTCACTATCTTGATCGCCAACCTCATCACATCATCATCTTCATCACTACCATCATCACCGTTATCATCATCTTCACCACCATCACCATCATCACCATCATCACCTCTTTCATCACCATCACTGCCACCATCATCTTCATCACTATCATCACCATAATCATCACCTTCACCACCATTACCATCGTCATCATCAACATCACCACCACCATCATCACCATCATCACCATCATTATCACCATCACCACCATCATCATCACCACCATCATCACAATCACCACCATCATTACCATCACCACCATCATCATCACCATCATCATCACCACCATCATCATCGCCATCATCACCAACATCACCATCATCACCATCATCAGCAGCACCATCACCACCATCACAATCACCATCATCATCACCATCACCACCATCACAATCGCCATCATCATCACATCACCACCATCACAATCGCCATCATCATCATCACCATCACCATCACCATCATCGCCAACATCACCACCATCACAATCACCATCATCCCAATCATCATCATCACCATCATCACAATCACCATCATCACCGTCATCATCATCACCACCATCACAATCACCACCATCACAATCACCATCATCACCACCATCATCTTCATCACTATCATCATCACCATCATCACCATCACCACCATAACCATCATCACAATCATCATGATCATCACATCGCCATAATCATACTCACTGTCATCATCACCACCATCACCATCATCATCATCATCATCATCATTACCATCATCATCATTTCTCCCACTTCTTAATTTCGGCTCCCAAAAAAAAGAGATTTCCCTTCATCTTAGACTGATCCAAATTTAAGATCTTAAAATGCTCTTTCTTTTCTCTCGCTGTTCTGATCTTTATTTGTCTCAGATCATCAGATCTTCAGATGAACCAGAAGATCCAAAAGAAAACTTGGTTGGCTTATAAATGAGTCTGTGCAACATCTGAAATTTGTCTTAATGATCAATCAAGTCTAAACTACCAAAGTCAGACAGTTTTGAGATCCATAAGGTTGTTAAAGAGAAGAAAACTGAGAGTCTGATGAGAACAGCAGAGGAACTTCTGGCTGAGTTGTGTTGGGTAAGGCGTTGCTGTGATAAAACTGTATCAATTAAAAGTAAAAAAGTATCCAATAATAAAGAGAATACAATAAAAAACACACAACAGATATAGGCTTTCTCTGCACTCTGGCACTACGACTATTCAAACGGGTTGGATACTTATAAAAGAAAATTATCTGTGCCACTCCCATAAAACAACTGAGGTATTAATCTTAAGTTAAATCCTGTGGTTTCATTATGTGATGGTTATATAACCAGACACCCTGTGACTGAAGGTCAGACCGCCTTTAATGAACAGAGACAGAGCAGAGAGAGAACTGAGGAACAGGGAGGAGTAACTTCATCACAATGTAGAGATGGAAATGGAGGAGTGCTTCAAGTCCTGGTCCTCTTCTCAAATGTATGAATTGATTTTTCTCTCTTTATCTTGCTTAAGATTAAAAAGAAAACTTTCCTATGCATTTATTTTGGCTGTTTTGGATGATATTCAGGACACTGTAATATGTAATTTTATAATCTTCCATAAAACGTCTCCCTGCTTTGGGACCATTACTGAACACAATCAGACTTGTAAGAGAACCATTGATCAGAGTGTGAGAACCATTAATGGGTCACATGACATGGGGGTGGGGAAACATACTTGTCGCTAGAACTTTATTACATGTTTGTTTTATTCAAAGCTCTACTTTATTTAGGTCATGAACAAAGAAAGAAAGTGCAGACACACAAACTTGGTTAGAAATTTTAATTGAAAATATTTTCTGGTGGTTTAAATTGCTGGGGTCATAAATAAAGTTAGTACATCTGAACATAAGTTGGGGGTGAAGTGGCAAAAGTGCCGCCTGTTGTGTTGATATAATATCTGTCGTTCATGAGGGAATGATGAACCCATCTACTCTTTTTTATTCATCATAGTCAACAGGCCACTCTTTCATCCACTATTCAAAAATACAAAAAAAGCACCCTTAAAACCTCTTGCTGACGTTTACATATTAAATCTCTTTGGATGTTCAGCTGAAAACACTGAACTGTAAGAGGTTACAGGAGAAGCTGCATGTCTGAAGGTAAGAGGAGAAAACGGTTCGATGAGTTGAGCCTAAGGGGGGGTAACAAGTGCATTAGGACCGGAAAATTCAATATCAGTTAATGGAGAGAGCCATGCTGGAGAGAGCAGAGGTTCTCTAGATGCTCCTCTGGGGAACCCGGGGCTTCCGCCGCTGTCAATACCCGAAAGTTCTCCTCCACTCCTGTGGCTGTAGGTCAGAGTGATTCCTGCGTTACTGCATTTAAAATGACATTTTACCTCACACTGCTGTCTGCCCTTCTTCAATCCCATCGATTTGGTCTGTAAGAGCTCAGCTGATCATCTGCATTATTTAAGAATACCAGTTTTAGTCTGTGAATTAAAAAAACTTTGAGTTGACCTTGGGTGTCTATTGGTCCATTGTTCTCGCATGACAGCTCCACTGGCCTTTAGCAACGCCCACTGGACGAACCATGGACACACTCCCAACATGACAGGAAACTTCAGGTAGTAGTGATAGAAAGATCAGATATTTTTACTTAGCTGGATATTTGATACTCGCTCAGGACTACCAACCCTGCACCCAGAGAGAGAGGACAGTTATACTGAGTGATGGGGAGAGGGAGGACCACCCTACCCCCCCAGAGAGAGAGAGGA
>JBBPCX010000040.1:28547175-28591068 GCA_037974365.1 Hydrocynus forskahlii | reverse complement strand
TACACACACACAATCTACCTACCTACCTATGCGTATTACAGCTCCTCCCCCTCTAGACTCATTAAAAAGTCCATCGACCTTCTTCCTTCATGCCACTTGTTGCACTGAAGTGAAAATATGAGTGAGAATATAACTAACTGCTATAAAAGAAGAGGTGGTGCTCTAAATGAGAGTGTCCGTCCAGAAGTTTTCACCCCCCTCCTCCTCCTCTCTCTGGTCAGACCCCTCCCGGAGAGATGCTCCCCCAGGCGCGCGAGCGGCAGCCTCCTCTCTCGCGCACGTCCCCTTGGAGACTAGGAGCACGTGACACGTCCGCTTATCAGGTTTAGAGAGCCGCGCTTCGGTACCGAGCCGGAGGGAGGAGAGAGAGAAAAAAGGGCAGAAAAGTTCACTTTTGTTCCTCCTGCTCGACGCTTTTCCTCCCTCTCGGTCCGTCGAGACTCGGAGAGGACCAACTTTTTCTCTGCACATCCTCCAAAACGCCATTTTGCTCTGCTCTGCTTCTCTCCGGAACAAGTTTGCATTTTTTTTCCTCCTCCTCCTCCTCCTCCTCCTCCCTCTCTCTCTCTCTTTCTCTCTCTCTCTCTTCAAAGTCCATCCTTTTTCTCTTTTCACCATCACCAGTGCAGGCTCCCCCCCTCCAGACCCTCCGACCCAAGCGTAAGTGTATAATAAACTTTTTCCTTTCTATGTGTTTCCATCAGGATGCTACAGTGTTTACATTCTGTGTAACTTTGTTCCAATAGATGTGAAGGGAAGAAGGGAGGGGGCAGCAAAAGAGAGGACGTTTTTTGAAAATAGGAGGCGTTTAAGATGTAAAAGTGTTGTTTATTATTTTTTACTCCGTGTTTGTTGATACTTTCATTCTCTTCTCCAAACGCGTGGAGGAATGTGCTAGCCTCGCCTCGCCTCGTCTCTCACGAGTTTCGAGAGACTTCAACTCCAGCTACCTGTTGAAAACACGACGAAAATGCAACGTGGTGCAACTCTTTTCTACCTCGGCCCCAGTTTATTTCAGTCTTAATCGAGTGATAGGGATGGGAAGTCAGTAAAAAAGTTCATGCTACGTCGTCCGAGCATCCACATCTTCGTACTTTGGTCCGAGCCAACGTGTGTGTGAGGAGGAGGGGAGGAGGAGGAGGAGGAGGGGTAATGTTAGTGGAACACGCTTCCCTTTCTGTTTTGACCTTGTCAGGACGTTTGCCATTTATGCTTTTGAACCTCTTCGATGTTTAGCCCCTAGAAGACGTTTCCAAGCGCCAGGAAGCACATATAAGTTTGTATAAGTGTGTGAGTGAGTGTGTGTTTTAGTGAAGTTGTGTGGGAATTGTCACAAGTTTGAAAGAGGAAGTTGACACAGTCGACTGTTCAGTTGAGCAGCCAGAGAAGATGTTAGCTTGCAGACATTCACTTAAAGGGACACTCAGGACCAAATAAAGCCATTTAACCATCACTACATGACTACATGGTGCTCTAGTAGGGCCTGGAGCCTGTTTTTCCACCTCAAAGACCCCCTCCTGATGACCTACACTATATGGACAAAAGTATTGGGACACATCTTAAATATTATATTCAGGTGGCCCCCTAATTCCAGTAAAGGGTAATCCTAATGCTTCAGAATGCCAAGGCATTTTGGACAATGCCATGCTTTTAACTTTGTGGACACATTTTCAGGAAAATGCACTTTTCTGTTCCAGCATGACTGTGCCTCAGTGCATAAAGTCAGGTCCATTAAGACATGGTTGGGTGAGTTTGCTGTGGAAGAACTGTACTGGCCCACACAGAGCCCTGACCTCAACCCCATCCAACACTTTTGGGATTAACTGGAACAGAGATTGCAAGCTAGGCCTTTCAGTCCAACATTAGTGCCTGATCTCATAAATGCTCTACAGAATGAATGGGCACAATTTTCCTACAGAAACTCCAAAAACTTGTGGAAAGCCTTCTAAGAAGAGTGGAAGCTGTTATATCTGCAAAGTGGGGGACCAACTCCATATCAAAGTCTATGTATTTGAATGCAATATCATTAAAATCCCTGTTGGTGTAAAGGTCAGGGGTCCCAATGCTTTTGTCCATATAGTGTATCTTGAAGGTGGCAGGTAAACTGCAACTGCTTTAGAGAGGATATGTGTTTTTTTTATTGCTGATTTTCCTGGCAAGTGCAAGGAAAAGCAGAATTACAGATCATTTCAGGATGTATTAGACTTTACATCAGGGGTACATCCATTCTTAATTAGAATTAGAGGCATTCCCAAAGGTTTTATGATGCATTTGCATAATGCATGCTGGGTGAGGAAACTCAGGTGGATGAAAACGCTCTCAATTCAAGCTGAGAGGTGCAATGCTGCTCTACAGGGTTTTACACAATGTCACAAATAACATTACATTCTAGATTTAGGGTGGAATCCTGCTTCCAGAGTGGAGCAGTTTCAAGCTTGGACGATACAGATGAGTTGAAACACATGTTTGCAAGTGCCACAGTGCAGCTGTTTTTTTTCTCCCACTTCTTCTTTTGCATCATATTTGTGAAGTTCTCCCTGTGCCCTTCTCCCTTCATCCTCCCATTAGCCGTTTTCTTTAGAGAGACAGAAAGTGCAGATCCGGATGAGCAGTTCACATTCCACTACGAAATTCTACACTCGTCTCAAGGAGGCCTGCCATTGCGTTGCCATCTGCGAGGTCCTGCTTGGGGCTGCGTCATCGACAATGTAGCCTAACTCTCCCCAAATCTGCTGACGTTTTAGAAGTGCTAACAAGAGGCAGGTGAAGTTGCCAATGCTAAAAGCAAGTTTGACATTCTGTACAGTGAAGACTTCGTCATGGTCCGGGTTCCTCTAGTTAGATATGATGGAAAAGTTTCCAAAGGATTATTCTTGGGCTCTAATACTTAACTATAACAATGAGAACCAAGTCCAAACTGAGTCTTCACTGTTGAAAGGCTCCAGCTGATGCGAGCTCAGGAACTGTTTGTTCTGCACAACTACAGTTCGGACACGTAAAACTAGAGGGGTCTTTAAAAAGCCCAGCGACTCGGCTGAAGGAGCGCTTGGGCAGTGGACTGCGCTGTAATCTCCTGTGTCCCCAGCAGGGAGTCGGCAAAGCTGAATAGATACCATTCTGGGGGTCAGAGCCACTATACAGATACTGATGCAGCTCAGAGAAACAATTTTGTTTTTATTTGAGCTTTTTTTTCCAAACTATTTTTACACAGTTGTTACCTCCAGCCTGATTGGAGATAAAAGGGAATCACTCTCACATTTTAGCACATAACTCAGATAATAAAAGAGTGGTGTAAAACAGCCAGGGTGAAACGTAATTGCCCCATTTGTCATTTTAAGCTGCGGTAGATGCAGTCAAACAAATTACTTTAGTTAGCTATTTGCTGGTTTTCAGTCTTATATTTTCAGTCATAAAATGATGCAGCTGAGTAGGTTTCTCCACTGTCTTCACGTTCATTTTAAAACAAAGACTTTTAAAACCTTTTTAAAATGTGGATTTGGTCTTTTATTTTTTTTTATTGGCCACTTGCATTCCAGCCTAAACTCTCAAGCATTAATGTACGTTCTCCTGTGAAGTTCTTTGACAATGAGCAAGATGACTATCATTCAATGCTGAAGTTCTGATGCAATACATTTCTCTTCTAACACTGTGATTGATTTTCAATATTCTGATCAGACAATTCCTGTAGTTAATTTTTGGTCTTTAGCTTTACCTTTTCAGTAATAAATTGCTCAAAGCTGCTGAGTATGTTTCCCCGAGGTCTCCAACTAGGTCATTTTAAAACTAAAAGTCTTCTGAAAGCATTGTATAATGTGGATTTGGTCTTGTTCGAATTTGGCAAGTTGCATTTAAGCCTAAGCTCTCAAGCATTGACGTCTTTTCTCTCTTCTTTGACGATGAGCAAGGTGACTGTATTCTTCAATACCAATAAAATAGGTGGACTGTTGAATCAAACGGTCATATTTCTTATGTAATGCGGTCCATATTGTTCAGAGAGATGTTTTCAGTTCAGTTGGAGTAGTGAGTCATTTCACTGGATGAGGTAGGCCTATAGTTTCCTGTAGTCCTTGTGGGATTATTTGTTGCTTGATTTGATTTTGCATTTTAGGAGAACTTGCTACTGTTCCTAACCATTTGTATTCAGTAATAGTGACTCTAGGGGAGCATCAGAGGTTTGGTAATTACTTTGTACCTAGAACTCCTAAAAAAAAAAAGGAAAGTTGCAAATACTTTTCCCCACATGAACGTGAGGAAAAGTCCACAAATAGCCTGCTTGACATGGGCTAGAGTACATTTATTTATGTGTTTCATTATATGTTCACCCAAATATTCTTGCTTGTGTAGTGGTTGTAGGTTAAGAATGTAGGTTAATAGATAATATAACTATGTTGGTAGTATAACTGTGTATTTAAAATCTCTATAGTATAGTTAACAAAGTACAATGTGTTAAAAGCATTAACCGCTGTGTGTACATACATTTATTTATGAAGTTACCGGTGCAGCTTGTACACACGAATGGTCATTTAAAGAAGCCAGTTACGGATGGAGGGATGGAAATACTTCCATGTGTGCCCTGTGCCTTTCCTACTAGTGATGGGTGATCTCTTCACTCTTTCAGGGTAGAGATGGGCATCCTGTTTCGGGCTGGAGCTATTTTTAACCTGTCTATTTTAGATAAGATTATGTTCCTCGCCCTCATAGGGGATTGGAGGCCTGGTTAGGTAGTGGGGTGTAGAATGAGTGACTGTACCTGTGTGGCTGTTGTCATGTAGACTTGGATCACAAACTCAAGCTTCAAAGCTGCTATTAAGCATATTAAGTGTAATTTTATGCCAGGGAGTCTTCAGTTAATCTTTTTTTTTAAACAGCTAACCAAATGTGCATCACACTCCCTTAAGTACAAACCTGTCAGATTAAGTTTCAGAAATCTGTATGTTTTATTGCAATATGAAAAGTACAGGATGCTTTGAATGCAGATTAGACAAAACAATGCACATATTTGTACATGCATAAGAAACTATTTTGAAACCATAAAATGAAGCAGATTTAATGGCGTCGGATTCAGTAAGATGGGAGAAGGATAACAGGAAATGAAGCCGTGTGTGTGAATGTAGGAAGTTAAAAACAATGGGTACAATAACCTCAGTTTGTACTCGAAAAGGAACCTGATGAAGAGTTAACAGATGGAGCCAAGCACATCTGTAAACATCTTGTATCTTATCAAGAGTTTGAAACAGTCAATTTCTTAGTCTTGCTGTGTGTGCTCAGGGTAGGATCTCTTTTTTTGTTTGCCAGAGAGAAAGAGGGACGACAAATCCCACACAGCTTTGCAGGGCCTCCCTCTCTGCAACCCCCCCCCATCCCCCCCACCCACTTCTCCCAGCCTGCGCGCTGCTGCTGACTAAACAGTTTTGTCAGCTGGCAGTGGCTTGCAGTCTGTGGATTTGTGAGAGTTTCTAGGGCCTGAACAACAGAGGGAGGATGCTGAAGGCCCACCTTTGTCACACATTTAGGCCCTACAGTAATGCCCAGTATACATTGTACATTTGTGGGCTGTTCTCAGACGAAAGATGACAATCATGAGACAATTGTGGCGATTTCTTTGGTCGTGGCTCTCAAACGGTCATGGCTCTCAAACGTCGTTCTGTGAGAGAAGTTTAAGTACAGGCCTCGTCAAGGCAATCAAAGACAGCCTGCGATTCCTTTCTGACAGTGTCAGAAATTTAGGACGACCAACTCACAGTGTGTGTGTTGCTACAACCTACTTATATTTACCAGCCAGTAAAAATGCAGCATGAAATCTACACCCCTTCATACACACCATTGTGGATCTAACACCTCACACACACCATCGTACATCTACACACTTTCACACACCATCGTACATCTACACACTTTCACACACCATCATACATCTACACACCTTCACACACCATCATACATCTACACACCTTCACACGCACCATCGTGCATCTACACACCTTCACACGCACCATCGTGCATCTACACACCATCACACACACACACTATCGTACATCTACACACCTTCACACACACCATCGTACATCAACACCCGTTGTACCCAACTTTATTGGATCCATGTTGCCGTCTAATTTCTACCACATAAATATTTGGATTAAACACCAGTATCTGACAACGTACTGTATTCAGCCTTATTTGGTTCTCTTTTTGCTTTTTTATCAGTTGCCGTGTATGCTGTCCAGTAATATTGTTTTGTGTATTAGCCAATACCAGTTGGATACTTGATACCACTACATTACTTTTTTCTGTAAAAAAAAGAAAAACAAGATTTAAAAAAGCTGGTCTGTGATTAAGGCATTTCACACATGGTGGGTAAAACTGCACAATCAGTTTGCTAAACCACAGAAAAAAATTCTATGTATGGTATTTCAGGCTACGGGGTTAAAGGACTAGATCAGATTCATAACCTTCATACTTAAAGGTTGGGGTTAGGGTAAGGGTGGTGTGTTTCCTTTAGCCTGCTGCATCATACAGGCATCTCAGGTTGGAATTGAAACTATGCAAACAATTGCTAAAGGGCCTTAAAGTTTTATTGTGACCTGTTTAGGTGTTTCCACTCTTGTGATGCTAATTTAACCTGATAAACATTGAGTTTCTATAGAGTGAGTCATTATGATGATAATTAATCATCAGTCTTGCGGATTCCAGTTTTTGTTCCAGTTGTACAGCCCTGCATTCAGGATCATACAAAGGGAGAAAATGGGGGTCAGAAAGAGAGAGATTGGCAGCAACACAGCAACACAACCTGTTTCTCCTGAAGTGGCGGTCTATGTCCTTGAGGCCTCTCTGCCTTCAACTAATTTACTGAACAAACAACAGATGCTTTTAAGACGCGTATGCCACTTTGGCCTGTAAACTCGTTGGGTCATCACCTGGTCAGCTGCGGTGCTTCTTTTGGCTTTGAGAAAATTAGGGAGGAGCGCAGAGCATGTCACAGGACTCCATTCACTCATGTGTGACTTTGTAATTGCATGATTACAGTGATATTCATTGCAGTGATGGGCGTGGAGAAGGGTCTGACTGAAGGCGTTTAGAGGAGAGTCATTTATGTGGAAAATGCAGGCCTGCGTTACTGGGTTAGGCAAGACTCCTCCTTGCTTAGCGCGTAGCATTAGTCAAAGTAGCATTTAGACATCCACAAGCTTGAGTTAAGATGTAGTACTGGCCCTATTGGACAGTGAGTCATTCCGCATGTGTCTGTGCGGCTTTGCTGGATATAACGGTGAAGAGCAGCTTCACAGTGAAGCTGCACAGAGCAGCACTGAGGCTGCAGGCTGCTTGGCCAGATTCTCCACTGTGTCTCCTAGAGAGATGGACAATGGGAAACAGATGTTCCTCAGCTTCGACTCTCTGCCTCTAGTGAAGTCTTCCATCCTCTCCATGCATGTTTGGATGCAGTTAGAAAGCATCCGACTTATGTCGTTGAACAATCCTAATTATTCCCCCATATTATTTAATTTTTACCATGACTGCACATTAATCAGCTGACTTGTTCTCAGAGCAGTTTTATGGTTCTTTTCCAGCGAGTGATCAGAATGCAAGACATGTTTTCGGGCTCTCGCTTCAGTTTAACATAGAACTACAGTAATAGACGCCTACCAGTGATTGAACTCTTTGAATGAATGCTTTGAAGACGCCGCTGGAGATGGGGGCAATATGGAGACATATTATTGCTGTGAGAAATTATGGCCCAGTATGATTGCTGAGCACACTTTTTAATGTGGTTTAGGGATGTAACAGTGCATACTGTAGTGTTTGGAATTGTATCACAGTGCATCATATTGTTTCATGTGTATCATATCTATGTTTGTGCCTCATATGTTATTATCGGGCTAGAGCTGTAATAGTTTACGAACCTGAATTCAGCGCCTGAAATTTCTGTCCAAGTCCATCCTAGCCCGAACCTGAACCCAGCAATATTCTGTCCAAACGTGACACAACTTAAACTACATCATCAGGTTATGAATATGAAACAGAACCGAATCTAAAAAAAAAAAGTGTTCAAAACTGACCCGAACTGGCTCATCACCACCCAAAGTGCTTAATGAAAGGTAACAGGAGAGCAGTCACCATGCAGCGACGATAATAGTAGTCATTAGATCATGGCTGAGGAAAGTAGAAAACAATAATAAATGAAACATAAGTATACTTTTGGCAGTACTTTCCTGAATCAGTTTGCTTTTTCCCTTATGTGGGCTTGGTTCTAAATTTTGTCAACAGTGAGAGGGTGTCACTAAAATCAGAATCAGAAACCTTTATTGATCCTAGAGGAAATTGCTTACGGCTTCAACTGCACAGAGACACAGAAAACAGAACAATATAAAATGTAGTTTGTTGAATAAAAGTCAGAATAAACTCTCCAGAAATACTCAGAAGTGTGCCGGATTAAAAGTTGCTTCACGCTTTGAAAACAGGAAGGAAGATGCAGGGTTACATTTAAAATCTAAGACTAAAATGAGGGTCAGGCTTAGAACTAGAACAAGAATTTTGAAGCTGACCTCAGCCAGAAACATATTTGGAAACACCCCTTGTGAAGAGTTGGGATTCCATATTTTCTAATCGAATAATGAATTTTATATATGCCTAAAAGTGTTTTTTTGGACCTCTTGCTCAGTGTTTGAAAAGTTCCAAGTGACCTCATAAGTCTGGATCACAACTGGTTCTAGTTTCAATAGTTTCCTCTCCGTTTTCTTTCCAATACAGTTATTTCTTTTAGCATGTCTGTGTTAACTCGTACATGTTTGATTTTTCTTTTGCCAAACACATTATAAGTTTGAAAACATGTAATTCCTCCTTATTTTGTCTTAATTCTTTTTAGGCACATACATCAGTGGGGCTTGCTCATACTTGCTTATCCTGGTAATGCATGACATGGAGATGTAGCTGACAATTGTAAAAGCCAAAGTTTACAATCGTGACTTTTTTTTTTAACCCTTTTGCATTCTTTTCAGTGAGGTAAATATAACCTGAGATAATGAATAGGTACGTTGGCCAAAGAATGCTAATATGCTACCTTCATCCCCAGGGATTCATTTGAGCCAGGCATCTCTTTTAGCAGCCTTTGCTAACTGCCCCGAGGCAATGCAGACAATGGGCTAAACACAGTGCCCTTTCAGCGAGGTGAAAACCAGGCCGCTTCCGTCTCTAGCAACACAATACGGGACAGTCGCTATGCAGCTGGAGGACTGGAGCTTCTTCTCCATCATCTTGCTTTTTGCAGACTCCTGTAAATGAGTGCCAGAATTCATTCTTGCATCAGCGCCTGCAGTTGAAAACAGAAAGTAGTTAAAACATCTGTGCTTTTCTTCTAATTTGGTAATTTATTTTGGGCCTTCACCTCCCAGTGGTAATGAGAAGTGTACCCAACTTAGTTTAAAGTACCAGAGACACTAATAATTAATGATAATCAAACACCACCTGCACCAAAAATGTGTTTTTCAATAGCCTCCTCTTCTATGTCTTACAATGACTGTATAGTTTTATATTTTTGTCAGATGTGTTACCATTTCACACATTTCATAACATTTCCATAAAAACATTTGTAGGGCACTGCATAGCATCTGTTTTTATATTAGTGCGTACAGTATGCTAAAGAGAGGATTACAACACAGTGACAGGAAACATTTAACTACAGAACATTCCAGCACAAAGGCAGCTTATGTTTGTGATATTCGGAGAGTACAATTTGCCATTAGCTAAAGTGGATTAGCTGAATCTCTTGAATAGATGCTGCTGAAAATGACATTGTTTGCCTGTACTGTCCTTGTTTGCACCAAGTGCAAACTTCTCAACACTACAGCACAGGTTTACCGTTCTGGCTAATTTGATCAGTTCACAGGATGAAGACTCACCTAAACAAAGGAAGCTGAGTGACAGAAAGACATCTTTAGCTGCTAGCTAAGCCAAGGCTAGCATCACAACCAGCTACACAGTACTGTTTAGCAGTTAGCAGTGTTTGTTAGATTCATGATTTATCATTTTACAGGTGAGGTGAGGAATTGATTGTCTCATCTGTTTATTTTCTTTTTATGAACCTTTTTGGTTTTGCTGTGCTCAGTCTTACATGTTCAGCCTTTTCACTCATAGAGTTACAATCATCAGTTTTTATTTAGTTATAATATTTTAATATTGTATAGTTCATAGTTCATTTTAACTATAGAAATAGTTTAACATTTTGTGATGGTTACTCATGGAAAAGAGTAACCAAAATCATTTTCCCCTGGGATCAGTAGATGAAAGGCAAACCATGCCACACTTTTTCACACCTTCACACTGACCAGATAACTGCCCTTAATGTTTCAAAGTTATGGACTGAAAGATGTGGCTGCATCATGAGCACACAACTCTCTGTCTGATCAGAATGAAGATTTCTTTGACCAGTTGACGTGTCTTGATCAACAACTCGGAAAATGCTTTGAATGCTTTTGTCCTTTTTGTTGCCAAAAGAGTTTGATGGTTCACTTGTAGCATGCATTACAGTTTATCCGGCATGCTTTACTTGAATCTAGAGATAATAGAGAAGTTGTTAGAGCTTCAGTATGCTTCTTTATGTAGAATTAACTGAACATTTGGGAAGGCTTAGTTGGAGTAAGTGATCATGCTGGAATGGGACAGAGAAGACAAAACACTGAAACAAGGCAAAGTTCACTGCTGTCTCTTTTGTAGCTTGGTTCATCACAGGGTTGCAGTAAATATTAACTCCCTTATCACAGGGTATAGGACAGCTCTCAGTGCCCAAAACATGGAGAACTTGCTACAAACAGACCAGAAAGGAATAGTTTGTCAAACTCTTAAATATGTTGTATTTGGTTCTAAAAGCTGCTGCAACCAAAAAATTTAACTCTTTATTCCTGCTACCGTGATGTTCTTGTTCAGCAGTGTTACCGCATTCTTGCATGAACACTTGTGGCTTTGACGGATAGCAGCATCAGTTGCATCTTCCTGAACTGCGAATATCCTCATTAAGCCTTGACCTTTTGTGACCTGACATAGTGGTGTAACCCGACATACACAGTTAATGTTGCCTGGTACTGTTTTCTGAACAAGAAAAATGAATGGTGTTTTCCTAAAAACGCTGCTATTGCTTTCTCTTGTAAACAGAAACGCTCCAAACCTGAAACATTTTGTCCTCTGAACATTTCCCCCCAAATTGTCAATGCCTACACAGCACAACAGTGTTTTTTAGTTTTTAAATGCTAGTCACAATATTCATACTTTAGCCCCTGAACAACCTTAAATTTCAGTGAAGAAATTCTGAATTCTGGCAATATCCAGAATGGAAATATCCGTACAACAAAATGTGTCAGGTTGTTTGTACCTCAGAGTGCGATAGATAGTGATATCCCATTTAGAAAAAGAGCTGATGGCCAGACTTTCTAATATGGACACGACTCTGTCTACAGAAGGACTTTAGATGTCTGTAGGTCTCATTATTATGGAATGTCAAATAAAAAAACTATTGTGATTCCTTGATTGAATACGCAGTTAAAGAGAATAACAGTAAAATTTTACCTCATTTACACTTTGGCCTTGTTTTTATTTTTTTAGTTGGCGTGGATGATGCTTTCTTTTACATTTAGAAACGGAGTCACATAGATTTCTTTGTAGTTTTTGCCAATGTTATTAAAACATTAATTATTTTTTCCATAGTAGCATGTGCATCACTTGTATTTCTTTAGTTAATTCCCTGATTTTGCAAATAACTTTGATTATATCTTTATATTCATTCACATTGTCTCTCTGTGTGGATTAACTGGCTGGAGGTGTCCAGTGTTGAATAAATGGCTGTATTGGAGAGCCCTTGTCCCTAAATCTCATCAGTGTGCTCACCAGGGCAAAGTACAGGAGATTAGGAGTGAACCACTGTTTGAGATGGATTACTCCACAGATTCTTATGGACTCTGCCCGCATAGAGCAGCTATGGCTCTATGAGAAACTACTGCCATCTATCAGTGCTTGGACTTCCCTCGTGAGCTCTCGGCTCCTGAGTGGTTGCCTTTTACTTTGTGTGATAACACTGTAAAGCCAGGTTTGTGTGTTTATGATGGGAATTAGCAGCCTCTAACAGTGCGGCAGGGCGTCGTCTAGCAAGCCTGGATTGCACTGCCCCCTTCTGCTCCAGACTAAGTGGCCTGTAGTGTAGTGGGGAACTGCTTACTGGTTCTAATAAACCACAAACAGTAAGGCAGGATAAGCACAATGTCTCTCTTATCCCAGGGTTTCCTGTGTGTGGGGTGAATTAGTTCTGCTGACCTTAAAACTCTTCCGAAGATTTCTTTCTTAATGCAAGAGCCGGTCGGTCACACATGCTCTTATAAGCCCTGCAGAGTCACCTGACTGCTCCAGCTGCATTGGTCACAGCCAAAGACAGGGTGTGTGTGTCGGGGGAGAATCGGCAGTAGAGGCCGGCAGTGGGTGGGTCTCCCTAGGATTCATTGAGTGAGCGAGTAAACGTTTGTTTCTATGGAAACTCCCGGTCACTGCTGTGGCCCTGCACTTTGATCAAAAGCCGGCTCTGCTGCAGAGTCGAGACGAGACAAGAAAGTCCTGCTCGAGATGAGCTCAAGAGGCTTCTGCAGGTCCTGGACATTGACATACTGCAGATGGCTGTTTATCATTAAACCCTTTCAGTAACTTGTTTTATTCACAGGACAGTTTAACAAGTTACTGTTGTACTTTGAGATGTGTCTTTGGCCTCCATGCCCTGGATTGTGATGGGATTAAAAGGCATCAGTCCTTCCACTCTTCTAAAAATGATATTTAAGCAATCAAAAACATCATAAATCTAGTCAATATGCAAAATTTCTCCTTTTTTGAGATTGTTCAGCCCTTTTTTAGGCATTCTTATTGAGGGACATTTTCTGATGCAAAAGGTTCTCAATATTCAATGCAAGTGAATTCTAATGAGATTCCGAGATTTATTTATTACAAATATTTTTTAGTTTTGGTGCTTTGGATGTATGGAAATTGTTACTGTTAACATAAACAAAAGCAAACCTTTCTTACAGGTAAAATGACTAGCTTTAATGTAACCTATTTGTTTCCAGGTTTTTGTGGGACATTTCTGTTGATCCATTCTTTATACATTCAGTCAATCCAACGGGTGTCAGGCATTGAATAGTGTAATTATTTAAATGAGAGTAGATCGTCTCAACAGCAACAAAATGTAAAGTTACTTTGATGGTGAGTGTGTAGGTGTTCGTGAGCTGTACAGTAGAGACAGAGCAGAAACATGCTCGCTGCTGCCAAGCACACCTTCTGACCTACTTCAGCTCCCTGCCACCCTGCTGTATTGTCTGGCTGCAGACAGTGGCTGTCTCTGATGCTATCCTGTAGCCCTGTGTGAATGTGTCTGATGAAATCTACGCTCAAAAGATGGGTCTGATCACTCAGACAGAGAAGAGAAGCAGGGAGGGGGAGTAGCTGGGGCAATGATTATAAAATAATGAGCAGAAGTGAATGCTGGGCTGAAGTTCTGTGCTGGGACTGGAGTTTTAAATAGCCTGGAATGCGCAGCGCTGGAAGTGGGTGGGAGTTCAGTGGCCGCTGGTCCCCCTGCTATGCTGCTGTGTGAGGATCGGCTCTGGACAGCAGCTGTGTGTGTGAGGGAGTCCATCTCACTTCTGTTGCGCGTGCGCATGTGTGTGTAAGTGAAAGTGATGTAAAAATGCATCAGTGCATAATGGAGGTGTTTTTTTCCCTCTTTTTTGGCTTAGTCATCACTTTAAACCATATTTTTCCTCTTTTTACAAAAGTGTTATTCGTGTGGTGTGAAAATGTAGCCTCATTTACTGAATTAACACTGTTGCTTTATCTGTTTCATTCAGCAACAGCCTCTCATTTTCTTTGTCGGTTGTGTTTGGGGAGTTAATTTCCCATGTATCAGTCATGTAGTCGGTTACTGTAAAAGACTGCTGTGCTGCTCGAGAAGTCCAGCTATCCATCATCAGTGCAATGACTGGTGTCTCACCCTGCTCTATGCACATTTTTGCCTTTGTTTCGAAATTCATCCTTGACACTGTGTACTAAAATGGGTGTGTCTAGAATCCTATGACTCAAGCACATTTAACCCCCATCAGATTCCTGAGGCTTCAGCACATTAGCAGTCAGAGTCTGTGTTTAGCTGAGCTCCTAAAGTACGTAGCCTGTGGGATCCATCATTAAACAGCAGCGAGCTCCTTCAGTGAGGTGAAAAAAAAGCTCCAGCTTAGAAATATTACATCACTAGTGTACAATCGTGCCTAAATGTAGGAATGTTAGAATCGATTTGTTAATTATAATGTTCAATTATTTTGTATGTGCTAGTAACATTCTCTAGTGATTTAAAAATGTATATTATGTAGTCATTGAAACTTGAATTATTTTTATTTTTATTTTTTTCAATTTTTCAGTCTGGTTCAGTTTATTATAAAAATCACAGTCTACTAATTATAGAGGTTCTTGCTGTTTGTGGGTAAAAACATCATCTGTGGTATATTATAAATGGTTATTATTATCATTATTATTACTGCAAATATTTGTCAAAAGCATTTGAATTGCCACCCGTAGATGATGCTTCAGTGTGTTCACATAAACAAGCAAATGAGATTTAATCATCACTCAGTAAATGTTAAGGCATCAAACAACAGCTGTTGCTAAACTTTAAACAAGCTAATTAGGGCAGTAAAGTGGTGCCGGCTGTGGTCCTGTAATTATTTGATGGTATGAAAATAGTGGATGACATCCAAACCCACTGTTTTAGTCAATTGAAGTCAACTGAAGGATACACGTTTGTTTGAGTCAGTTGAAGGATACACTTGTCCTTATACTAAACTCAAAAGAGGTAAAATGCCAACTGTCAGCTCCAGAAGTTACTTCTCTCTCTCTCTCCCCCTCTCTCTCTCTCTCTCTCTCTCTCTCTCTCTCTCTCTCTGTCGCTCTCTCTCTCTTTCTCTCTCTCTCTCTCTCTTTCTCTTTTTTTTTCGCTGACCTCCCACTTTAACCTGGAGCTCCCGGCGAGGCTGCCTGTAACAACATGGCTGCCATATGCAAAAGAAACCCAAAGGTCGCGTCAGGGCCACCTGTTAGAAGTGACAGCTGAGTGCAGCTTCACCAGCCGTTCTGTTCTCCAGCCCCCTCCTCTCCCCTGCCGTTCTCTCCCCAACCCCTCAGGGATGGTCCACCCAGTGTGCAAACGCGCTCACTTATTTTCTCGGTCTCTCTCACTCTCTGCTTCTCGCTTTTGGCCTATTTCCTTCTCACTCTTTTCTGCTTTCTCTTTCTGTTTATCTTCTTCTAAAATGATTTCACCACACTTCCACCCAAGTGCATCAGCTAACTGCACAAAACTAAATGAATTTGGTGTGTTTCTGTGAAGCGTGCAGCCCAGTGTGTGTGTGGGGAGGATTTTGTATCGGCCCCGCTCTGATTTATGCAGCACGGCTGTCTGCCCGTGGCTTGTTTGCGTTTTCTAGGGGCGCAGAACACTGGATCACACATTTTGCTCAATGAGAGGTTCAGTGCTGCCCGTGCAGGAGGGAGCGCGTGCAGGAAATGAGAGCAAGCTGATGGGACAAGAAGCTGTGAGACTCAGGGTTGAGAGAGAGAAAACGGAGGAGGAGGAGAGGGTAGATGATGTGGAAATGTGAAGGTGTGAAAGTGGTAGTTGGGTGAAAAATAACAAAACAGTACAATTACTAACACAGCCAACCCCCACCCCCCCCTACACACACATACACACCCCACCCCCAGTAAACTCAGTCAGCCATGTTAGGTTTACTTGCTTAGTTTTGTGAGCCTAGAGCAGCTAACAAGTAATGAAAGCTCACACCCCACCAGTTAGGACTGTGTTGATCTGAAAATTCTGGGCTGATGCTGATATCCAGTAAACATCTTCTGATTCTGATGTTTAAAAAAAAAAATTACAGAAACTGGGACTACATTTACCGGAAATAGTATTACAGAGAAATCAAACAGTAATTCTGTAGGGTTACAAATGCGATCAAAGAATTAAAAACACAGACAGAAATCAGTCTAAGATTACTCAGATAGAAGAGTAAGTGTGATTTAGGATAGATCATCAGGAGAGGAGGTGCTCTCTGAATAGATGTGTCTTCAAGAGCCTCCTGAGAACTGAAAACTCCCAATGATCTATCCTAAATCACACTTACTCTTCTACCTAAGTAAGGATACATCTCATTTAAAGATTTAGCATCTAGAACTCTCCTGTGGTTCTCCCACCGTCTGAAACTTATTTCTTCAAATTGTACATTGCTTTGGATAAGAGCGACTGCCAAATGAATACAATGTAATGTAAACAATGTCCTTCGCTGATTTTTTGCAAGCGGTTATCTAGCAATATCTATGATTGCCATAACATTGTGCATCCCTGCCCTGTCCACCCCGGTTACCTACATGCAAACTACATGTCTAAGTAATCGCACACTTGCCATTGTGGATTCACTACAGCACATTTTGCACAGCTTCCAGTTCTTGTTAGCCTTATTGCTATAGTGCTAAACTAAAAGAAGCATCAAAAATATCTTGGGTGGTTTACCACATTTGGCATGAGGGGAGTTTATTTTTGCCAAACTTTTCCTTGAGAGAGTGATAGGTGGAGAAACACTATGAAAGAGAAGGAAAGGGTACAGGATGAGATTTAAAGGGAAGGGCTTGTCGAACCTGTTCAGCCAGAATGCTGGTTCTCGTCTTTTTGAATTTCATGCAGCAGTCATGCAGCCCCTGTCTCCAACGAAACCCCCCACCACCCCCACACACAGAAGACCCCCCTTCTCCCCACTCCACCCACTGAAACTGATCCAGTAGCTGTGTGGAGTGTGGAGCCAGCAGAACGTGATAGCCGTCTGAGCCAACACCTGCCAACAGCTTGCACTTGCCCGTGCCACTCACTGCAGGAATACAGAGCCTACAATCGTCCGCTTTCTTTGCTCATCCAGCCTCATTCAAGAGCATTAAAACTCAGTAAAAACTCTGCAGGCATGTTGTCAGGCTGGGAGTGCAAAATGCACTGATGCATATGAATGTGATTGCACTATATAGGTTTTGGTTGTTAATGGTTTAAAATTGGTTGTAGTATTCAGTATATAAAAAAATGAGTATGTGTATGTACTGTTAAATCTGAGTAGTATCAGAATCAGAAAACTTGATAGATTGCAGATGAAATTGCTTATTTTACCACTGCACAGACACACAGACTCAAAGACAAGAACAGTATAAAATATACCATCTAATAAATTCAATAAAAACTCTACAGAAGAAAACTCTTCACAAAATGCACTCAGCTACATACACAAATGATGGGGTGTTAATACTATAGATACTTAACATACAGTTAAGTGAATTACTAGTAACACAAATAGTAGTTAGGAGCATGTTATTGTGCATAATAGAGATCAGTAGTAGATCAGTGATAATGACATAAGTAGTGATATTTCACATGGGAAGACATGATAAGAAATTCCACATAATGTTAATGTTTTAGCATCTGATTAGAAAATTGCACAATATTGCACATGGTAGACTGCTGCACATAAATAATCTCCACCAAGATAATCAAATGGAATCATCATGAAAGAATTATAATCAAATTGAATCTTTGAGGTTTACTTTAGAGATTTAAACCCATATCTCAAACCTTATTCTTGTGTGGTGTAGCTTGCCTGTTTGTGGTCATTGCAAGAAACAGTTACAACTAGAATGTGGGGTTTACTTTTGGTTGTGGGGTTGGGATTGAATGTTGTCTTTTGCCCACTCGTAATCCCCTAATCCTATCCATCTGCCTCTCTCCATAGACCTCTTACCCACATCCCTCATCTGCGTTATTCCTCCATCCTCCCTATTCCTCTCCATCTCTTCACACCCCTCCCACCTCTCTCTTTTTAAATCCCTTTTGTGCTCCTGTTGTACAGTCAGTGGCGGTGTGTCTTAGGAGTGTTTGTGGCATTGGCCGCCTCTCTTCCAGAAAAGGAAACTTGGCAGACCACCTGGCTTTGATGTGTTGTGCAGTCGCAGGAAGTTTCAGTTTACCATCTTAACAAGAAGGACAAGAGGGCTTCAGGCTGAGCTCTCCTGTTACCATCCTACCAAACAGAGCCACGCTGAGATGATGTCACTCTCGCTCATGCAGCCTTCACAAATTACTCTCTTCCATGACCCCGCTTTTCACCAGTATCTCTAGGGAGATGCTTATCTTAATCCGTTTTTAAATGAGCAATTAAAAATGCTGTCAATATCATATGCATGCTCGAATGAACCAAGTATTACGTTATTTGGTCCACATGGACTTTGCTGACCATGAGTACATTTTTGTGTAAAAAAACTGGTATAGCAGTCTTTGGGCTCCTGTGCATTTTTTCATGTTTATGAAGGTGGATGATGTTTTGAGTGTTCTATAGTCTTTGTTCCAAAAAGGTTGCTTGTGGTTTTGGCTCTTTTCCAATGAAATATTAACAATCCCTTAATCTCAGTTTGCTCATTTGTTATAAACTAATACATGGGGCAGTATATCAACAAATCCACCTCAGCATTTTACAAAACAAGACATAAGGAAAGACTGTATAATGCATTGAATGCGTTGCTGCTGCTATCGAGAGACATGAAGTTGGCACCTCATCCATTCTGATGAAACTACAGCAATGGATGTGAATAGTAGCTCCAAACGAACATATGTGAACATGACTTATACAAATTATGTTCTATATTTTCAATCTGGAAAAGAATGCTGGGGCACATGCCAATAAAACAAACTGATACATGAGATCTGCTTTCCAGTAGAAGGTTAAATGGACACGCTTGTCCAGATGAATGATGCCACTGCACTAGGCTGGCAGTATTTAAGTTTCCAACCACTGCATGCTAACTACTGCATACTGTCTGTGCACAATATAGTTATGATTATAAATTATTAAGTAATATTAGAAGACCAGCTGGTAATTATATGTTAATTACATTACCATCAGAGAATGTGCAGGCTATAAGGCATAACTCTAACTCTTAGGTGTGGTTCATATTTGAATTTGGGTCATGATGAAATTGTTTAATGTTTTATTTGAACAATGATAATTCACATTACTGTCAAAATTTAATGTATACTCAGGAACAGAATTCCAAACTATTATCTTTACAGGAGAGAATAGAACTGTGATTAGCCATAGGATCAGCATAGCTTAAATGATGATTGTGACAGTGTCTTTCTGTGTGTGTCTCTTGCAGTATGAGCAGAGGCTTTTCCTACCCTCTCACCCCAAGCCTTCGGCCTTGCACCTCTGTGACCCACTGACCTGTTTAGACTTGATCTCAAAATGGGTAAGTACGCCAAAAACACCTGTCACTGCTTAATAAAGTGTGTGTGTCTGGGTGTCACTTAAAGTGTATTCAAATGCTTGTAAGTTACAGTTTAGTTAGTTTTGTAAGTTTAGTTTTAGTCAATAGATATTAACACTGATACATTATGATTCATTGATCTGAAGTTGGTGATTCAGCAGCATCGATCAACAATGTAAAAATAACTATTGTAAATTTCAGTACGTGCTTATATTTGGACTATAGTAAAATTCTGGACTGTTTTTTGACCAAACAAAAACCCCAAAGTCTTAGTGCACTCATAAAGCAAGCTTTATATCACCTTTATATTAATATAACCTGATAACTGTGGTATATTGGAAGATCAGGCTGGCTTGTGGATGCAGGTGAGCATGATGTCTCTGAGCCTGTCAGGCAGTCTGTGAGGACGTACAGGCGTTGCTCAATCTCCCTGGGTTCTTCTCAGTGTGTGCTTGGTAACTTACATTCCAGACACTCCCTCAGCTGCTCAGCTCTTGGTACACACGGCATGAGAGACACTGATCCTCAGTTGCATTCACTATTGCTAGGCATAGCTGCTATACTTCTTCATTTAAAATGTAGCTGCAATATACATTTTTGCTTAATTACACTGTTGGACTTTGCAATATTCCAGTACTGGCCTTTTCAGTTACTCTTAGAAAGTGTTTTTGTTTTGAGGATTCCACAAAAATTGTGGTGCATGGGCCGTTTTGCTGGACTGATTAAAATTTATTATTAGACTTGATTACTGGCTGTCATAGAAAAGTGTCAAAGCACAGTGCATCGGGGCTTGCTGTATATGGGGCTGTATAGCTGCAGACCGGTCAGAGTGCCCATACTGATCCCTGTCAAATGCTGAAAGCGCCTACAGTTGACATGTGAGCATCAGACCATGGAGCATTGCTTTGGGCAATTGCTCTTTGGTCCTCCATTCACGTGGATGTTACATAAGAACCACACTCCATCCTCCAAACTGATGGTTTCTGATTTATGGTGTAATCACTACCATTTTGCTAACCAGATACTAAAGTACTCCTTCAGAATTCTTGCGGAGTCTATGCCTCGACAGATCGAACCTGTTTGGTAGCATGGGGGGATATACACATTAGGAAGGTGGTTTTAATATTATGGCTGATCGGTGTATGTAAATACATTGGTTATCTGGTATTTATGACATCACAAAAATTCAGGGGTTCTGTCAGCTTGGCCTTTGTGGACGGGCAAGTCATTCGTACATTTTGAAAGTAAATTTTTGGAACACACATACCTTTACTTTAAAAACAGAAACGTTGGTCTTCCGTTATAGGTCCTTTAATATACACTACTGGTCAAAAGTTTTAGAACACCCCAGTGTTTCAAGCTTTTTTTACTGAAATTCAAACAGCTCCAATTGCAGTATGTAGCAAATGATGTTTGAGTCAATTCAATTCAATTCCATTTTGTTTATATAGCACTTTTTACAAGAAGTGTTATCACAAAGCAACTTTACAGCGTAGAATGGTGGGTCGTGTGTAAGAAAACGATTGCAGGACGAGATCACCGTAGCAGTAATGTGATGGGTGTGTGTGTGTATGTGAAGAAGGGAAGGAGGAGAATGGCTCAGGCATTCCTCAGGCCTTCCCAGCCACCACACCAAACAGGAAATGCATGAGTTCCCTACTCTGCTGGGCGAGCGCAAGAGAGTTTCCATTCCTTTGTGTTGTCCGAAAACATTACAGCTGAAAATGAAAGTGGGAGATACTGTGCATAGATGTATTATAGGGAAGTTTTCACAACTCCTGATGCTGTTCTTTAGTGCCTGTCCGTCCTCTGTCCCTGACCTGCTGATTTGCCGGGCGTATCCGTGTGTGTGTGTTTGCACGTACATAAGAACCACGCTCCATCCTCCAAAGTCTGATGGTTGTTGATTTATGGTGTAAATCAGTATTGAATTGCATCAGTCTGAGTGTGTCTTTTCGGATTCATTCATTCTGAAACATTAGTCAATTACAGTCACATTAAATTGTTAAAACTTTTGTTAAAACAAAATTGTCAGCCTATGGAAAGTGAATCATTTTGCTTGTCTATGATCCTGGGTTTTTCCTGTCACATTTGTGTCTTCTGTGCATGTTTTGCTAATTCTGAATCCTGAAACCTTTACTACAATTGCAAAACTCTTGTCCTCATTTCACTCATAAGCCTCCACATGCTTCTTGTTTTTTGATAAAGCAGCCTCATTCATCAGACACTCTGCCCTTTTTCTCTCAATACAGATTCTGCCATGCCCTGCCCATCCTGCTAAGAACTTTTTTGCCCCCAGCGTTTCTCCCCGTCTCTGTTGCTGTTAAGTCTGATGGCTAATTGATTAATGCCTTATCGCTAGATCCTCTTCTTTAGCACGTGGATGCCTGGCTAATAACAGCCCATTAATCCTGTAGTAATCTGTGGATCTGCTCTGTATTGCTGTCTCAGCACCTGGTGATAGTATTGTCATTAGAAATTACATCACTATACACTTTTCCTAGGATGTCAGTATTTCTGGAACAGTGAACAGTGGCTTTTATCCTAGAAATGTATATAACCAGCTGTAGCAGTTCTCATTAGGAACACCAGCCAACCTAAGTTTTTACTCTATTCTTGTGTGTCCCTATGTGTTCTTGTGTATTCCTGACAGTGGAGTTAAAAAAAAAAGGTTTAGTTTGGGAACAGCTGGGAACAACAACCTGCATAAAGTAACTACATATACATCTGAATGGATGTATGGTTTTGTTTTTTTTTTATTGAGCAAAACCATTGCGCTGAGCTTTTCCATTGCATTCTTGTTGCAAACTTCATATTGCTTATATTACTCAGGTTGTTACGATATAACCTATAGCAATGTTCATCATTTTTTAAATCATTTAAAATCTATCCATTATTATCTGTCACATGAAAATTGTGTTGTAAGAATATGATAAGATTATTCAGTCTGTTTCTACACATTAAAGTAATTATTACATCTTTCAAGCAATAATAATGCAGTTATCTTTTGTTATCGTTAGTCCTTGTTGGAGAACATTATTGTCAATGGAATGTGACTCACTGGCCTGGAAAGTGTTAGAACTGAATGAAGGCCCTAGAAACTGTGTGTGTGTCTGTGCGTGTCTGTGTGTGTCTGTGTGTGTCTGTGTGTGTCTGTGTGTGTGTGTGTGTCTGTGTGTGTGTGTGTGTGTGTGAGAGAGAGAGAGCCTGATGCTGCTGTTTAATGTGCAGTAATGGATATGGGTGTGGCAGTAGCTTTGTGCAGCAGTGCATGGAGCTGTTGTAAAAAATGAACACAGTCTCTTACTTTCTAAACTGAGGATGATTGTTAAGAGGGGATAAGGGCAAATCATACCCTCCTATAGTATGTGCACATACACACACACACACACACACACACACACACACAGTAACACAGAGTGCAGCAGCAGTCTTCCACTGCTCTCTAAGCCACTTCCTGCTTTTGACTCTCAACCCAACCCCCCCCTACTGTTCCTCTCTCCAGCCTGTGTGCGATTTTACTCGGCAAGTGGCAGACGGCCCAGCCCCTCAGTGTGCTTACGTCTAGCACATCTCTTTTTCTGTCTTCTCTCCAATCATCTCTCATCTGACCATGTTTCACTCCCTCCCTCACTCTCATTGCTTTTCGCTTTGCCTTAGTCTCTCTCTCTCTCTGTCTCTCTCTCTATCTCTCGCGCTCTCTCTCTTCCCACTGTTTGTGTGCTTCATCTTTCTTGCCTCTCTCCCTAGTTGGCCCCACCCACCTCACACATTGGGATGGGCCCCTCTCTCCCTTTCTCTCTCTTTCTGCCTCACTTTCTTTCTCTCTCTCTCTCCCATGTGCTCTCTCTTTTTCTCTGGCTGTTGGTATCAGTCTCCCACAGCTGCTGCGCGTCAGCATTGTCGCTGTGCTTTGCAATTTCTTAATACCTGCATTTGTAAAAGTTTGTAACTATGTATGTATGTTTTGGATGAATACACCCATTCCCATTTACATGTTTTGTTGATTTTTCTAACATCTATCCTCTACATGGAACCTAAATATGGCATCTTTCTGCAAATTCTAGTGCACAATTTCTGTTTGATATTTAAAACAACATTTAATGTAAAATGTGTTCCAGTGTTTCCACAGGGCATAGTTATTTTATTTTATTTTTTTTAATTCAATGCCAATTTCCTCAAACATTCTCTCTGTAGAGCATGTGTACTTATTACCTTACTAAGAAAATCAACAAAACTGAATATGACCTTATAGGTATATATTTCTCACATCTCTGACAAAATAAAACAAAAAGCTGAACTTCACCAATACAGAATTTCTGGGCTGATAACGATATCTTGTCATACACACTTTGTTGGGGCCAATACCACATTTTTTTTCTCAGAATTAATTATATTTGCTCTTGAGTCCATGTATGAAGTGCAGTAACCATGAAAGGTTAAAACTAAAAACTAATTTGTTTAATATTGAGACCAGTATCTTGATTAAACTATACTGTTTTTGAAAGTTTCTCTTTCAAAACCAAAAATAGGTATCAGGTGTGAGTGTTAGGTGCTAAAAGTGGGTATGTTTATGGACTGTATTGGACTGCCAACTAATCAAGATAACAATGTAATTTGATATTTCTGTGTAGACAGCCTGATCAAATATGTCAAATATTTTGTCAGATATTTTGATACTTAGTATTAATGAAGGAATTTGGTGGGTTCCATAATGGGACAGGTTTTGGTGTCCTGCTAAATTGTCAAATAATTATTGTCTGTAATTCCAATATCTGCTCAATTGGGGTAATTAAAATGTAGCAAGTAATATATCTGCCTTCAGTATATATCACCTGCTCCTAGTGATGATGAAGTGAGTTGATGTAGGAAAACAGAGATGTCATACTGTAGTTAGCACAATGCTCCATTTTAATGATCTACAGATCATATTCTGTGAATCCAGGTTATAGCACAAATTCAGAATTATAGTGCAGGTCACACCGCTGTGCTGTATTAAATCATCCAGAAGTTCTGGAAAAACTTTGCAGGACAGCCCAAGAGATTAATCTATCATTAAAACTGTGTGCTGTATGATGCGGCTCATTTTGACTTTGCACAGGAAGATGGATACTGGGAAAACAAAGCTCTATAATACACCGAGAGCAATTAGTCAAAAACATCCCAAACCGGGCCAGTTAGCTCAATGTATGGGCAAGACAGGGCTCCACAGCTCATCCATCACCAACTCCCTGCTTTTCTGCTTTCTCAAACACCTGTTTTTCCTTTTTAAAGGATGAGGGGTGTACCTCCTCAGTCAGTTGATTAAGACTTGTTAAGACATGCCCTGTTTCTGCAGAAAGGTAACTTGGTGGGAGAAGATGGTGAAATGGGCTGTGATTATGCTGATCAGTTTTTAATAGAGTAAAGGAACCTAGACCTAATACATGAATAATACATGTATGTATTTATATGTGTATATATATATATATATATATGTGTGTATGTATGTATATCTTACTTGTTTGATGATGTCTCTACAAGCAAAAGTGGTCTCTCACACAATAACATTCAGTGTCAGTCGGTACAGCTAATTTTTTAGGTGAAGGGGGCGAAATTCTCTGGGCGGGCAAAGCATGAGAAAGAGGAGGTAACCTTTCCCCTTATGACGGCATAGGGGGAAAATTCCAGATCGGGCCTTCTGAACTGTCGTTCTCTCAACATCGGAGCGGGATGATCAAAGCACTCATTACACCTATTGCCATTTCTAGCCACTGCAGGGCCATAGGCAGGCTGGGGGAACTCGTATTAATGTTAAAAAATCTCATAAAGGGAAATTTTCATGTCATGGGACCTTTAAAAAATATCTAATTCCAGTTCTGTTTCTACATATCATTTGTCTTGTAATTAAAAACACATTTATAACTTACTGATGTGACACTGTTTAATATTGGCCTGAATTTTGTGATTGTTTATTTGCATATCAGATTTTGCAAAAGCCAGTAGTGAGATGCTGATTAACCTAAAATTTATCATGTTGCATCATGTAGTTACAGCATAATTCATAGTAGTTGCTATATCTGTTTTTTTTATATATAGATTTTTTTCCTTTCATTTGTAAAAAATGGCACCTTAAGTTATCCCAAGAACGCGTCTTATTTCTGTCAGACTGGTGGGAGAGCTGTTGGGCCTAAATCAGCTCTCCATCAGCTATACTGTAGATACCAGTATATTAAATAGCAATAAAATAAAAATAAACATTAACAGAAAGCAATTAGTTAAAAAGGCCCAAAATAAATAGCAAATTAGCATGTTGATCCCATATTTCTATAAAAAGAAGACATAGTCTAGTGTTGCTTCACCCACTTGGGAAAATAATAACACACCCTGCTACAAGAGACACAGTTCTGAGAGACCCTCAGAGGGAATAGAGTTTATTGTCGTGAGATTGGGAGCTGTTAAAAGAATTTAAATGGAATTTCCAGAGTACAATGGGGAATCTTCGATTGGAGAAAGATCTGGTCAGACAGGTTGTCCCAAGTTTAGAACGCACGCTGACTTCTGAAGAGCCGTGGTGTTAATTTGTTAACAAGTCCAACTGTGAGGAAATAAGCCGCCCACATAGTTGACCAACATGGCAGGTCAGGGAAAATAAAGAACAGTTAATTGCCTATCGTTTTTGCACATAGAACTAGTCATCTGGAACAATGTGTTTTGTATGGAAGGCTCAAAGGTTGGTTGGCAATGCCAGCGTTGTGAGGGAGAGGACCAAAAACATTCTAGCTGACGAAGGATGCTGCTAGAAAGTTTTAAAAAGGGGGGGAAAGGTGTACATGAAAGGGGCAATGCAACATTATGAAATCACTGGCACACTCTTTTACATAGTCAGTACATTTAAATACTGAGCTATCCTTCTGTGCAGCTAAGATTTTCTTTGGTTCAGTTTCTCAGATTATGACCATTATGTACAAGTGATTTAATTTGACTGCAATAGTTAATAATGACGGTTCTTTAGTATTCAACAATATCAAATTTTAGTCTGTTTTTAAAAAAGTATTCATCATGAAATCTCAAGGTTCACGATTTGATCCATTAGTATTTTGAACAAGAGACTGAACAGCTGTGAATATACATCTGTGAATATAAGAGCTATTACACAGACGATAATGTGGCATATACGTATAGTATATAACTGAGAGAAAGACAGAATCAATTTAAATATTTTAATAGTCAAACACAGAGTCAGTGAAGTTGGATCTCAACCTAAAGATGACATACAATACACTGATGAATTCTAACATCCCTCTAATGTTCCTCTAATCAGTTCTAAACTGTTTATATACTTTGTTTCTTATCTTTTGCAGACATGGCAAGTACATTATCTAAAAAATCTGCTGAAGATGGAATTGGGGCTGCCAATAGCAAATCCTCTCAGCAAACAGAGGAACCCTCTACAAAACCTTCACAACCCATGGAAGGTAGGACTCACAATTGTCGTATTTTCTGCTTGTAACTCCACTTGGAGTTACAAGCAGAAGATAAGACAATAGTTTTTAGAGCCAGTCTCTGAGACACAGATTAAGTTGTTTTTTTAAATAGTATTGGCACTGCAGTTTAATCTGGACATCAATAAACCTGTGCTTAACTGTTTTTTGTTGGGTTTTTTTGTTTGTTTTTTAAACTTCATAACTTACAGAAAAGCACGAGAATGAAGTGGATGATGCTGGAGTATTGCAAAAGGAAAACGGAACTGAGCAAGAAGACGAGAAAGAGGGAGATGAGCAGGAGGTGGAGGAAGGTGGAGAGGATGAAGAGGAGTCCACTGCTTACTGCACTGAAATGAAAACCTGCCAAATGAATGGAGGAGCAGAGCCGGTTACCTCAAATGCGTCCCTCAAAACCCCCAGCAGGTCACCTTCTGCTAATCGGACCGGAAGGAGGAATCAGGTATTTTAAGCATTTTTAAATATTGTAAAGAAATTTAAGAATTTCACCCTTTTTTGATCACTGATCAATGACATCCCCACATAATTGAACACTACAGTAACTGTTTTAATTGTGTTCTGACTGTTAGATGCGAATTTGCCCACTTTTATTGATAGCTTTCCCTTTGAGCAGTATAATTTGGAAAGCTTTTTGCTGAAGTTCTGACAACAGCTTGTAAATAACTTTGTAGCTCTTTTCAGATTGAGCTTGCAGAACTGTACTTGGCTTTTGTCATTTTGTTGGCTTGACTGAAGGTCAGATTATAGTAGGCACTATCTGTTTTTAGGATCAAGAAAAAATCTCTTTTACACTTTGATATTTAACAGATACATGGTCATATATGTTTGTCTGGGTTTGGGTTATGCAGGAAGGCCTGTTGAGAGCACAAGGCGAAGCAATCAGTCAGAGAGTCAGCGCCGTTTGCTGTGCTGAACGAGAAGCAGCAAATGGTCCATGCGCCCTCTCAATCCCCCCTTTGTCAGTGGCCATGCGCGTCTTACGCGCCAATTAAAGCGCAGGACTGTGCTGAAACGCTCCTCTGTGGAGGAAATAAACAGGTGTTTCTATCCCCAACAACCCAACAGCTTTCATTCAGCAGCTCTAAGCATGTTTCCATATGTTGAACTGCCATGGTGCTAGACTGTCCCTCTCCATTATTGATGCTCTTTCCCAGCTGGAGCCGCTGCTTTCCTGGAGACAGATGCAGAGCACTTGTTGTTGCAGCGTCCGACTGTTTCCACAAGGACTCCAAACACAGCGTCTTTATCAGTGGGGTCCACTCAATCTGCCCTCCATGTCTGTTTCACCTATTGAATTTCACACCAGGGGGTTAAACTGGACTTTCTGTGGGCTTCTTAGTCCAAGAAGGTCTCCTCCTGTATGATTAAAACAAATATTGGATAATGCTGACAATACATTTTGTCATATAAGTTTCTTTTTTGTTTGCATTTTTCCAAACCCAGAGCAAGTGAATAACTGAAGAAGGCCACACTTATGTGTACTGATGTGAGCATTTAAGGAAACATGAACAAGATAATAATAAAGTGCTTATAATTTTTCATTAATTTATTGAAAAAAGCAACAAATATGCATAACATATATATTTGGGTCAATTACTTGATATTTGTTGATTTAATTCAAACGAACAATCAGTAATCAAAGTAGTCATTTTCCTGTGGCGCACTAAGAAATGAAATTGTACTTTTTTGCCCCAGTTGAGCATTTTGACACCCTTATTTTATGGGGTGCAGAAGAGCTCAGCATTATATTTGATCATTCCGCTCTTGTTAAACATCTGAAAGAATGATGTATTATTTATTGAATTAACTGATGTTTTCACAGCATTTTTTCCATCTCTCTTAAGCCTCCATGTTACACAATAGGATTTTCATGCTATACATTGAACAACATTAGGTGAAAGTCCCACTTTGTTATAGTTGATTGTATTTCATGAATGGTTTAATACAGACGGATGGATCCTGCTGGTGCTGCAGCGGTCAGCTGCTGCTGTCAGTCTGAGGAGATGCTTGTGTCAAACTTGTACATCCCTGTTTTCTGACCCCTGCCAGGCCACTGCCCATGTTAAAAACAGGTTTCGAGGTTACGGGGCTCAAGGTGTCTGAATGCTCCGTCTCTAAGAGATGACTTATGTCTTTGTCACAGGAACTGAAAGAACGCTCGAACTTCATCTGCCCTCTGTGTAAAAAGAACTGCCTGACCCAGCACCAGCTCACTATGCACATAAGACAGGTACAAACTGAAAGTCCCTATGAAAGAAATGACTCCAGATCAGTGTTTGGTGATGACCTGCAAGCAGAAGTGGGCAGGCCACGACTAAAGCACTGCCGGATCTGGATTCGTTTCTGAAATCCCTGTATTGGTCAGTGATATACCAGTGAATAATAACACAGTCATGTCTTTTAGCAGGTTTTGTTAATGCATTAGTGTGAGTGAATTGGAACAGGACTATTATTATTTATTACTAGAGATGCATGGTCATGAATTTTTATGGCCAGTTCAGATTTCTTTACACCCTAATTGGTCCTTGTACAATTTTGGGGGTTGATTTTTCTTTGCCTTTTTTATCCGAAGCTTGTGAACCCATGAAACATTTTTTTCCAGTACTTTTTACTACTCAAAAGTTGCAATAATTAACTTTATTGCTCTCCAGCAGGCCAGATTGGCATTTTAAATTCTTAAATGAAAAATCAGCTGCCTATTCAAATGACATCAGTTAAATAAAGCACAACACACAAAATTAACTGGATGTTTAGCACATTGAGTGATGCATAATTATTCTGTGAAATTTTGGTACAGGTGTATCAGTAGCATTTCAATACAACATGGGTGCTTTTACCTGGCTCACATTTTTTATGTACTAAAATAATATTTATATGTAAAATTTGAAAACTGCAGAAACTGCAAATCATAAATTACTTTGTTCGTTATCACTTTAATTACAGAATGTCCTGGAGTAAAACTAATCGATCTTGAACAGGGATTAAGTGTGTGGTTTGGTTAAAAAAAAATCATAAATAAATAAATAATAGGTTTGGGCTTCTTGGTACTATAAAATGTTTGGCAGCAGCCAATTTTTATAGCTTGCTGATTAAAATATCAGTTGTATTATTTCCCACAATGCAAGAGCTTATATTTTTTGTAACATAAACCATGTGAGATTTTTAAGCTTGTGTTTTGGCTTGTCTTCAGCACAATACGGAGAATGGAAGTACTGACCACTCCTGCAGCATCTGTGGAAAAGCCCTGAGCTCGGCCAGCTCTCTGGACCGACACATGCTGGTGCACAGTGGGGAGAGGCCTTACAAATGCAGCGTGTGCGGCCAGACATTTACCACCAACGGCAACATGCACAGGTACTGCACCTTCTTACAGATGCTGTTTAGTTGTAGAATTTAGAACTCCACTTTTTTTTACCAGGTATAGGTAATGCTGCCTGGGAAAGTTTCATCTATTCCTCCCTGAGTCATTTTTTCCTGCATAAACAAACAAAATAACTGTATGAGAACACTGGTCCAACACTGCACACTGGACTAATTGGAGATTTGACATAGTTTGACAGACTCCAACATTTCCAGTATCTTTTTTTGTTTTACTTTTTACTGTCCAAATAAGTTTCCCTCCCCTCCAGATTGCTAGCAAGCTTGTTCCTGGTTACAATTATTATGGATAATAAAAGGGAGTGTGCTGGCTACCTAGCTGCCTGGAACTCTGGGAAAATTATTAAGATTGCATGCTCAACCATACAGTGGCTTTCAGTGACTAAAAACAAACCATGAACACTTATTCACTGATGAGCCAAAACATTGTTTTCATTTTTTAAATGACTGTTCCTCTCCATTCACTGCTGTTTGAACTACCAACATTCAGTCAGGGTGGAACCAGCTGTGATTCATCAGTGCTATTTTTACAGTAGTTTTAAAAGAACTAACATATTCAATAGTCAATAGTGCAAATTATGAATGTTGATAATGACAATAAAATATTAATAACAGCGACACTACCAAAACTGTTTTTACATTCACTTTTTAAAGTGAAACATGTTTTGTCATTTACTCTTCTTAAAGCATATTTGAATATACAATATGATATTCAAAAGAATATTTAAAAAATGAACATGTTCTACAGTTGCCCTCCTATACATATGTAAACATCGGTTCCTGTGCATGTGTATATTCTGTAGGTTCTGTGTGTTTATGTTCTGTGTGAGATATTTCTGTTTGTGTGCTGCACTTCAGTGTGTGTTTATGGTTGTGTGCCCTGGTCTGTTTGTGGTGGTGAGTCTATGGGATGAGTATAGAGGCTTTCTCTGTGTGGCTGAGACATGCAGGCATTCCAAATGGGGGTGGGAGAAGAAAGACAGTCTGAGTCTGTGTGCAAATGGGTGAGAAGGAGGGAGGGGGTGGGGTTAGTAAAGGGATGTTCAGAGTGTCTTCAAGATGCTTGAACCAAGCTTGGGTTTAGATGTTACTAATACGCTCTTAGGGCAGGTAATGCACAAAGGGGAAAAAGGCCTGAAGGACAGGAGTTGGGAGGCACTCCCCTTGAACACAGAACAATTTCCTGTTTCATAAACAAATGATTTAGCTGGTTTTACTGTATGTCCAGAAGTTTTTAGACACCTGCTCATCCAGCATTTAAAGTTAAGAACATTAATAGGGACTTTGTCCCACTTCTACTCATCTGGAAAGGCTTGTCAGTAGCGGTTGGACCTTTTGCTATTTGTGAGGTCAGGTACTGATGTTAGATGATTACTGCTGGATCACAAACACCTCTCCAACTCATCCTAAGATATTAGATGGAGCTTCACTGCTCCATTGCCCAATGCTGGGTAGCTTTATACCTCTCTAGTCAACACTTGGCACTGGGCTTGGTGACCTTAGGCTCATGTGCTGCAACTCCAGAGCATCCCACTCAGTTGGCAACACTTTTCTTTGGTGATTACTCAAGTAGTGTGTGTGCAGTCGACACATTTCATCTGCAAGGAGGCCACCCTAAAGTATCCACATTTAGAAGTAGTGTGGTGTAAACACATAGAGGATGGAGTCCCTGTAAACAAGGCCCAATTCACAGTAAGAGCATAAACTGCATAGTACAAAGTAGCTGACTGGCTGTCAGCCCATAAGCCATCTTATTTTTAGAACTGGCCCAAATAGCGCTTCTTAGTACCTGGTGTTTCCAAGCGAGTATTCAAAAAAACGTTATCAAACATCACTTTAGCTTACGCTTCAGATTTAACCACAACTGCTTATTTGCTCATTTTTAAGTTCATTTTATATATTTTTAGTAGTTTTAACCTGTTGTGTGTTTAATACAACATCACAATTAACAAAGAATGTGTCTCTTGGCATGAGACTAACTCAGTTCATTTTAGTTTGTCCACCACCCACTCTGAATAATCAACAACACTAAAAGACCACAGTAGTAAAGAGTCACAGTTGCTTTTAGACAGTTTTAAATGTGTCTACTAACACACAGATTGTAGAAAACCTGAATCTTGGAGCAATGCGACTGTGCATTCTTTATATTGTTCACGCGACACGAATACGGAAAGTTTTCTGCTTGTGGCTGGTGGGGAAACCTTGTGGTTACCACTTCTAATCTAAAATCATCTTCATTTGGCTTTGTTCTCACATGAGCATCACGGTCGGCTGTGTAGCGAGTGTTCCAGCCTTGCTGGCCACCGGCAATATAATCTGACTTTAATAATTGCATCTTGACTTTAATACAATTTTTGTGCAAGCCTACATGGTACTACATTTTTCCAATTGTTTTGCTGGTGCACTTAGTCTGTCCCTTTTCACAACTAAAGATCGTTACATATTGTGTACCCTGAAACTGACCAAGTTTGTGCAGAGTCTCCATTGTGCAGAGGATCATTTGCACAGTTGGACTACACTTACACTGTTTATTGGGCAAATGTAGGGCTTCAGAATTTACAGCCACGTGACAGGGTTTCTTCTATCACCTGTGATATACTCAACCAATCGGAGTCTCACTAGTCAGTACCACAGTGAAATTCAATTGTACCCTCATTCCGAAACACATGGCTGCTGGAATCAAGACTATGCAGAGCACAGCATCCTATTTCCCACTGACATCTGTAAATTACAGCACCCTCTGGTATTATTGCTGAGCAACTGCAGGAGAGCACAGAGCAGCTCAGTAGCCCCAGGTTCATTCCTCTTACAGCTAAACACAAAAAATGATCAATGTCCTCTATACTTTTATTTGCTTATATTCTCAGCGTACCTTGTTAAAATGCAGCGATTAGCTCTTTTAGGTGCTTGTTTTGAGGTGAAGAATTTGTGAGTGAAGCCAGATGGCCCAAGATGTGAAATGGAACAGGATTCAGGCTGTCAGGGTTGGGTCCACATATGGACGGCCCTCACTCCATCTCTGCTATTAATATCTCTGACTACAGAATGTAAAACAAGCTTCTCAGCTCTGTGCCCACTGACATTTATCCTCCCTCTGCCGTCAAACGTGTTCAGTCTCAGAGGCAGAAATACATCAGGCCCATCAAATCTTCCCAACAATACCATTTGAATTTTCAAACTTCATTCAACTGTTTCTAATGAGGTTCTGATTAAAAATAACTCTTTAAGCCTTAAAGACACATCTATGATGGCCGTTTTAACAAAATAGCGCTTCGCAAAACTTATATTTTGTTCATTCTTTTCTGTTCAAGTGTTTAAGTGGATGTATGTCATATTAAAATTTCATCACAATGTGATTCATTCAGTACTAATGCACACTGTTACTGACCTTGGCTCAGTGATGTAGGGTTAAGTACACAGGCCATACTAAAGATATAACCTCATTGGCATTTAGAAACAGTGTAGTTTAACAGTCTAACACAGAGGCAAATCAGGATCATTTCTGTCTCATTATTTAACCCACGTCTGAACCTAAGCATCAGGAGCCTCATATCTGGTGGAACCTGAAAGGTGGGTTTGTTTTTGCGAGCCGCTGTAGGGAGGGGGCTGCACACGTTCTAGCATGTCGTAATGCGACTCTCCGTCCACTCGCTACGTTCTGGCATCTTGAAGAGAAAGCCCTCTGCTGTCTGTATGTAGGTCATGCATTTCCTCCAGCCCACTAATTTTACTTAACCTTTTTACTGAGAAAAGCACAACATTTTATTTAAAGATTTACTAATTGTGTGAAATAACAGCTGAATACTAAGGTCATCTATTTATATGCTAAGGTGTTTCCTCAAGACTTACTCGTTTGAAAGAAGAGCTAAGCCATAGGCCAACACATACCTCTTGCATACAGAGGGCATTTTGTGAGCCTGAAATCCTTTTACTAACTTGAGATAAATTCATAACCTGAAGAGGGATTCTTAGTTCATCCGTCTCGCTTATATGCTAGTTAGCAGGCTTTAAACATAATATTAAACATAATAATATTGATTCTGGTTAACAATGAAAGCTTTACAATACAGCCAGAGTGACATGCAACCCTTTTTATAGCTTCAAAAAGATTACTAAGCTATAAATCTTGCTACAGTAGTCCAGTAGCTGAATATTGCTTGCCCTGTACTTATCATGTAGTTATTATTTTGACAATATACTTATGTGCCTTTTGATTTCTACAGACACATGAAAATTCATGACAAAGATCCAAACAGTATTCCTGCCTCCAGTCCTGCTTCCCAACCCAAGCGCCGCAGGCCCAGTGTCAAGAGGAAGCCAAGTATAGAGGATGATAAGGATAGAATCGATGAACCACCAAATAAAAAGGCATGATTCTGCATTTTTTTTATTGAGCTTTTGATTCTAAATACTGTACTTATCTCAAAATGCTAATATGAGTACTAAAAAGCCTTCTCACTAAGCAACACCAGTTTTGATATGTCTATACTGGCAGTATTGCTTAATTAAATGTTTTGAACATTATACTTGTAATTCATAGTCTATTTTCCCTGTTTAGGTATTACTGGTGCCTCGGTCAGGAGATCGAGGTCCTGTCAAGCGTGAGGAAGAACTGTTGCACTGTCCAATCTGTTTTAAGACATTTATCTGTAAATATGGCTTGGAGTCGCACATGGAAACACACCCAGACACTACACTCAGGTGGGGGCAAAACCTCATGTGTGTATATTTACACTTGCAAAAATAATTTATGGTTCACACTTTGTTTAGTTCATTACCTCCGCAATGCAACAAGTTTAGTTTAACAAGATTTATTTCTCGTTCTAGGTGTAACCTGTGTTGTATTACCTTCCGCACTCACCGAGGCCTTCTTCGTCATAATTCGGTCATTCATAAGCAGCTGCCCACAGATCCCAGTGGAAAACCTTTTATCCAGAGCAACCCTTCAATTCCACTGGGCTTCAGCGATCTGTCCTTCATTGACTTTTCCTGCCACAAATTTCCCCAAATTGCACAGGTTGGACTTGAATGAAAAGCATACTTGAACCAGAAACCAGGGATATACTATACATTACTTGATATTATAATTACTTGTCTTGATTGACTCTGAAATGAAATTTGGAACTTTTTTTTTTTTTTTTTTTTTGCAGGTTTGGTGTGAAACAAACTTGCGACGCTGCTCCAGCAAGTTCCATAGGTTTGTTTGTGAAGTTTGCAACAAGGCCTTTCCACTTCAGGGATCCTTGGATCTACACAACCTCTCACACAAAGCCAATGCAGATTCCTGTGCTGAACCCCAGAAAGGAGAAACTGACTGTACTGAAAATGCATCTAAAACCCCCAATTCTGTGGATTCCAAAGAGGCAACTGAACCAACACAACATAAGGACATGCATGCTGTAAACGGACAGAAAGATTTCATGGAGTCCCTTGGTCTTCAGCTCTCATCGCTGAACAAGCCTGAGCGCTCTGAGGAAGAGATGCAGCTAGAACTTTTAGACAGCATCCGTTTTATTCATGTTGAGACCCCTGCAACAAATCTACCTCAAGAGACCAACAGCAGTCTTGGCGTCTGTCTTGTAGACTCTATCCCTATTCAAGGCTTAAACAAGAGCACTGGACTCAGCATCCTGTCGTTGCAGCCACTTCCAGGGGGACATGTCAATAGTAGTTTGGTTGTTCGGCCTGTGGGTAGTCAAACGGGAGTGGAACTGGCAGACATCCAGCAGATCCTGAAGATGGCTGCTTCTCAGGTGTCTTTACCTCTGCTTCCAAAAGGTCCTGGAAGTCCTCTGCAGGCCGATCCCAAACAGATTACCCCTCTCAAACCCAAGCCACTGGTGACTCCTCGATCCAGCATGGGCACCTCCACAACACCCCCACCTGTCATGAATGCCCAGCAAGCCTCTTCAGGTTGTATCAGCCCTGGCTTACCACCCCCTGCAAGCCAGCACCTCCTCACTTCCAAGCAGTCATCAAACTCCTCATCATCTTCATCCTCTTCTTCTCCTACTAACTGGGAGAACAACCATCTGGGGGCAGATGGAACTGGGGCAACAATTTTGACATACAGCCCACCTGCAAATATCAAACAGGAAGAGAATGGGAGTAAAGAGAAAGAAATAAGAGCTTCAGGTGGCAAGAAGATCCCAAAGACAGAATACCCATGTCGCTTTTGTACCCAAGTCTTCTCCTTTCCAGGTGGTCTCCAGGCACATATGCGGCATCATTTAGGAACCTCTCCATACCAGTGTAGCATCTGCACCTACACTGCTCCGGACAATGCCACATTAATTCGGCATTTACGAACGCACAGCGGCGAACGGCCATATGTCTGCCGCCTCTGTCACTACCCTTTCACTGTCAAGGCCAACTGTGAGCGCCATTTGCGCAAGAAGCACATGAAGAACACACGAAAAGAGATAGAGAAAAATATTGAGTATGTTACCTCCTCAACTGCAAATGGTTTGTCTGGTGGTACCACACTGGACCTCCTGGATTCAGCTGGCACTGGTAACACATCCTGCCGCTACTGTGGAGAGGACTTGAAGACCTACAGGGCGCTCCAGATTCATCTGAGAACTCACAACGGCTGCCAGAAGAAGCCGTTTGAATGTCGCCAATGCGGAGCAGCCTTCCTTGCCAAAAGAAACTGTATTCATCACTTGCTTAAGCAGCACCCTGATGTTCCAGAGAAGGAAATAGAGGAACACATAAACACTTCTGTTCCTGCCACTGTTGTCTCTTCTGTCCTGGCTAGCTCTCCTGCCACAGCTTCAAATGGGCTTCCACACATTGTTCATCCTAAACCTGGCAAACAGGACCTTAACACCTTCTCTGGAGCTACTGATCAAGAGCAGCCTTTGGATTTCTCCAGCAAGTCTCTGAAAACTGTTGGCTCAGATATAAAACCTGAGGCTACTTCTTTCTCTCTGTCGTTATCAAATGACTGCTCCATGGAGCCCATTGACCTCTCCATTCCTAAGCATCCTGAAGGGAAGAAAATAAAGAGAGAATTAGTCGATACCACATCACCCTGTCAACTGGAGGTCAAGAAGGAGGTTCTTTCTCCAACCATAGACAGATCTTTAGGAAAAATCTCTGGCGTTCATGCACTCTCTATCCCTACCCTTGCCTCCACTTTCATAAGTGACTTGGCCAAGCCCACCACACGCCTAAAGCCACTGCTGCCCAAACCAGTTGCTGCCTCCAATACATCAGAGATGCCCCCTTTGGCTTCCATTGCCCAGATCATCTCTTCTGTTTCTGCTGCCCCAGTGCTGCTCAAAACGGGGATAAACACTGAGAAAAATGATGGACTAATGGGTGGTGAAACACTAAATGATAAAAAATGTTCCAGTGGCACTGGTAGCCCTGAGTCCTCCTCTTTCAGTGCATCTGCATTTGACTCTTCAAAGAAGAGAGGAAAGAAAAGGCTGTTCAAGGAAGTGATGAGAAGTCCTAACACTTCAGCTGTTACTGGGATCGACTTAGAGTCCAGCGGAGAGTTTCCAAGTGTGGAGAAAATGCTGGCCACTACTGATGCAAATAAGTTTAGCCCATATTTACAGCCCAGTCAAGTGGAGCCACTGAAGGAGGAGCTAGAGAAAGAGAAACAGTCTGCCAGTGAGGAAGAGAGGGAGGGAAAAGAGGACAAACAGAAAGTCCAGCCACAGAGCAGAGGGAAGAAGAATGCCTATTCAAACTCGGTGCAGAAGATGAAGTGTCCCTACTGCCCTCGGGTGTTCCCTTGGACCAGTTCATTACAGAGGCATATGCTTACACACACAGGTCAGATATCACTTTTATAGAAGTTTGATGGCTTAAAGGGATGTTCCACCATAATTTAATCAATAAGATGTAAACAAACTTGTTCACATTGGTTTAATGTTCACATAAGCATAATTGCATTCATGCCTTATTGCCTATTTTTTCTCTTAATAAAATATACCTTTTCTTGGGTAAGCCACAGCAGAAAAGATTTAGACAAATCTTTCAAATCATCAAATGTGCACTGAAGTAAAAATACATGTACATCAGTGTCCTACATAATTTTGAAAATGTTATGGAGTTTGATGTTTGAGTAATGTGAGGTACTTCTTAAATGCTTTGCTATTTTTTATTTTACCTTCTATAGTATTGCATGTTATATGTATCTGAAACATCATTTTAGTGTGCACATTCCAGATACCTCTATACAACTCAGTTAACAACCATTGTGTAGACATTGTATTGTATTTTGTATTTTGGATTGTATTTTCTTTATTCTGATTCAGTGAAACAAATGATGAATGACACTGTAAAGATGAGACAATCCTTTATTAGGCCCACAGGTGGGAAATTTGCACCATACAATATAACAGTTTAACACCATACAATATAACACCATACAATATAAGAGTATAATATAAAAGGAACTGTGCACTATGCAAAAATATTATATAGCTATGTAAGTTTGTGTGTGACTACATATATTAATGTGTATATATGTATCTAAACAGTAACGTTGTATGATGGTTTTTCTTAGGCCAAAAGCCATTTCCTTGCCCTCAGTGTGATGCATTCTTCTCCACCAAATCCAACTGTGAGCGCCACCTTCTTCGTAAGCATGGCGTATCCAGTCGCAACATGCCGCAGAACACTGGATCACATTTCAGATCCAAAGCTGATGAGGGATCACAGGGGAGTACAGGTATGACCTTCTTCATTCTTTCTACCCTCTTTGACAGACTTGACAAATTCTATTATATTTGTCATGTTATGTTATTTATTCCAAAGCAAGCACTAGCTGTGTGTTATAAAAGACTTTGAGTATGAATTAACAAATTAATCTATATTGATCTATATTTAATCTATATTAATTAAGGAAATTAATCTATATTGTAGAGGGTATTTCTGATGCGGAGCCTGCTGTGGTTGGAGAAGCTGGCATTGCTATAAAGGAGGAGGAAAGCACTGATGCTGACGTTTTCACAGAGCAACCTGGGCACCTAGTCACAGAACAGCCAGAGGGCAAGAAAGAGGTGGAGAGCTCACAGTCTGCAGAGTGCAGTCATGTTAATGAGGATAGCAGTGAGAATGATGACTCTCACAGCAACATGAGTCTTGATATGAGCTTTGGTAGCAAGCTCATAGAATTCAAACTGTCCACTGAGGAGGAGCAGGAGTCTGGGGCTACAGAACCTACAGTGGAACCTGAGAACGCTGCATCAGAGGAATTTCCTCACACTTGTAGTACCTGCAAAAAGACCTACCGCCAGGCAGCTACCCTCAGCCGGCACCAGAAGATTCATCTGCAGGAGAATCAGCTGGAGGATGGTGATAAGAAAGGGAGGTCTGAGCCTGCAGAGTCTAATCATCTCACCAATGCCAGCACCTCGCCTGCAAACACAGTGGAGCAGCAGATGAGAACTCCTGAGAAAGAAGAGAACAGCAGTGTTATGGAGACTGGAGCAGAAGATGAAGGGAAGGAGGGACAGAGAGAGGAGAGAAGTGATGAGGAGGAAGAGAGTGGCTCCTCAGACCTGAGATGTTTGGAGGAGGACGAGTCTCCAGGAGGTAAAACTGACAAGAGGAAGAAGATATGTAGTGTGTGCACCAAACGCTTTTGGAGCCTGCAAGACTTGACCAGACATATGCGTTCACATACTGGTAAGAGCAAATATCAACCAACAGTGTTTGATTTGCTACCAGTTTATAGTCTCGGGTCAGCTTAGTCGTACTGACCTCATTCATGAAAATGCAGGGCATGTATGTTTAACAACATGCCAAAAATTAGATTCAAGATTCTTTATATGTCACATACATGTAGTGAAATGAGCCCATGAGTCGACCCATAAGACAGTTAAGCAATTGAGTTATTCAATAATTTTAATTACATTAAAGAGAAACTTGGAATGGCTAAACTAAGGTGATAAACAGAAAAAAACCCCAGAAAAAAGTATATTCCAAATCACAAAAATTACAAAAAAAAAGCAAGATCTGTACAGTGTGCAAAATGGAACACAATAGAATATCTGTGCAGTGTGCTAGTTTGCTGGTTGATACATAGACTCAAAACGGGAATTATTAATTTACTTTTTTGACTTATTATTGCATCCTTATATATTTATATGTATATATGGGGCAGCTGGTGGCCTAGTGGTTAGGGGGTTGCCCCTGCGATCAGAAGGTCGTGGCTAAAAGGGGCCACTTTACTAAGATTATACAGATTATATGATTTTATGTAGAGCCTTTTGTCATTCTTTGACACTTTTTTGCAGGAGAGAGGCCTTATAAGTGCCAAACATGTGAACGGACCTTCACGTTGAAGCACAGCCTGGTGAGACATCAACGTATCCACAAGAAAACCTCAGACAACAGAGGGGCAGAGGGGGCAGATGACTCTGAAGAGGTCACTTGTGCTGCAGATGGAGACGAGCTCCAGTGTTCTTCTGGAAGTGAGAGCGAGGCAACTGCTCCTACCGTGAATGCAATTGAGGGTAATGAGTGCGTGCCCCAGGAAGCAGAAGGTAAAGGACAAGCAGCAGAGGAATCCATTGAAAAACATGAGAAGCTGGGCGATGATACTGGCATCAAGAATAAGAACGATTCCACAGTGGAGCCTCCAGTAGATTCTCAACCGGGGCCCCAAGAGGGGGAATGTAAAGCAGAGGAACCTCACATGGACCCCCAACCACCTGGCAACCCGAAACCCAAAGAGATGGGTGACTCCAGTCTTACAGATAACCACAAAGCTGCAGACAAGCCTGTCCTGTAAGGAGGTCAAGCAGGCGTATGGATTTGACTGTTAATGAATCTGTGCCATACTTCAGTGATCTTCCACAAACACTAAAAAAATGACTGGTATCCACCAATAATTGATTCATGCAGGCTTGTCATGCATGAAATATCCAAAACTGGAGCCTTTTGTTTTTGCAACTCGATGATTTTTCTCTCAATGCCTTAATGAATTTTTTTGTTTGTTTGTTTCAGAGATTTGGATCAATATGTAACTGGACAGTTTAATTTTTAATCAAATGTGTATGCTTGTGTTTTTTTAATTAATCATATATAAGTCTTTATATAAAATTAGTAAGTTTTGTATGATAAGCCGATGGTTTATATTAGCACCATTTATAACGTATCATTCTTAAGTAAATTCCAGTTTGTTTTTAGTCTTCATGAGTTCCGCTCGGATGGCATTCTACAGACGAAGTGCCTGAGACCTTCTCTCTTTGGAAATCTGAGATAAGGCTTCTGTAGGTTTTGGAGGAATTGTTATGTAAATCAGTGGCCTAGTGTACTTTTTTGTTTTCACTTGGGGTGATCGTTGGTCAGTTGTTTATTGGCAATATTTGCCTGTTGTGTACATTTTCTTCTCTCTTGAATTTCACTGATAAATGAGGCTCTCCGGGGTGATCATAGATGACAGTTGAGACAGCTCCCCCTGGTGGTTTGGGGTGTAAAGCCTGAAATTAGAAAGTATCTGTGGGCAAAAACTTGTACTGCCATACTGGGAAACTGCTGAGTTTGCAGGCCTTAAAAATGAATATATTGACAGTGCCCATAAAACCCCACTCGTTCTGCCTGGCCCGTTACAGCCTACATGCATATTCAGCTGAACACAACATTGCTGCAGTTCAGCAGTACTGGTTAAGCTCAGTGTACTGACTTTGTTGACCATTGTCTCTCCCACCAAGTGGTCAGTAAACTTCAAGATGCACTGTGTTTAAATTAGTAGGCCGTACAAGCACTTACCCACGGCGCTTTATGCCACATTTTGTATTTAATTACAATGTGAATCAGACAATTGTATGTATGTTAGTACTGTTTGCGCTTCATCCATGGGTTTTATACTTGAAATCGCCCTGCTGTCGTTTGCCTCGCCTACTACAACAGTGCTGTTGACACTGCCGCCTACACGTCACCTGTTAGTACCTCAGCAATTAGCAAATCTAGCCTTGTTGACCACAGGTTTAGACCTAGGCCACTTTTTAAGATGCGACTGAACACGCTTCGCCCCAATCAACGACGGAATGCTGTACCTCAGAGCCAAACACAACTATGCAATGCTACAGATGAGCAGTAACTAGATCGGAGAGCCCGTCACGGTTTATCTCGATTAGTAACAGGTCTCCCAAGGCCAAAACCGTCTGCTGGTTTTCACTGATTCTGTAAAGGTTTCTCCAGCTGGGCTTCCAGAAAACAGTGTATGGAAACACAACAAACAGTTAAGTCACTATATTTTTGGAAACAAAAATTATTTTTCCTACAGTGGTGTGTTATAGAGAAATGTGTGCCTGCCTACGGTTCGTCATGTATATCAACAATAGAGGACACACTGTATATTTTATGTATTTATTGATGATTTTGGAGACTGTGGTCAGAGCTCAATGCGAGAAGCCATGTGGACTCCCATGTGTGCTACAAGGAGAATCAGCAAAAAGACGACTGTAGCACTGAACAATCTTGAACTTCTTTCTATTATCAGTTATTTTATGGATCAACATTCTGATACCTGAGCTATTTGCTATATTTTATTTGTTAGTTTGCATTCATGCAGCCCCCACCAACACACGTGCATTAACTAAATACATCATTGTTACTGCACCTTGAGCAGTTTTGGTCGAGTTTGAATTAGTAGAGTAGCGGTTTCCTTTTCTTTTTTTCTTTTTTTTTGCATGTCTAATTAACTTGGTGGTTACCAATTATTCTCTTTCTCAGGGCCTTTTCAAATTATGCATACGTGAAAAAATCAGTGCTTTGTGGGCAGAATATTCGTTCTCATTTCTACAGCAAACAAAGCAATCACTACAGTTACTACGTGTATATGAATGTGAATCTCTTCAGGAAACCAGCTGCCTTTGGCTTCATCTCAATGCTGTACTTATTTTCATCAACTCTATTTTTCATCCTGCATGTTTTAACCATTTAGCTGTTTCTGTTTTATCACTGTCGAATGACTGCATTTGTCAAAGGGATTGCACAAGTTTGTCTTTCACATATTTGTTCAGTTTTAGAAAGCTAGTTTTTTCCCCAGCCCTGTTATCTGATTAAAATTATTCAAAAAATAAATACACACTAAGAAAGAGTGAGAAATTAAGCACATCTCGGTTTTTGTTTGAAATGGTCGTTGTCAAAGCTGCCCTGTTTGTAAAGTACTTTTGTGAGCTGGTTAGGAGAAGGTTCCAGAGTTCACCTCCAGCCTTTGCTTGGATTTGTGAAACTCTTGATTTAATGCAATGAAGTACTGATTGAGCTGAACCAGGTATTTGAGGTATTTGATGCAATATTGGGCTTCCATGAGGAGAGATCAGGAAACACATAGACATATATGCATATATATTCTGCAAAGACAGCCTCTACTCTTCTGGGAAAGAACATGCTGTAAAGAACATTCAGTTCTAGATCACAAACTTCACTCCAGCCGAGGCCAAGGTTATCGGATGGTTTTCCATCTCTCCTTAACATCCTCCTCCCAACACACTCCGAGTCTCTCCTCAGCATACTCCTCCCAACACAGAGTCTCTACTGCTACTCTTCTCCACCCATTCCACCACACAAATCACTCCTGCTACTCTTCTCCACCCATTCCACCACACAAATCACTCCTGCTACTCTTCTCCACCCATTCCACCACACAAAACACTCCTGCTACTCTTCTCCACCCATTCCACCACACAAAACA
>JBBPCX010000040.1:28536957-28547075 GCA_037974365.1 Hydrocynus forskahlii | reverse complement strand
TATATATGTACATACCCCAAAACAGTACTCTTTTTCAGTTCCATAAATAATCAGCTAATTTACAAGTATCTACATGTGTTGCTTCTGTCTAGTATTAAATCCTCTCTGCGGAGATCTTGAGGTTTGTCCTTCTCGGCATCCATACACACGTTGTCTCAGTGTGTGTGTGTTTGTGTGTATGTGCGAGTATCTGAATGTTTTTAAGTTTTTGAAGAGAGGAGGCCGTTTATTTTAATTATAGCTTCACAGATCAGTGCAAGTGTGTTATCGTCTCTATCCAGGATGATGAGCAGGGGGTGTCTGGTGGTCCCGGGTCAGTTTGAGGACGCGGAGGAGCCGGACAGGTCAGATGGAAACATTAGCACTATGCTAACAGCTTCAGATTTGACATTTAGTCTCTTTTAATCTGTTAAACAACTCAAACTCCTCTCTCAGCATTAGTGTTGCTAATGTGAGGAACTTTCTGTCGTGTCAAACAAGCTGTTATTCTTTTCTGTTGGGTTATTCTGTTCTGTTCAGTTTGTTTTTCTCTTACAGAAAAATAATATTAAAAAAATCTTTGTTCGTTCTGAGGGAAAATAATATCAAAATCAGAAAGTTTTATTGACCCTGGAGGAAATTGCTTAAATTATGGCTACACAAACACAGAGACAAGAAGAATATAAAATGTGAAGACTAAATAAATCCATTAAGAAATAAATAGAACAAAAACTCAATTTGAAATGCTATGCTATATACGCTATGCTATATACACAAATGCTGGGGTATTAATACAATAGATAAGTAACTTACAATTAAGTGAATTACTAGTAATACCTGGTGGTTAGGAGTATGTTATTGTAGGTAACAGACATCAGTATTCGATACATAATGGTGACATCAGTAGTGATATTTTACGTGGTAGAAGCTTTTCACGTAATAGTAATGATTTAACACCTGATAAGAAAATTGCAAGGTATTTAAGAAAATTGCGCAACACGGTACACTATTACACTGTTGTCTGAGTGTGGGTTTATTCACGATTTATTTGCTAAAGAATTCATTAACATGAAGGTGACTCAGCTTCAGTGAGGTAACGATATTTTTGTGATATTCCACAGTCACTCAGAAGTGAGTCATGGCAAACCTCAAACTTTGGAAAGCAAACTGAGTGGAGTGAACCTGCAGCCTTTGTCTCTTGAAGCTGTCCAGCAATCTGACGATGATGACGAGGAGGAGGAGGAGGAGGAGGATGAAGAATGGGACTGGAGTGAGTCACCTGGAGATATTACTAAACGCTACACTGCAATGAAGACTGGAACCAATCAGCAGGTATTATTCTCAAACATTTCCAAAAATGAAAGCTGATTCAGTTTAAAATTTGTAAAAATGTTATTACTGCCCCACAGTGGCGCAGTGGGTAGCACTGTTGCCTCACACCTCCAGGGTTGATGGTAATAATAATACCAGGAATCATCGATCTGATTCCAAAATTTGAGTTACATGTATGTATTATGTATTTATATGTTTATTCTGGATGGAATAAAAACATAATTATTTTAAATTAAATCCATTGGTTTGAGTGACACTCTTGCTCTCAGATGTGTCCGGACTTCTTCCAGGCATGTCCAGACATGCCTTGCCCTATAACGTGGTGTCTGGTGTTGTGAAGTTTGATTGAAATGTACATTAGGGTTTGTCTCTGGAAAACACACCAAACTTTACAGTAGAATGAAAAATTAATAAGAACTTTGAATGGAAAGGAATTAACCCAATGTTGGATCCTTTCTGTTTGAATCAGAATCATCATGTAGGTGCATCATGAAATTTTTACACCATGTATATGTAAGCTATTGTCTTATCAGTTTAATCAGAGTACTTTTTTAATACAACGTGGTCTCTTAGATTTTCTCATTCTTTAAAAATATTTCAAGTCTATTCAAAACAGTCTGACTCCTGACTCACAAATACCTCCAGTATTACATCCACATAATAACAAGCAAAGCTTAAAAATGACTGTGACCCCTGTACCCGACCACACCCCAACAAACATGAGCATAAAAGAATCTGTCTAGCTTAGTGCAGATCAAGCCACAAGGCATAAGCAGATGAGGTCATATCACATGTGCCTTTATTTTATAGCATAATGACACACGTACCTTGCTGGAGAAAAGGCAGTACAGAAGGAAGCAGGCAAGACTCAACCGCCCTTTTCAGATCTCAAGTTTTTTATTGTTTTTAAGGGATTGTAAAAATTATATATACAGCTCTGGAAAAAAGAGATCACTGCAATTTGTTTTTAAATCAGCATCTCTATGATTATGACAACCATTCCATACCAGTGTCTGTTAAACTCCTACACAAGCGCCTCATTCCGCTTTATGAGGTACAGATTAGTGATCAACTGAATCAAATTTTATTGAATGAAGAAAAGTATAAAGAACCTGAGAAACTGAACATTTTTGCAGTGGCCTTTTTTCCGGAGCTGTATATTATTATTTTGGCCCAATTTGGTCATCTCCGATTTAACCCATGATCTAGGACTCCCCCAGTCACACAATACCACCAACACTGGGAGGGTTATGGTAGCTTCCTCCAAGTCACATGAAGCTCCACTGGATCATTTTAATGCACTAGACAGCGTAACACATTTGTAGTGTTACACTGACTGCTAATTCTGTTACATCAGCAAAGCCAGTGGTGCTTTCTTGGGCTCTCAGGCACTGGGGATTGAACCTGCGATCACTTAACTACTGGGAAATAAAAATTCACAGTGTGGATTCAATTCTTCAGAAGTTTTACTTCTGAAGTTTTTAACTGTTTATGGTAAGGTTTATGTATTTTTACATGCAAATGGTTCATTTTGGCCTAATTAGTAGTACATACTAATCATTCTCTATTTGAAGTACTAATAACATTTTACTACAGTTATTTGCTATAAAGTTGTATTTAAACATATACAACTTTCCTTAATAAAAATGAGTAGTGGTCAGATTTTAGGAAGGCAAAGCTTGATCTTGATTGTCATAGTTCAAGACCCTTTGTCACACACAGTTATACAAGTACAACGTGTAGTGAAATGAGCCCCTGAAACACGTCAGTGCAGTATAGTTACAATAAAGAGAAAATTAAAGGCTAAGGGAAAAAAAATGTAACAAAAATGTAATCAGATAAACATTACGAGTGTGAATCCATTAGACATCTGTTTTATCTCTAATCTGTTCATTAGGAGTTCTGATTCTCTAATGATGTCACTGAGTTTCTGTGTTTTGTGTTTTGTTCCCAGGCTAATCGTCAGAAGTCAAAATCCGACAAGATGTCCACTCCTTCAGACAAAGTCCTGAGGAAGTTTGAGCACAAAATAAATCTGGGTATTGTCCGCGTATTCCTTCCACAAAGATCAGGCCGAATGAAGTGGAATGACGCTCTAGAGATAAAACTGGAGATAAAATAAACGTATAAATACACATTTCTCTTGACCGAGCCATCTCTCTTGTTTTCCAGATAAACTGAACTATGCAGACTCTGTCATCAACAAGGTCACAGTGATGCAGAAACAGCGAGAAGCAGACACGTCAGTCACCTTTTCCCTATATAGATATTTGAATATTATCATTATCTCACCATTCCACCAAACAGACTGTAATTCATCCCAGACCACTAAAATAATCTCTTCCATCGTTGGTGCAGGTTTCGAGTGAAGGATAAGTCCGACAGAGCTACAGTGGAACAGGTATGTGTCTTCAGGCCTGTAAAGATTAACAGTTAAACTACAGGAAAGGATTTGGAAAACATTTTAACGGATCATTCCTGCAGGTTTTGGACCCCAGAACTCGGATGATTCTCTTCAAAATGCTCAGCAGAGGAGTCATTTCAGGGATCAACGGCTGCATCAGCACAGGAAAAGAGGTAATCAACAAGAAAACTTCCTTTCACACACACCATCATACATCTACACACCTTCACACACACTATCGTACATCTACACACCTTCACACACACCATCGTTCATCTCCACACCTTCACACACTCCATCGTACATCTACACACCTTCACACACACCATCGTACATCTACACACCTTCACACACACCATCGTACATCTACACACCTTCACACACACCATCCTACATCTACACACCTTCACACACACCATCCTACATCTACACACCTTCACACACACCATCGGACATCCATGTCTATGGAAGGGATAAGAGAGATGGATACAAATACTACAAATAAATAAATGCCATTACTCCTGAAGTTGTTTACTAGTTACTCAAATAGTGGTTTGGAGTTGTTCTCGATACCATGTCTGTTATTGCACGTAACAGTGACAAATAGTCATATTGAAGATGAAAAGACGGTTGCTGATAAACTATTGCACATAAGGCTTTGCACATAATGATAAAGATTTAGCACACAATTAGAAATTGCACATCAGAGTAGCAGCAGGCATTCTAGGGGTGGATTTTACAGTGAAGTGGTATGGCACTCTGTGATGTGCAGATCTAAACTATTAATGGTTTTTAAAACCACATCACAATTTGAAGAGTTGTAGATCAAAATTATATTAAATATGCCACATTATTCAACATTGTCTCTGAGTTTTAAATGAGAAATTGGAGCCATTATTTCACAAATCTGACTAAATGGCGCCATCTGACTACGCTTACATTTCAGCAAGAAAAATGATTTACTGGTAGGCGTGGAGGGGAAAAATGACCTGTGGCCACTTGCATAAAGCATGTTAAGTAGACGTTGGCCTTAGGTTCCCTTTATATCATAAGTGTACTGTGTAAAATCACTCTAGGAAAAGGTTGGAGTGGGAAGAAAATAAAATTGAGACCCTACTTGTAAATGTCAGCACTACTTTTTAAAATTGCTCAATTTTATTTTAAATTTACCACTTAAGTGTTAACTAAAAACAAATACTTAAGATCTTTACTGCAAGCTGCCACTGGAGCTTAAATTGTAGGAAATTGTCACATTTAAATTGTAATATTGAAAAAATCGCAGTTTGATACTTGAAGTTGTTCAGCCAGAGTTTAAAAGAGAACAACAGGTTCCGTTACATTATAATGACTCAGAGTGAAATGTAGAATAAAACATATAAAAAATAGTTAATAAATGAAATTTTTTTTTTAATTAATCGAAATGTTTGTAAATGTGGCACAACTGTTTTGCTGGTGCATTGTTTCTAAGGTTGGACCAAAAAAGTAAATATCATGAAAATGACTTCAGATGTCATTTTTTGCTGTTATATTTTGCCCCTAATCCGCACTTCTCTACTGGCCATATTTAGTGTCTAAGATCTGCAATTTATTTCTTTCCTCATTCTTCAGGCCAATGTCTACCACGCAACCACAGCCAAGGGAGAAAGTCGAGCCATTAAAATTTACAAGACGTCCATTCTGCTTTTCAAAGACAGGGATAAATATGTCAGTGGAGAGTTCAGGTAAGGTAGGCCTGTGTGGGCCTTTCAGGTTTCTCCACTGGCTTTTCACATTTCGCTAATTCTTAATGAAATACCCTTCAGGTTCCGGCACGGCTACTGTAAAGGGAACCCGAGGAAGATGGTCCGGACCTGGGCAGAGAAGGAGATGAGGAACTTGATCAGGTTAGCACGACATTTACCTTTACGGCATTTAGCAGACGCTTTTATCCAAAGCGACTTCCATTCCCTAACTACAGGCCACCACCGCACTAAGCACATGTTAGGTATGGGTGCATGTTCTGTAAGCGGTTCTATTTTGACGATCTAATGAAAAACCAGCATTTATGGCATGTTCAAATTCATTGTGCTGTTTTGACAGCAGAAAAAACACACGCAGCAAGAGGTGCAAGAAGGTTGTCCTGACTGTCTTATGGGGCTTTTCCACTGACACAAGGAACCAAACAAATTTTTTTCCATTACAAATAAAGCAACCCGTACCAAAACTGTACCCAAGCTGCTCGATGGCAGGGCTAAAAGTAGGCTGCAGCTGAGCCGACTGCGTCACAGCTTTTGATTGGTCAGAATGTTGTCACGACAACAGGCAGACTTGGCAAGAGACTTTTTTTTAAATTCTGTCTGCTCAAAAAAAACCCAACAATGTAGATACAAACTTTGAACTGGGAGGTCGACGAAGTACAAGCATCTTTTTGGGCTGAAGATAAATGCTGTGAGAAACGCGAAAATGTACCAGGATATCACTAACAAGGCATCTAGGTTAAGTTTTCATCACACAGCTAAACAATGTCAAGAAAATCCACGGATGCAGTTCTGGGGCAATGACCGGCCATAAACTGTGGGGAGAGAATTGCACTGTAATGCGTCAGAAACACCGTCACCAATCTGACATACACTGGAAAATCTTAGTCTTTACTTTTTTTGTTTCATTAAACAACATGATTAAAGCACCAGTTGTACCCTAAAATAAAACATATATAAATGAAATAAAGTAACAAGAAACATTAGTGCACTTTTCTAAAACACACCGGTTAAATATAATTTAGTAAAACGTCACTGTCTTTAGACGTAGTTTTTGTTGGTCAAAAGTGCAATGTGAGTTTGCTGCATTAAAATAACAAGCACTTTTAAAATCACCACGTCTACCTCACTAAATCATTTATTTTGAAAGCATGTGTGAAAATGAGGAATGTGCTGATATGAAAGTAGCAAAACCACTTTACATCATGCTTTCAGGTCCAAAAAAGAGTGAACGTTGCAGTGTGTAAAGCCCAGATAGATCCTCCTCTACACGATGCAGGATTACTCAGTTAACATAAGCCCAAGGCTGAGGAGTGTCCAACAGAAATGTCTCTCAGGTCTTTTCCTATTTTCGGAGGTGAAATGACATCAAAAGTGGTTGCAGTAAGCCTTTATAAACCTGCATAATTTATAAAAGCTTATTCCAAAAACTTGTCATTTCACCATTTAAGCAGGTCCAGCAGGAATGTCTCGCAGGTCTTTTCCTATTTTCGGAGGTGAATGAGCTTTTATAAATGTTTATGTAGGTTTATGTCAGTTGTCATGAAAGGGTTATGTGTGCATCACAAAAACAGGTATTAAGTTTATCTCCAGTCATGTGCAGTCCAGGGACGAAGGACTTGATTGAGTAATTAGCTTATAGGCAAAGCACAAGCTAACAAAGCCTTCATTGTTGTGTGTTTTTTGTTTCCAGACTTCAGACAGCAGGGATTCCCAGCCCAGAGCCCATCATCCTCCGGAGTCATGTTCTGGTCATGGGCTTTATTGGAAAAGATGACATGTATGTACACCATCATACACTTTATCTTCCTTTTCACTGTCTTTGAAATACGTTCTCGTGACCGTTCCCCCGTTAACCACTATGGAAAGCGCTGATCCGAATGTGTATCTGTATGTCCCAGGCCTGCTCCTTTACTGAAGAATGCTGCGCTGTCTGAATCCAAGGCTCGAGAGTTGTATCTACAGGTCATCCAGAACATGAGGTTAATGTATCAGGAGGCCCGCCTGGTCCACGCTGACCTCAGCGAGTTTAACATGCTGTAAGTTAGACTGAGGAGCCATTTAAAGCTTCCAGGACTCATCCACTGCATTTAATGCATCATCGCTGTCCGAAATTATGTAAAAACATGGGGATATACAGTACTGTAGTGTATTGTGCATTTTCTGGAAAAATTCCAGGGGTGCCAATAATTCTTAGGTGCCTTTGCAAATTGTTTGAAGCCATTTATTTCAGCAGTGTGCTTCGATCTGCCAGCAAACACACAAGTGAACTTCAGAGTAAATAAACTTACAAGAAGGCAATATGAAGTATAGTTTTTCTAAAACGTATTTGATATTTTATGAGCTGTTAGAAGAACACAGGTTTGGTTCCAGATTTCTGCTCTCTGCCTCCAGTCACTGTGGATTTAGAAAATTCCACAAGCAACACATCTAATTTAATCTAATGAAGTAAAAAGAGCCAACCCAGGTATTTGATGGAAGCTACAAGTAATACTGGGCTTCCATGAGGAAAGAGGTCTGGAAATGCTTAAGCGAACAGTCAACCAGACATAAAACCACTACTGACTGTATTAAAGTTATTTGTATTTATTGTAACATCAGTGTTTTAACACTAACAACACTACTGACCAGTAGTAAACAGTTATTATTGTATAATTTTCTTTTGTGCATGCAATTATTTTTTTCTTTTGTACATGCTGGTGGGAACGATTGGGCTGGAATTCATACTGATTTGTTTAACTGCCGCTGCTCTTGTATGCAGGTATCATAATGGAGACGCATACATTATAGACGTTTCCCAGTCTGTGGAGCACGACCACCCTCACGCCTTGGAGTTTCTCCGCAAAGACTGCAGCAATATCAATGGTGGGTGTACTAAATTGTAGACGCTGGCTTTGTAGACTGGTAAAACAAATTTTTTACTTTTTTCTCTGTTTTATGGGTTTACTGAGGTCTTACCTTCAGTAATGTGTGTGAAGAACACACATTACTGTGTTCTTCTAAATTTACATAACAGTGATGAACCCCTTGAGATTCTCTGCCTAACTTGTGTACGAGTGGCTCATTATAAGGAGAAAGTGGAGTCTTAAGTCTGAGCAGAAAGCTTGAGGGATAGTCAAATGCAAAAGTTTGGGCACCCCTGGTCAAATGAAATGTTTTGTTGTAATTCGTATTTTATCAGGCAGGTTTAGGCTGGCAACGTTAAGACGAGCAGTACACTGTCACAGCGGGGTCAGAATTCAAAATTTACTGTTCTGGTTTTGATTCATTATTAAATCAGTGTTATGCATCATTTACTATTATTTTTCTCCTCTTTTTCAATGTTCTTAGACTTCTTCCAAAAGCATAACGTTGCTGTGATGACAGTGCGGGAGTTGTTTGAGTTTGTCACAGACCCTTCAATCACAAGTGAGAACATCAACCAGTACCTAGAGAAGGTTTGTTTGACTTTATATAATGAGTCGTATGAGAGTGTAGGCTTGGGACTTTATTCCTGTATCATCTGGTAGTGTTTGTGTGTGTGTGCGTATTTATTCATATACAGTCATGGCCACAATTATTGGCACCCCTGGAATTTTTCCAGAAAATGCACAATTTCTCCCAGAAGACTATTGCAATTACAAATGCTTTGGTCCATACAAATGTTTTGGTCCATACATGTTTATTTCCTTTATGTGCATTGGATCAACACAAAAAATGCTGAGAAAAAAGCCATATTTGACATAATTTCTCACAAAACTCAAAAAAGGGGACGGACAAAATTCTTGGCACCTTTTCAAAATTGTCAGTAAATCATTTAATTTCAAGCATATGATGCTTGTTTAAACTCACATGTGCTAAGAAATAGGTGCTGGCAATTTGGCAATCACACCTAAAGCCAGTTAAAATGGAGAAAAGTTGACTCAACCTTTCTGTTGTGTGTCTGTGTGTGCCACACTAAGCATGGAGAACAGAAAGCAGAGCAGGGAATTGTCTGAGGAGTTGAGAACAAAAATTGTGGAGGCTACAAGTCCATCTCCAGAGATCTTCATGTTCCTTTGCCCACTATGAGCAACACAATCAAGAAGTTTACAACACATGACATTGTAGTTAATCTCCCTGGATGTGGACGGAAGAGAAAAATGAATAAAAGACTGCAACACTGGATAGTCCGAATGGTGGATAAACAGCCCCAACCAACTTCTAAACAAATTCAAGCTGTTCTGCAGACTCAGGGTGTAACAGTGTCTGCTCAAACTACCTTTTGACATCTGAACAAAATGAAACGCTATAGCAAGACCCCACTGCTGACACAGCAACATAAAAAAGCCAGACTGGAGGAAGACAAAATCCCTCTGGGAGAATGTCTTGTGGACATATGAGACCAAGGTAGACTTATCTGGTAAAGCACATCATTCTGCTGTTTACAGAAAATGGAATGAGGCCTTCAAAGAAAAGAACATGGTACCTACAGTCAAACATGGTGGAGGTTCAGTTATGTTTTGGGGATGTTTTGCTGCCTCAGGCACTGGGTGCCATGACTGGGTGCCATGACTGAGTGCAAGGCAAAGTATTTTGGGGCACAATGTTGGGCCCAGTGTCAGAAAGCTGTGTCTGCATCAGAGGTCATTGGTGTTCCAGCAGGACAACGACCCCAAACATGCCTCTAAAAGCACCCAGAAATGGTT
>JBBPCX010000040.1:28510967-28536857 GCA_037974365.1 Hydrocynus forskahlii | reverse complement strand
CAGTCCACCTGTCTCTCATCCAGGGAGGAGCCCTGTGCTCTGTCCCCCCAGCGCCACAATATATATATATATATATGTGTGTGTGTATATATATATATATATATATATATATATGTATGTATGCATATGTGTCTTTGAAATATGGATGACGTGTACCACAGCAAAACTGGGCTGTCCGCAGAGATGCCTGAATATCGGCGTACTAAACTCGGATATCGGCTGATGCCGATATTGTAAAAATGCTAAATATCAGCCCAGTATATCGGCTGATCAATATATCGGTCGACCTCTACTTCTGCTGGCATAATCTATTAGTAGGAGTCTGAGGAAGGTGCTACTGTTTTCTCAGAGTCCTACTGTAATTGTTGAGCACTGGTTGCTCTCTGCAGCTATACATGCATGGTACATATGCAAATTGGAATTAGATAACTTCTGTAATATAATATTTTCCCTGTAGCTTGTTTGGTCAGATTCTGAGGAGCAGTATAAGAGCAGACCTACATTGAATTCCAAACTTGTCATTGTCTCTAATCAAGCTCTGTGATGACATAACAATGAAACAAAGAGTCACCTAGAAACAAACAAAAAATAGTTTGGAAAATAGCAAAGTACAGTTTGCCAATATAACACATTTGACATAGTTTTGTTCCATAGTGGAGGTTCTTTACTTTTTGTGTTCAAAAGCAAAAGGATATTGGAAATATATTAACATGAGACCAAATCACATCCATGATATTCTTCATGATAACATGTAGTCACCTGTCTGGAAGCACATACACTCATTGTGTATGATACTATGGATGCACAGGAATTACTTTGCTGATACATGCTATATGTATCAACATCAGACAGATGATTTTATTCAGTATACAGTATACTGCAAAGACTGTGCCTCAATGCACAAAGCAAGGTCCTTAAAGACATGGTTGGATAAGTTCGGTGTGGAAGAACTTGACTGGCCAACACAGAGCCCTGACCTCAACCCCATCCAACACCTTTGGTACGAACTGGAATGAACATCGGTGCCTGACCTCATAAATACTCTACAGAATTAATGGTCCACAAATTCCCACAGAAACACTCTGTGTAAAGCATTCTAAGAAGAGTGGAAGCAGTTGTAGTGGCAAAGGAAGACCAACTAAAGTCTATGTATCCCTTTTGGTGTAATGGTCAGATGTCCCAATACTTTTGTCCATAATGTGTAGATACTGCTATGTATTCAAGCCATGGGCACCATTATAGCACTCTTCAAAATCATACCTCCCCCCCCCACTCTTTGTTTCCCGACAATGGCTGAGACGCTGCATGTGTGTAACCCCCTGCCCCCCCTTTTCCCCTGCACAACGACCGAGACCAATCCAACAGGCCCCCTTGACATCTTGGATATTAAACTACATTCGTATAAAATGGTATATATTTGATGTTTTTCCCATAAATTGGAACATGATAGACATGCTAGATTGCACGCCACCAAGCAGGAAGGTGTAATTTCAGTGGATTGTCCCCTGGGGCCTGAAGCTTTAGCAGGTTTCTTCCTCTTCATGCATGCATATTTTTCAATTGCCCAAACTCTTTTTTTTTTTTAATCTCACCTGCCTGTGAAAGGCCTTTCAGATTCCTCATGTCTTTGTTTAGCTGGGGCTGGGGTGTGTCCATCCAGAACTGGACTGTGAAATTGTTGGGCTGGATGTTAAACATGGTTTCCACAGTCAGATGGGTAAAAGGGGGGTTGGGGTTACAAACAGCAGAGCAAAAAACACCCCCAGTAATATTTAGCCATGCAGGGGGTGCAATTCTGTGACTTCAGTTGTTTTTGTGTTATACGTCTGAGATCTTTTTTTTTTTTTCCTGAAATGGAAATTAATTTGTGTTTACAAGTTAGCAGAAAAGTCAAACATTCAGGGCCACCATGGGTATTAAAATATTAAAATATATAACCATATTATAAGCCCTTCTTGTAATCAAAAAAGCTGTCTATACTGGGACAAAAAATGAGTTGTATGGCCCCTCGGTTGTGTTTTTCATCATCAAACACCTCAAGCTCTGAGAACAACGGAATGTTTGCATTCTCTTGCTTTACTTCATTGCATTGTGATTGCTCGAGTTTGCATTATCTTCATCATTCACACATTCGCACAGCACAGTCCATTTGACAGCTTTATTGTTCACTGAGCTGTGTCACAGGTTTCATTTAATGATTAAAAACTCAGTTTTCAAACCTTGCATTTTTGTAGTATTCTTTTGTGCATGTGGTTGGTTTATGCATACATGTTATGGGTGTTATGAGCTCTCTTTAATTAATAAAATGCAGTGATAGTGAGAAGTTCAAGTAGACTGCTTAAAGAGTATATATTAGTTTTTCAGTCACAATCTGGCTTTTTTTGGTGAAGTATGTCACACAGTCACTCAAAATGCATAATAGCTGACAATAGTTATGCATCCATATCTGAACCATTGCAGGTGTTTTTATTTGAGTAGGTTGATGGGGGGTTGTTTTGTCTGTTGTTGGGTTTTTTGATTGGTTGTTTTTTTTAATTGACATGATTTTGATGTGGCAGTCGCCACAGAGAAATGCTGAATTTGATATACTGTGACTACAGCTGATCACATATACTGGTATAGAAAAATGAGTTATCAACAAACTCAAGACAAAAATGTTCAGTGACAGAGTGTTCATAACTGAAGTTCTTTCCCACCACATTTTTCAAAGGTGAAATTCTACTCCGGCTGAGAAAATAGTTGCAAAACATAACACAGTCATTCTGTGGCTGCATTGTGGCATATTCTGTGCTGTTTCTCTTCATGTATGAATGCTTGAAGTGTGAGCAGAAGAGAGTGAAGCACATGTTGTAGTTCACCAAGCACACTATTAAACTGAAACTTTTGGTATTTCAGAATTGGAAATTTTCAGACTGTGATTTTGATATTTAAAAAATTGGTTGTTCAGTGCTAGCCTCTGCTGTGGCTTCCTGTTTGTGTAGAAGTTGTTAATGGACTATCAGCTAATGCCAAGCACGCTGTGTTAAGAGAGTACATCATGATTCTTCTGTTGGTCCTTTGCTAGGATAAGGTGCCATACTTACTGCATAATCCACTGACCTGTTGGTCTAACATGCAAACCACAGGGACTTTTTGATATCATTCAGATTGCTTATGATAACAGATTACACCAGAGTAACATTATTTGCTAATTCAAAATTAGTTTCAAAACTTACAGTAGTATTTAAAACCCACTGAGCAGAGCAATGCCTTTGAACGTCAAAAAATCTTCTAACCAAATATTCCTTCTAGCCAGTAGTTCCAAATATTGAACTGAATGCTGATCCCCAGCCATAGTTTAAAAACTTACAGTAGTATTTAAAGCCCACTGAGCACTGTCTTACCAAAGAGTCAGTACACAGTGACTCAAATGTCAAAAAATCTTCTAACCAAATATTCTTCTCGCCAGTAGTTACAAATATTGAACTGAATGCTGATCCCAAGCCATAGTCAGACCCGGAAGGGTCAAATACTGAACCTGATTTGCACATTGTGGTCCTGGACATATAGACATGATCCTGGACCAACTGACGCAACATAGACATAATCTGGACATCTGGCAGAGGCCTCATGTTGTTTACAGGGGAAACAAATATGCTTGGGATCTATGATAATGACATTTTATGTTAACAATAAATAGTTAACAACGCTGAGGGAGCTTTCTAAGAATTATATTATTTTGACTGTTTAGTCTGTGGTGTTGGTTTTTCACTTTTAATGCAGGAAGTTACTTGTGTAAGAGAAACTAGAACTGTAAAAGTAACAAAAGTTAATAATAATAATAGCTCACTGTTACCATGATTCAAACCACATATGTGAAAGTGAAACAACCTTGGACACACAACAAGGAGCATACTTTCCTAATAGCAGTGTTCATTCATAAACAGAGTGAAACATGATAAACAGGTGGATTAACTTCACATGTAACTTGCCAAAGGAACTAGAGGAAATGTCTTTTGTTCTGCAATGAAGTGTGGCTGTTTATTATTTTTTTCAACCACAGCATTGCTTCTCATTCTCTCAAAGGACCGTGCAGGTCAACAGCTCTCTAGCAATTCAGTCCTGTGGGGGTTTCTTTTTTATTAGAATCATTATGGAATGTCTAAAGCAGGACGGTACTAAACACAGCTGTCAGTCTGTATGAAGACAGGTGCACTTTGCACATATACAAGTTCTGGGGCGCCTGACCATTAAACCAATGTGGACTTTAATGACATTCCATTCCAATACAAAGACTTCAATATGGAGCTGGTCCCCCTTTGCAGCTATAACAGCTTCCGATCTTATTGGAAGGCTTTCTGCGAGAGTTTGGAGTGTTTCTTTGGGAATTTGTGCCCATTCACTTTGTAGAACATTTATGAGGTCAGGCACTGATGTTGGATGAGAGGGCCTGGCTCGCAATCGTCATTCAAGTTCATCCCAGAGGTGTTGAGGTCAGGGCACTGTGTGGGCTAGTCAAGTTCTTTCACACTGAACTCATCCAACCATGTCTTTATGGACCTTGCTTTGTGCACTGAGGCACAGTCATGCTGGAGTAGAAAAGGGCCTTCCCCAAACTGTGTCCACAAAGATGGAAGCAATGCGTTGTCCAAAATGTCTTGCTGAAGCATCGAGTTTGCCCTGGACTGGAAGTAAGGGGCCACCTGAATGCAACAATTGGTGTGTCCTAATACTTTTGTCCATATAGTGCATATGCAGCTCATCATTAAGCTCACAGTTTTCCTTTGTCTAGCATTGTGCTCTTTATGGTTCTGTGCCCCATAGACATTAAAAACAACCCCTGCACAATCCCTCTCACTCCTTATACACAGTTGGACAGGTGCTGGAGGGATGGCTTCTTACTGGCTTGTCCCCATGGTGGGCTCCGTTTGTTCAAGTATCTCCTTTTTTGGCTGCGTTTGCTTATCCTCCTCTTCTCTTGATGCAGTAGTCTTAAATTGACTTTGAACCAGGGCTTGTCATTGTTGCACTTAATGTGTATATTAGTACTCTGCATCATGCGTGATGGAAGAATGATGGAAGAAATTATAGAGTGTAGGTGGGAATTGTTTACAGTTTATGGAAAGAAGTTGAAGTTTTAGAAAGTGTGAGGCTGGTGTATGCTGCTCAGCAGTTATAGCTTGTATTTCATTAACAAGTAAGTGAAGAGTTGCCATGTGGATTCTGGACCATAAACCACGTTTTTGGGGTATAACCATCAGGCTGGTGCAGTTTTACTTTTTGTGCTTGCATCTGTGCTCTGCTGACTGACATTTACAAAAGGCTCCTGTAGTATGAGAAATCAGAATCATAATAACATAAACTGATGTAAAACAAACCAAACATGAGTTAGTGCTGAACTCAATATGCATCTTGATTTCATTTGATTTAGGGCTTCAATCATTAATTGAGCAGTTGAAAATTAGACTTGCATGCACAATAAAAGAAAAGATAGGTGTATATAAATTAAACATTTATTTTCTAGAGATGTTTAGTGGTCTTATACTACATGTAGAGTATAAGATCTCTCTAGATAGAACTACCATGACATGATTTTAATAATATGACCTGAACCATCCACTGCTGTGTGGATGACAAGTCTGCACCACCTTAATGAGGGGCTAGTTGTGGTTTAAATGGGCTGAGAGAAACTTTGGTATGCAATTTTACAGAAGTGATTGAGGAAGCTGTTGACTTCTAGCTTTTGTCAGCAATGTTAACCTCAAAGCAGTAAAAGTTGGACTCCAAATATGTCTTTGCTGACATCTGTTTTGTACATTGGAAATTGATCAAACTTGTTTTTGCAGAACCAGAACAATTTCAAAAGTAGCCTTTACTCTAGGTCTTCACAAAAGATAAATTTATTATAATAATACAACACTGCACTCCAGAGAATATAATCATACAACACAGCACTCCAGAGAATAAGCTGGGAGAAAAAATTGAAATCAACTTATTAGATATTGTTCATCCAACTCATCAGTTAAAAAATAAATAAATAAATAAATTTAAAAAAAATTATATTAAATTTAAAAAAAATATATATACACATTCATGGCCAAAATTATTTGCACCCCTGGAATTTTTCCGGAAAATGTATTAATTTCTCCCAGAAGACTATTGCAATTACAAATGTTTTGGTACATACATGTTTATTTCCTTTATGTGCATTGGATCAACACAAAAAAGCTGAGAAAAAAGCCACATTTGACACAATTTCACACAAAACTATCTGTTGTCATCTGAACAAGATGAAACACTATGGCAGGACCCCACTGCTGACACAGCAACATAAAAAAGCCAGACTGGAGTTTGCCAAAATGTACTTGAGGAAGGCAAAATCCTTCTGGGAGAACATCTTGTGGACAAATGAGACCAAGGTAGATTTATTTGGTAAAGCACATCATTCTACTGTTCACAGAAAATGGAATGAGGCCTACAAAGAAAAGAACACGGTACCTACAATCAAACATGTTTTGGGACATGACTGGGTGCCATGACTGTGTGCAAGGCAGAATATTTTGGGGCGCAATGTTGGGCCCAGTGTCAGAAAGCTGTCTCTGCATCAGAGGTCATTGGTGTTCCAGCAGGACAACGACCCCAAACATACCTCTAAAAGCACCCAGAAATGGTTGAATACACAGGCCTGAAGAGTTCTGAAGTGGCCCGCAATGAGTCTGGATCTAAATCTGATTGAACACTTATGGAGAGATCTCAAAATTGCTGTTGGGAGAAGGCACCCTTCAAATCTGAGAGACCCTGAGCAGGTTGCAAAAGATCAGTGGTCGAAATTTCCAGTTAAGAGATGTAAAAAGCTTGTTGATGGTTATAGGAAGCGACTGGTTTCAGTTATTTTTTTCCAAAGGGTCTGCAACCAAATATTGAGTTGAGGGTGTCAATAATTTTATCCGCTCCCTTTTTTGAGTTTTGTGTGAAATTGTGTCAAATGTGGCTTTTTTCTCAGCTTTTTTGTGTTGATCCAATGCACATAAAGGAAATAAATGTGTGCACCAAAACATTTGTAACTGCAATAGTGTTCTGGGAGAAATGGTGCATTTTCTGGAAAAATTCCAGTGGTGCTGATAATTTGGGCCATGACTGTATATCCATAGCCATACGCAGGTGTGTGCGTGCGTGTGTGTGTGTGTGTGTGTGTGTATGTATGTGTGATGGCTTACAGTTCTGTTGGTGCATTCCTTTAAATTGCTTATGCTTTGGGACACTACAGGCAATGGAAATAGCTTCCGAAAGAACAGCAGAGGAGAGATCAAACCAAGACAAAGTGGATGAGGAGGTAATTCATGTGTCAATAATAATTCATGCTTGTATTAACTGAGATACATTTATTTGTTTGTGCATCACAGTGAGCTGATCCCTTTCCATCGTGTCAATATCAGGTGTTTAAGAAGGCCTATATTCCTCGCACTCTTAATGAAGTGAGTCATTACGAAAGAGACGTGGACACCATGATGAAGGAGCAGGACTCATCTGAGAACGTACAGAAGGACAGCGTGAGTGCCAGTGTCCTAGTAGCCCACCTTTGACTGAGAAAATTAATGTGTGAAATGCTGAAACACTTCTTTTTGTTCAAATGACAGATCCTGTACCAGACAGTGACGGGCCTGAAAAAGGACCTTTCAGGAGTGCAGACAGTAAGACATTTCAAATAAACTGAATGAAATTGAGTTTAAATGAAATGGATAATAGGTTGTCCATTCCTGTCTCTCGGCCTACAAGCAGTGTTTTAACTGTAATGAAAAATGAAATTAGATGGACATTGATTTTGGAAGCAAGAATGGAATTGTGTTGTAGCCATTTAGAAACTGGGCAAGTCTGCCTCCCCTGAGCAAGATTTCAGTGAACTGTGCAACATGGGTCTAGTAAACTTGGGTATGACGTGTGTAGATGTATGATTGTGTGTAGGAAGGTGTGTAGATGGTGTGTGTGTGTGTGTGTGTGTGTGTGTGTGTGTAGATGTACGATGGTGTGTAGATGGTGTGTGTGTGAAGATGTGTAGATGCACGATGGTGTGTGTGAAGGTGTGTAGATTTCATGCTGCATTTGTACTGGCTGGTCGGTAGACGTAGGTTGTAGCAGCGCGCACACTGTGAGATGGTCGTCCTAAATTTCTGACACTGTCAAGAAATAATCGCTGTGATGATACCCGTCTTTAAACCCCTCTCACAGTACGACGTAGGACTACCGTTTAGGAGCCACAACCAAAGAAATCAACACGATTGTTTCACAATTGTCATCTTTCGTCTGGGAACAGCCCAAAATCATACTATGTATACTGGGCATAACAGACAGATCACATTCCTTTACAGCAGTGCTCAACAATCCTGGTCCTGGATCTTCATGAGAAGTCTAGTTCCAGCCACAATCTGAAACAACTGATCTGCCAAATAATCTTCTTTAAAAGTCCCTGATTGGATGGAGAATTAAGTAAGGGGTGCAAGGGGTAGAGGTAGGACCGTAGATCTCCAAGAGGTGGTGATTACTTCCATACAGCTTGCTAGAACTTCAGCTGGTTAGTTTTATGCTAGCTTGTCAGCATACCTGCTGTACAAACGAACCAACCATGTCAAGTTTCCCCTTTCTTTTAAACACTACATTTACTGTGTGTAGGGGCTTCAGACTGAAATTTTGTCTGTGATGAAAGGCTCATTATTTAAAGCCAGGTCAAACCTGACAGGCTTTAAATAGTTTACTTTTATACAATGTAGTGCCTGCAGCCAATAATAAGACATTTTCCACTGAAGATACAACACTGGCTCTGATCTCAGAGCCAAAACCTGACTCAGACTTTGAACACCAGAATGGGAAATGGGACACCCTACAGCTTCATGGTCCTCAAAGACCGCAGGAATGCAAATGCACCATTTGGGACAAGACTTGTGTGACAAACAAGTTATTTTATGATGCAACAACAGTAGAAACTGCTCCTTACTGTTCTTGTAATGTATTGCAGTGTGTTGTCACGATTGCATGAATCATACAAACAGTAAATAACAGTAAAGAGCGTCTTTGTATAGGACAAGTTGCCTACTTTAGTGATCGGCTGTCATTGCAGGCCGGTGCTTCTCAGCCTAGACTTGGTGGGGACTCAGGCAGGGCTTGTTGATCAGGTCATTGGCTAGATCAGGTGTGTTAGAGCAGGTGTAGAACCAGGAGTAGCCCTGGTTTGCCCAAGTGACAACTGCATGGATATCAAGGGGTGAAGGAGAAAACAGTCAACTGAATGTTGAGTGTGAGGCGCAGTAGTTCCTGCTGTTTATTGCAATTGTTGACCTTGACCTTGTCCACTGTATCATAGGTTCCCTCTTTGCTGGAGGGCTGTGCTGAAGATGGGAGCTCCAGCAGTGAAGATGATGAAGTGGAGGAGGACTCTGGAGCAGAGGACGGACAAGAACAGAGCGACCAGGATAAGACGGAGCCTCTGGACAAAAAGGTATGGGGAATTTTCAATGTGAGCATTTAGGAGACATTAAAGCTGGGCTTCAGAACAAAAATATTTACACACACTTCACCGCAGTGGCATGTTTTATGCCATATGATGCAAATATTGCCATGGAAGCTTAATTATAAAGCATTAATAATAATAATGATGCATAATAACACATTTATAGATGCCTTTAAGGGTACTCAAGGCCACCTTACAATATATAGTGAAATTAAACACAGTAGTGTGCAACAGTGTAACAAGACATAAAATGCAGCATAACAAATAATACAAATAATATAATAATAGCATAAGTCGTTAGTGCTGGAGTCAGGCAGAAGTGCAAGTTCAAAGATGTTTTAAGGTGGGATTTGAAGGTTGGAAGAAAGTCAGTATTATGAATGTAATATTGTGGAAGAGGGTTCCAGTGGTGAAGGGCAACACGGTTCAAGTCTGTGCTCCCCTCAAATGGGCAGGAGGTATAGCGAAATTGATGGAAGAGGGTGATCTAAGAGTGGAGAAGAGAAAGTGCGCAGATGTGAAGTAGATCAGAGAGATTCTGAGGTTATGAAGTGTCTTGGAAGTGAGAAGCAGAATCGCAAAATCAATGTAGTGTTTAACCTGGATCCAGTGAAGCTGCTGGAGAACATGAGTAATGTTCTACTGAATGGGTTTTGGTAGCAATGTGGGCACCTGCATTCTGAACCAGCTGAAGTTTATGTGGGAGTTTGTGCAGAAGACCAGAGAGAATAGAGTTGCATTAATCAATACGAGATGTAACTAAAAGAGTGACAACCAGTATTGCATGATGTTTGCTTCAAAATGTTAAGTACTGTTAAAGAAGGCACCCAGAATTTTAACCTGAGGAGAAACGGTACCACTGTCAATAGTCAGAGAAACTGCCAAGAGAGCTTTTGTACTTGTGAGCACAACCTGTTTTCTCTCCACCAAGCTGGTGGCCTGGTTGTTAGGGAGTTGCCCCTGCAATTAGGTACCTTGAGCAAGGTACTGTCCCCACACTCTGCTCCCTGGGTGCAGTGTTCCTGGCTGCCCGCTGCTTCACTTGGTGAACGGGTTAAATACAGAGGAAGAATTTCATGCTGTTCACACTGTACGCTGTGGTGTGTTCACTTATGACAAATGGACACTTTACACTGTGTCGATCAACCAAGATTTGAATTAGCATCAAACCTTCCCACGAAATGCATTTCTTTTTTCTCCCTCAGGAAAGAAAGAAATTGGTAAAAGAGGCCCAGAGGGAGAAACGGAAGAACAAAGTACCCAAGCATGTAAAGAAGCGCAAGGAGAAAGTGGCGAAGATGAAGAAAGGAAGATGAGGAAAGAGATGGACTCTGTTTCACAACCCAGAAACAAGGACGCTCACCGTGGACAGTTGGAGCACCAGAGGGCCCACAATTTGGAACAAGGGCACCGAATCGAAGAGGGAATCGATCAAAGCAGCACAGTCAATATTATCATCATGCTGCCTGCATATGAGGACCAGGATAACTGGAGCAAGTCCATGCCCCCCTGTAGCCTCCCTGGCTGGCCTGAGATTTTCATAAATCAACAAAAATTTAAAAATTTAACAATATCCTATGAATTGGAAAAGGAAGTTTTCTATAATTGTAATATACTTTAATGTCATGTTTACATCACAATTTACAAATACTGTATCATACAACAGAGGCTAAAGACATGCAACAAAGACGTTTCATTTTGCTTCATTTAATATGTTAGCAACACAAAAGCAAATTTAAAAATGTATCCAAAATTAAACTTTCAGTAATTACATTGATCGGACATTATGCTACCATGTTTTGGGATTTTATTTGTGTGACTGGGGAAAGGACTTAAAACTTCCAAAGGTACAAAAATGAAGTATATAAATTACAAAACTAGATCATTACATGACATGCATTCGCTACTAATACTGTGTGCATTGGGCTGGGGGTGTAAAACGGGACTGAAAGACTGATTGTTCTAGCAAAATAGAGGCCTACCTCTGTCTATTTACAAGTGCTTGATCCCCATATTGACTGCAGTGAAGTGGTTTAATTTGAGGCTCGGTAGGGGTGAGACTGTCTGGAAGAGAAGGACTAGCGAATGCCCTCGACATAGTTGGCTGGCAGCATGCCAGAGCGGCCGGTCCGCTGCACCGTCCCGTACAGCCAGCCTTCGTCGATGGGCTGCACATTGTGAATAACATCGCCGTCTCGGAACGACACCTCGTCACAGTCCTGAGCCGTGTAATCGTACAAAGCCCTGTACACACTCTGAAAGAACACGGACCCCACACACAAACACACACACGCACACAATGTACATGATCCCTTGTCATTTTGATTTTTTAAAAATATATATATTAATATTTATAGCCTAGAAATAACAATTTTTTGAGACTATTAAAGAAACCTATGTACACTAGTTTGAAGGATTTGGGGAATTACTCGACAGTAAAAAAATGTTGGTCTAATCTCTAAAAATCTATAGCGATTTCTTGCCATTAAATAAGTCAGTGCATGGATATATGCACTTTAGAATATATGGCCTGCAAGAGGTGCATTCTTCGTGCTATAAGGCTGCATAGAGCCCATACACAAATGTTATTCAATGTCTGTTAAAGGATTAGAATATAAATATGAAGTGTAAAAATAGAATAAAAAAATAAAAGAATACATAGAACATGTGCAATGGAGGTTAGAGAATCACCTAGAGCTCCACCAGTCAAAACTGCCTTTAGCTTTTTATAGCTTCAGTTATAAATGCGTTATGTTGGAATCATTTTATTTTTCGGCAACAACATTGATCTGTCCAGGATCAGTGACTTGCTGACTATATTTGGCCTAAAGTGTGAACTGTAAAGGTGATTCTTGATTAATTATCACTTGTGGGGTTTTTAACTGGGGTTTAATACTATCGAAAGCCGCCTTCACCCGTTTTTCAACTATGTATTGAGGTTACAGGACTAACAGCACCAGACTGCAGGGTTCCTTCTTTTCCCTTCACATCATTAGTTAATATAGAAGGACTAGAGTTGGTGGGATGCTAGTACAGCGAATATATCAAAGCTTAGTTTAATGAGGGCTCACCATGGTTGGATGTGATCGCATCTGCATGGACCTGAGGGAGTGCATGCTGGTTTGGTGCATATAGCTGTGTCCTTGGCTGTGTCCACTTGGGTAATACGCCCCAGGGAGAACAGGAGCTGCCCGGGAACAAATATAAACAGAACAAAGCTGAGCATGTTATGTACAATACATACTGATTATAATGCGGGTTTAGAATTAACATACATCACATAGCAGATTATTTATATTAATATATACACACATATATATATATGTATACACACACATATACATCACTTGATGGAACTCAACAGTGGTTTGCCTACGCTTCCTTTCCTGAACTCACCTACAATGACTCCTGGCCTCCGATCCATCTCCATAATGTACTGCTGGACGCCCTGGGATGATGTGCTGCACCCCATGGTCTGGTGGTTGGGTCGTCCCTGTGCTCGCACCAGATAAGCCCCTCGCATGTCCTGAGTGACCCCATGCAACCCTGGCACCTCAAAATCCTTGTGATACTTAACCTGATAAAAGAACAGGACTACATATTTTTTAAATGAAAAATTGTGATGGTTTATCCCAGCAACACTGTTAAACCTACAAAAATTCCTCACTCTTATAACCACAACCTAAATATTATATACATACACTATATGGACAAAAGTATGTGGACACATCTGTTTTCAGGGTTTGGACTAAGCCACTTCCAGTGAAGGGCAATCTTAATGCTTCAGCGTACCTTGACATTTTGGACAACATCATGCTTCCAACTTTGTGGACACAGTTTGGGGAAGGCTCTTTTCTATTCCAGCATGACTGTGCCCCAGAGCACAAAGCGATGAATTCGGTGTGGAAAAACGACTGACCGCACAGAGCCCTGACCTCAACCCCATCCAGCACCTTTGGGCTGAACTGGAAGGGAGATTGCGAGCCAGGCCTTCTTGTCCAACATCAGTGCCTGACCTCATACATACTCTACACTGACATTTACATTTATGGCATTTAGCCAGAGCAACGTACATCAGTGCTCAAATTGTCCACATACATGAATATGGGGAAGAAGAAATAAATAAGCAGAAACAACAGAGTGAATGGGCACAAGTTCCCCACAGAAAAACTCCAACATCTTGTGGAAAGCCTTCATAGAAAATTGGAAGCTGTTGTAGCTGAAAAGGGGAGACTAACTCCATGCAATGTCATTAAAGTCCCAATACTGTTGGCCATATATTGTATGAGTGTCATAGGGGCTTTTGAATTAACATTAACATTGGTATGAAGACTATATGGATGAATTTCATGCTCAGGCCTTACGTTGCTGATCTGATCTTGGGTTTTCTTCAGTCTCTGCACCTCCGGTGTGTCCACAAGAAATCTGAGACCGCGGCCCTTACTCTCTTCAAAATCCTTCCTGTACTTCACCTGCAGATAAGAAGAAGAAGACATCGGATGTTTTTGAGATGCAACAATAAAAGACACTGAGACACTGGCCTGAATTTGAAGAACCATTTCTTGCAGTTTATGGAGACGTGCTTGAGACCTCCCCTATAAATCGAAAGCATTTTTGGCCACAGTTTAGTAAGTCATGGGAACAACATCCTAATATAATTGAGTAAACTATGGGAATGAGATTACATCGATATCATGGCTTAGTAAGGGAACAACTATGACAACATTCTCTCACTGCCATGCTTTAGAATCCCATTCACACACCTTAATAGGTTATTTTTATTCTGGAGGAACATCACCAGCTGGGCTGAACAGATTTCTGTACTTAACTGCACAGATTAAAAAGTGATGCAGTGCGCAGTACTTTGTGCCAGGAAACAAAAAAGGCCTCGATTTGGAACGACGCCTAGAGCTAAATATTTCTTATAGCAACTGACGAGTCTTTGAACTTGGTGAAATTTGTGGGTTGTCAGGCTTGAACTTCTTGTTTCATGACAAGCCTCAGCATCTATTGGCCAGTCTCTTTGAAAAATGCAGTAATGAGAAATGAAATTGTTCTTTTTGGGTGTTTTTTCTATAATTTCCATCTTGCTGCACGTTTTACATTTAGTTCAGTATCTTTGGACACTTTTACATAGGTGTACAGGAACTGTGCTGTATCTAAACCATACTGCGGTGGCACGGAAGTTGCAACATCCTTTGATTTTCCAGTGTATCTCAGCCCGGCAACAGAGTTTCTGATGCATTAGCAGTGCAATACTCTCCCCACAGTTTATGGCTGGTCGTCACCCAAACCACATCCATTTAGTTCAACCAGTGTAAAGATGTTTTTTTGTTGGAGCTACTTTCGATACAGTGGTCTTTAATTTATGGTCTTGTTTGAGTTTTTAATTATTTCTTGGTATCGTTTAGCTTTGCGATTAAATGCCTAATCCAGCTAACATGTGTCCTGGTACACCTTCACATTTCTCACAGCATTAGAGATAAATTTGTTAACGTCATACAAAACTCACATAACTCGTCATACAAAATGCATCTTCAGCCCAAACAGACAGTAGTGTTTGTACTTTGTCCACTCCCCAGTTGTTGGGGTTTTTTTTGGCAGACGGTAAAAAGCAAGGGCCTCTTTCCATGTTTATGATGACAATATTTCGACTAATCAGAAGAAAGCAGAAAGCAGTGATGCAGTCATGTCGGCTGCTGCCGGTTTTCAGCCCTGCCGTCGTGCTGCACGGGTACAGCTCAGGTACGGGTCGCTTTATTTGTAATGGAAAAACATTTGTTTGTGGTACGCCGAGGTTCTGTGTGCCACTGGAGATGAGCCGCTTATGATAAAGGAACTCTGACCATTTCCAAAATCCTGGAGGTCTACAGCCATCTTTATATTCCTGATAGTGAAGGGCAGAGCCAAATGCATGCTGGTCCAAAAGCTGGACAGAGAAAGCTGGAAGTAGAAATAGTCAGATCTACAAAAACAAACAAATAACCAGTTGTACATATCAGTGTCCTCGTTGCTAATTTCTGGCACCTCTCTGAGGTGTTTGTCCGAGAGCCTGGGCTAGAACCTGAACAACAAGGGCTTTGGCAGCATGTCCTTGGTTGCCAGGTGGAGAGTCGAGGGGGATCCACCAGCACACCGCCGAGTGGACAGCTGCCTTGCTTTTCTCCATGCTGACCTCAAAGTGTCACACCCAGTCTCACACTGGCAACCAAAGCACTCCCCGGACGAGCAAAGCCGTTTTCTCCCTGGTTGTTTACCCTCTTCTCATGATTGGGTGCCTTTAATGGCTGTTCTATAACACTGTCTACAAGTACACGCCTTTGAAGCTGCTTTTTTACTTATACTACTTGTTTTTTCACTATTAAAGGAATAGTTTGGCCTGAAATTATATTTATTTTACTGGCTACAAGTTATGTAGCTAACTAGTAATGAAACCCAGGATACTCCAATTAGATTCCCTCATACCAAAAGAGACATCAGACTGTTACTCTGAAATAGACTTTTTATGGTTTTTGACACACTTTTATCGATAAAAAAGAACAAGAAGTGCATTGCGTAGCTAAAATCAGGTGTAGTATTCTTGAGGCTTCACGTATTTGTATATTTTTATTTATTTTAATGGATAAAAATGTGGCACATCAAGTCACTGAGTAATCAGAAATATGTCAGCTTATGTGGTGGCACTTATGTGGTTTATGACACACTCTTTATCTAAAAATGGACAAAACGTGCATAAAATCTCTAAAAACAGACACATTCGCTTGAGGTTTCACTTATTTATGCACTTTTATTTATTTTAATAGCTATATCAGAAACCTAGCATGTTTTGGCTGATTGTTACTAATTGTAATGTCTGGTTATTTTGAAAATACTTTCTTTCTGTATAGTTTTTATTACCCTCATTTAGCCTCTTTGAATTTCTCTTTACTGTAAATTATTTGATAACTTTATTGCACAGTCTTACAGGGCCATTTCACTACATGCTGTGCTTGTATAACCGTGTATGCGACAAATGAAGAACCTTGAATCTTGTTTGACTACATTTTGCACTATTCCTTTGATGTTGCCATATTTCTCTGGGGGGTCTGTATGTGTGTGTGTCTGAAGGGGGGGGGGGGCGACCCTACCTGACTCTGCAGCTCGCTCTGCTGTCTCAGTCGCAGGTTCTCGGGGGTGTCAGCCACGATGGTGAAGGTCTGTTTCGGGTAGTGCCTTGAGGGGGAGAGGAAAGCCGTTTAGGGAGAGCTGGGCTTTAAAGTATCCTGCTTAGGCCAAGTTGAAAGAGACTGCGCTAGCTGGCAGAAACGCATAAATGATGCTTTCTGGCACATCGTCAGAAGCCTTTAAGTGCTTTATGCCGATGAAAGCATGTCCTATATTTGTCGAAGCGACCAGTTCGGAGAAATGCAGAGCCTCAGAAGCCCCCCGCACCCCACCACAACTCATAGAAGCTCACAATAAAGGTTATTTCTAATGATGACAGTGCACCAGAACGTACGAATTGCAGTAGGGCTTCTTCTCGTATCCTTTGTAGTTGTTCATGTTGAGGGTCATCTTGCACACCTCGCAGTGGAAGCATCCTTTGTGCCAATACTGGGGAACAAATGGGCAAAGCTGGTATCAATAAGGCATCAATCATGCAGACACTGCAATACAACTACCAGCCAGTGTCCCATTGAAAGAAGCATCTGAAATGAATAGAAGTGGAACAGTGCAATAATGAGTGCAATGAGTAGAAAAAGGAGAAAATACCTTATCCAGGCAGTTCACCTTCTCCGTAGCGTAGACAATTTTGCCACAACGTGCACAGTGAGGGTTCATCTTTGAGCATTAGATCCAAGATCCAAGTCGGTGCTGGTTCGGAGGTGCGCAGAGCTTCAACGCTGCCTGCTCTTCTGTGGCTGTGGATTGAAGTTGCGTGGATGCTCGGCTTATGGGGGCGTTTGCTGACTCTCTGGAAGACGCTGGGAACGAAGACGAGCCTGAAATGAACGCGTGCCAAGCCATTCCCCACTGAGCACACAGGAGCAGAGCAGAAACAGCCTGCAGAACAAACTGCTGAACTGTAACTGAGCAGATCACCAGCATTAAAGGGATAGTCAGGCGAGCTGATCAATTTTGCACAATAGCCTCCTCAGCTGGGACACATTCAATGTCCAACATTTAGTTTTGCACCGGAGCTGCAAAGCCAGTATAATTAAGTGATGGAAGCTTCTACCTCAGCAGGTTAGCAAAGACTAAATCATCCAACACTTGCCACAGTCTGTGTCAGGATGTCTCAGTTAAACTTGATTATGTGGTTTCTGAAAGAATGAATAGGCTCAAATTTCCCACATCTTGTGGAAAGCCTTCCAAGAAGAGTGGAAGCTGTTATAGCTGCAAAGGGGGGGACCAACTCCATATTAAAGTCTATGTGCTCGAATGCAATGTCATTAAAATCCCTTTAGGTGTAATGGTCGGGCGTCCCAATACTTTTGTCCATATAGTGTAAGTGTTGGGAGCAACTACCTCACCAGTCAGCAATGTGCACATCATCAAACATTCAAGACAAACTACGTCGAGACATTGAGTCGTTTTAATTAGACTCGTTTATGTGGTTTCTGAAAAGAAGAAATTATGTTAATTCATTTAAAATTAGGTTTCTTTATACTGAAAATGTGTTTTCCCCCCTTAATATTAAAAATGAATGGAATAGTAATAATACTCTGATCTTTATTCACTTTTTTAGTAAGGGAAATGTGTGGAACAGGTGATTATTTAGTGAATCAGAGATGTTTGGCGTGTTAAACAGTGGTGAGTCTGTGCTAGTGGTGCTTTGAGGGATGTTTTTGGTCAGGCTAGACCAGTGCTTTATATGAATAAAAAGATAGCCCTCAGCAGTGCACTTTATTTTAGAGTCAAGGACATATTGATCCACTCTTCATTTTAGAAAAAGCAGTGTGGATCACTGGAACGTGCAATAATTAGATTTGGCCACAAGGGGGCAAGGATGACCACAATTTAAATCCTCTTAAAAGAGCTCAATACACACTAAATGGACAAAAGTATTGGGATACACCTCTTAAGTTACTTAATTCAGGTGGCCCCTCACTTCCAGTGAATATCAGTCTTAATGCTTCAGAGTACCAAGACAATTTGGACAACGCCATGCTTCCAGCTTTGTGGACACAGTACGGCAGTGCCCCAATGCACAAAGCAAGACATGGTTGGATGAGTTCGGTGTGGAAGATCTTGACTGGCCCCCAATGTACCCTGACCTCAACCTCATCCAGCAACTTTGGGATGAACTGGAATGGAGATTGCGAGCCAGACCTTTTCATCCAACATCAGTGCCTGACCTCATAAATGCTCTACAAAATTAATAGGCACAAATTCACACGGAAACACTACAAAATCTTTGTGTCTAAGTCTATGTGTTTCAATGCAGTGTCATTTAAGTCCCTGTTGGTGGAATGGTCAGGCGTCCCAATACTTTTGTCCAGTGTATGTCTAGCTGACATATGTAACAGAGCCAGGCCTGAGTCATCTGTGGATAATAATCTCTGAATCACATTAGTCAAGGCATTCTAACGTATTAAGCTCATTCTTTTCACAATACATGGCACATTAATGCCAAGACTAATGGTAAACTTCTTTTTGAAAAGCATGGTACAATATTCATGACTAAAATAAAGAAAAATGTGATGATCTATATCTTTTCATTACTAGATTCTGGATTTGGTCAACCTCTGCCTCTACACTACGTGGACAAAAGTATTAGGACCATTCCACCAACACGGACTTTAACAACACTGCGTTCAAATCCATAGACTTTAATATCAAGTCCTCCTTTGCAGCTATATCAGTTTCCACTCTTTTTGGAAAGCTTTCCACAATATTTTGTTCAGGCACTGATGTTGGACGAGAAGGCCTGGCTCACAATCTCCGTTCCAGTTCATCCCAAAGGTGCTGGATGGGGTTGAGGTCAGGGCTCTGTGTGGGCAAGTCAAGTTCTTCCACACCGAACTCATGCAACCATGTCTTTATGGAGCTTGTTTTGTGCACTGGAGCACAGTCAGGCTGAAATAGAAAAGGTTCTTCCCCAAACTGTGTCCACAAAGTTGTGGCGTGGCATTGTTCAAATCGTCTTGGTATGCTAAAGCATTAAGATTGCCCTTCACTGGAAGTAAGGGGCTTATCCCAACCCCTGAAAAACAGGTGTGTCCCAATACTTTTGTCCATATACTGTATCTAGTGCAAGCCGTAGATAATCTGCTAGACCGGTTGTCTTTAAATACACCATAGACTGAGCACAAATAGCAATTTTAGGTTTAAAAAAACACGTCTACAGGACAATCGAAGCCCTTTAAATGAAATAATGTGATATAATAATGTGACTGGATTGATGATGGAGTTTAAACCATAAGCTACTGCCCACGTTCTCCGGCCTCATTGGTGACCTATACGTTTTGTTTCCTGCTTCCGGCTACTCATTTTTTGTGCTCTTACTCAGGCGATCGTGCTTCTTGTTCGTTATTGCAGAAATTCTCAAACTAAGCATAAGATTGTTCTTAACTGACGTGTTTTTTATTTAGTGGTTACAAAGGCAAGAAAACCTCCCGACATTATGGAAACTGGTTTCTACCCTACCGCGTCAGTGCACTGAATCTGAAACACAAGATTTACCCCGCTGAACGATGGCAACGAATGATGGAAACGATTCAACGAATGTCCGATTCAACGAGTCATTTTGTGACAGATTTTACCGTTTGGTCCTCTGGTTTTGTATTTTTACTGTACAATAATTTATTTTTTATATGGTTTGTATGTGTGTGTGTTTAAAAAAAAACAGCCTTTTCAATTTGGACTCCAGTCTGGCTGCTATTAATTCAAGAGGACAATTCTAAAACAATGTAAGATAAGATAGAACTTTATTTATCCATGCTCAGTGCAACACTAAAGAATAAAAGATAATAAACTTATAGAAAAAAGATAAACAATAAACAATAGTACAACACAATGACATGGACATTAGTGTAACAAATAAAAAAAAGCAATAGACATTTCACAGGACTCATCACACACCGGTCATTGCCTCTTCTAGCTTTTGCCATCAGGCAAAAGACGCAGAGCAATGAAAATCAGGAGAAGCCACTTTAAAAACAGCATTTATCCAAAAGCAATCATGACCCTTAACTCAAAATAGAACTGTTCCATAATGCGCAATATCTTTATCACAATGTGCAATACATTGTAGCCATCCAGAGCAATTTGTAAATTGTACTTTGTATTTATTATAACCAGTGCAATTTGTATATATTTTTAAAATACTCCTATTATCCTTTTGTTATTTACTCCCTCTTATTTTATTTCTTTTAACTCTATACCTCACACTGAGACAACTGCACCTTAAAAAAGGTTCTTCCCTTGAAAAAGTGACAATGACAATAAAGATTTATCTTATCTTATCTCGAGCAAAGTACAGTCCTCACACACTACTCCTCACTGGCTGTCCACTGCTTCACTTGGTGATTGGGTTGAATGCAGAGAAAGAATTTCACACTGTGTCACGAATATTTGATGATGTACACAACGCTAACTGGTGAGGCAGATGGTTAGCGAGTTGTCCCTGTGATCAGAAGGCTGTGGGTTCGAATCCCAGGACTGCCAGTAGCACCACTGAGGTACTCTTGAGTAAGGTATCGTCCCCATTACTGACTGCCCACTGCTTCACTTGGATTAAATGCAGAGAAAGAAATTCATGTTGTTGACACTGTGTGCTCTGCTGTTACTGTAAGGCCCTTCACGACACTATAAAAAGACTCGAGCACGGACTCGGTTCGATTGACTCGACTCTTAAAGGAGTCGTTCAGTGGTCGGTGAGTGATGCAGTGCGCCTCCCTCTCCTCCAGCCGCTGTGTGTGGAGCCGGAGCGGGGCTGCTGCACTGCGCCTCCGTCCGGCTGCTGCATCCCGAGCGCAGGAGGGGGGGATGGGGATGGGGACGGCTGAGGGACCCGCTCTTCCCTTCACGGAACCGATTCTGCTGCTCTGGGTGTGAACTGGGCCACGGCCGGACCCTTACATTCGAAACCGCGTCTCCCAGCAACGGCAGCGAGCCAACGTTCGAAACGCTAACGGTCTTTTCCCCTTCTCTCTTCAGCCCCTGCGGTGGGAGGATATTTAGGGACTTAAATGAACAAAACTAGACTGTTTTAGAGCTCGTTTGGTTATGAGGGGTTTGCCTGAGGCTGGTAGAATAAAAATTAGCCCCTGTTAGCTCGGCTTTGCGCTGGCCGTTTCGCTTAGATTACCGTTAACCTTCAAGCTAACGTCAATGACAGCTAGCTAGAGCCGTGGCACGACTTCAGATTTTTTCGTGTGTAATAGAGAAACCACGATATTTGACGGCTTTTCTAGCATTTTTCCTAAGAGGGATGAGTGGAGGACGAAAGAAGGGTACGAAAGGCTCGTTGACACCCCCCGGCTGCCTCAGGTGTGGAGCTGCGGACCGTTAATCAGGGATTTCCCTCATTCTTTCATTCCTCAGTCCTCCTGTCCTCCTCACCTGATCTGAATCATGGCTTCCGCAGCCAGCAGCCTTGCGTCCTCCATCGCCAGCAAAACCAAGACCAAGAAGAAGCACTTCGTGTCGCAGAAGGTGAAGTTGTTCCGAGCCAGCGACCCCCTGCTCAGCGTCCTGATGTGGGGAGTCAACCACTCGGTGAGTCCTGCTCCACAAACTGCACCAAGAGAGAATCTGAACTAACCTGCACCTGCTGTGTGCCATGTATGGATGGAGCAGTTCTTCATCATTAAACACGAAACGTGTTTAATGATAATCAATGCATGTCAGGACCCAAGTCTGTCAAAACGTTCAGTATTTAGTCGATTTCAGGACCTCATTCTTTCGAAACATTCAGTATTTCGTCGATTTCAGAACCTAATTCTAATTAAATCCATGTCAGGACCTCATTCTATCAAAACATTCAGGATTTAGTCAATTTCAGGACCTCATTTTATTGAAACATTCCATATTTAGTCGACTTCAATACATAATTCTATTTTAATCCACGTCAGGACCTCATCCTATCGAAACATTCATAATTTAGTCAATTTCAGGACCTTATTCTGTTGCAACATTCAGTATTTAGTCAATTTCAGGAATTCATTTTATTGAAACATTAAGTATCTAGTCGATTATAAGACCTCCTTATTTTACAACCTTATTCTAGTCTTTATTTTGTGAGATTCCTTCCCCAGCATCTTCAAACGAGCCATTTTCAAATGCTGTGATGCATGTGGTTGTTTGGTTTGATCTGGTGGAGTCTAGAAAGGTTTTGTTCGCCTTGCTGCTTTGTATGATTGACATCTTGACACCTACAAGAACTTCTGTTAGTCAGTGTATACTGTGAAAAATCATGTGTGATGTGTCTGTGTGCAGGTTTCCCCCTGTTCCATATGAGGGAATCTGATTCTGTTGCTCTAAATGCTGCATGCTTGGTTTTCTGCAAGAGATTTTCCAGGTGCATGAAAAGCTAAATGTTAATTGGACTCCTGGGACTCCGGTAACCGGTGTCTGAGGGGACCTCGGTGCTGATCCCCCCAGATGAAAACCTGTTCAAGGTTTTCGAGCAGTGGGACAGAGATTTTTTTAAAAAACTGTCAGTGTAGGGCTTAGCGATATATGGTCTATAATACTGATACTGATATTTGGTTTTAGCCAAACCAATCTGTGTTTGATAGATAATGCTGGGTGCATTAGACTGTTTTAAAAAAATAAAAGATAAATCTATAATTAATCATTCTAATTTGTGGAAATGAGCAACACTGTGTGAGGTTTCATTCGATTTTAAAAGTAGAAAACAGAACTAAACTAGTCCAATTACAAACAAGGAATGTAAGGTTTGGAAGAATTAGTTTTTTAAATTGGTGTAGCATTAATTATTCATTAATAACATATTAACTTCATTAGTATTAATTAAACCTCAAGTGGTGGTACAGTGATACATTGGGAAAATTTGATGCTGTAAGTGTGTGTGTTTCTCCAAGCCGGACCCTAAATAAAGACCGCAGGCACTAGTGGAAAGGTACACTATGTGGCCAAAAGTATTGGGACACACAGGGTTTGAACTAGGACCCTTACTTCCAGTGAAGGACAATCTTAATGCTTCAGCATACCAAAATATTTTGGACAACACCATGCTTCCAGCTTTTCTATTCCGGCATGACTGTGCCCCAGTGCACAAAGTAAGGTCCATAAAAACATGGTTGTATGAGTTTGGTGTGAAAGGACTTGACTGGCTCTCACAGAGCCCTCAACCCTATCCAACACCTTTGGAATTCACTGGAACGGAGATTGTGAGTCAGGCCTTGTCATCCAACATCAGTGCCTGACCTCATAAGTGCTCTAAAGAATGAATGGGCACAAATTCCCACAGAAACTCCAAAATCTTGTGGAAAGCCTTCAAAGAAGAGTTTAAACTCTTATAACTGCAAAGGGGGACCAGCTCCAGATCAAAGTCTGTGGATTTGAAGGCAGTGTCATTAAAGTCCCTGTTGATGTTATGGTCCTGCGTCCCAATACTTTTGTCCACATAGTGTATGTGTCTGTTGGTGTGACAGTATATTTTTAATGTCAGTCTTCAGTTTGCATGCTTAGTTAAATATGTAATGGTAAGGAAGGCTTTAAAAAAGCAAAGGTGTTACTAAAATTACAATTTGACTGGCAGTCTATTTCAGATTTTGTACAGATTTGACATTTTTAAAAAAGTGTCTGTTCCAGTGTTGTTCTAACTTCATTTGTTGCATTTTGACATTAGATTAAATTGTTAACAAAATATGGAAGCAGTTCTGTTGGAGCAATAATGTTGGATAATCTAGCACATATTTTATTGGTAAATTTTGCAACATAGTCCAGCATTATATTCCAAAAACCTGTAATATTCAACATAAAGCAGTCAGTGTCAATACATAACCAAATTGTGGCTGTTTTTATGGAAGGCCTATAGAGCTCAGTTCTGTAATTTTATTAATCTTAATAGTCTAAATGGGCTATGATCTGATATTTAATGATTACACTGTCTTATCTATTAAATAGCTTTGACTACTGAAGATGAATCAAGTAATAAGTCTGAGTGGCTGTATCTCAGAACCAACATGTGGGTTCAGTTCTAAACAGTAGTCCTAAAGCTTCTGATACTAATTCTGAAGTCAGTTGTGGGCTCAAATCCTATATTTTTGCCTTAGAATGGGTTTGTGAGTACTTGTTTGAATGCTGCAATGAAAACCTTTGCTTGTCCTTAGTTTACTAAAAATGTTCATTATCAAGTTCATTAAGTTTGATTTAGCAAATTTAACATTTAGATTTAGCTTCAAAAACACACAAGTAATTAATGAAAATGATGAGAAATGTTCTTAAATGCTTCTTAAATAGCTTTAATAAACTATTTGTGTGTGTAAAAAAGTGGGCAGGGTTGTGTCCAGTACATTATTTCAGGCTTTGAATCAGCAGATTCTCAATGAGCTAATCAGAAGCCCGAGAGCAAAAAATAAAGCTTGAATCCCACTAGTGTGACCCGCTGCTCCACGGCTTTTAAAGGGAAGGCCAGAAGGGCCTTTTGAGCATTTTGTCTTTATGCACACAACACAAAAGCCCCGGGTGACCTTCTTCTGCAGTAATCCTCATTACACCAAGTATCCATAACAACAGCATCTATTCCACTACAGCTGACAACAGTTTCTTGCTCTCATAAATAAGACACTGTCAAAGTTTGGGGAGTCTAAGCGAAGTAAGTAACATACATGGCTCCTGGGTATTTTTCCGTCTATCTGAACCGAACCGAAGGTCGGCAGAAGGGACACAGGTGGGCGTTCGCAGGCGCTTTGTTTGTTTACCAACATGAAAAAGCTCTGCAGCATCCATCGCCGAACCCCGTTCCCTTTCAGCCAGCGTTTTCGTCTGAGGGAAATTACTGTTTTTGAAAAGCAAGCTGGAGTGGAGTGCCAGCTCTCGTCTCCTAGAGCCGCTCTCTCCTGAGTGGGCTTCGAGCCCCCCTCGCAGCCAGATATCTGCAAGAGCGGTGGAGTGCTAACCAGGAGAACTGGCTGACTCATCCTCTCCTCAGCCCTGGAGACCAGAGCTGTAGCTACTGCTCACCGTCTGCCACCTCTCAGAGCAGCGTCTCTCCTTCAGTCCTCGCCAGGCAGTCGGGTTCTGTTGGGTTTTAAAATAAGGCTTTTTAAAAACAAGATAACATAACCTTGTATTAGTCCCTCAAGTGGGAAATTTGCAATGTTACAGCAGCAAAGTAGACAGAACATGAGGAGAAAGTAGAAGCAGCAAATTAAATCTAACCAATAGAATAGATGTACAACCCAGCAGTATAATATAAAAGTACACAACACAAATGTTACAAAAATATAAGTATA
>JBBPCX010000040.1:28477061-28501566 GCA_037974365.1 Hydrocynus forskahlii | reverse complement strand
TTATGTGAGAGTGATTTTGTGCAAAGAACTTCACAAACATGTTTTGTAAAGCCCATAGACCTATTATAACTTGTTTTGCACTATAGGTCCCCTTTAAACTATCGTTTTGTTTACAACGGTAATTTAGTCAATATTGCTTATCTACTACTTATCTCCAGTACATGCTGTAATGTACCCGGTGTAGAGAACAACTGCAAATCACAATTTGTGATACTAGTAAATCACTTAACAGTAAGCTGTTTATCTAAAGTATTTTTACCCTAGCATCTGTGTAAATGGCACAGTGTATTTCCTATAGAGTTTTTATTTGACTTTATTTGCTATATTTTTTGTTTTGTTCTTGTCTCTGTGTGTCTGTGCATTCGTAACATAAGCAATTTCCTGCAGGATCAATAAAGTTTTCTGATTCTGATTGGTGTTATTCTAATGTAGTGTTATTCATATGAAATGTTGGACATCTTTTTGGCAGAACTCTCTGACGCGAAGCGCGCCAATCCCCAGCGATGCCCAAGGCCGGAGCGGCGCTCGCTTTCACACCTCGTACAACAAGAAGTACGTCATAAAGATCATCACCAGCGAAGATGTGGCTGAGATGCACAACATCCTGAAAAAGTACCACCAGGTAAAATCAGGTGTTGCTTCTCCTCCATATTCCATTAGCCTACCTATGATCCAGGTGGCTGCCTTTAAGAACCTGCCTTTCTGCAGCACAAGTGTTTCTGAGAAAAAGACACCACCATGAAATGTGGTCTTATTCAAAGACTCAAAGTCTGGTCAAGCCTGAAACATGGATTTTCTTAAGTGGAACTGACTGGAAGAAAAGAGTAGGAGGTGAAGAAGGCTGTCACCCTTATGAAGAACCCTGATGAGGGTGAGGAGCATTTATGTGTGTGTGTCTTTTTGCTTCCAGTATATAGTGGAGTGCCATGGCAACACATTGCTTCCACAGTTCCTGGGCATGTACCGCCTCACCGTGGACGGAGACGAGACATACATGATCGTCACACGCAACGTCTTTAGCCACCGCCTGCCTGTCCACAAGAAGTATGACCTGAAGGTGAGTGGTGCAAAAAGACCTTCTGCAGGCTGTTCAGACAATAACTGTTCAAATGTATGACATTTAGGAGATTAGCAAATAGTACAACAACGAATGGCATTTTTCATTGCTTTTTCAGGGATCCACAGTGGCCAGAGAAGCTAGTGACAAAGAAAAGGTAAAGTATTTTTTTATTATACATAGAATCCGGTCCTTGATGGTGAGATGAACTTGATGCAGTAGATTCTGAACATGTGAACTGACTCATAGGGCCAGTCAGGCGTGTGTTTTTTGAGTTTATGTTCCAAATGAGCATGCACTTGCACGTTCAGTACATTGCATGTGTGAGTTGGATACTGCATTGGAAAACCCAGAAGGTTTATTTTTGGAACTTGACATTTGCTTCCCATTTATTTGTTAATTCTGTATCAGTGAACTCCCCAAATAAAACGAATGCTTGGAAAAAAAGACCCTATTCAATTCTCTGTTTTCAAAAAGCACCTCTTTTGCGCTCCTTTTTTAATGAGTGTCTTAATAATTTCCTTTGTTTTATCCCTTCTCTTGCTTGACTGCAAAATTTGTATTGCAATGGTCTCACTTTGGAATATTTCACAATGAAAATTGCAAAATATAGGTTAGAAAATAAACAACCATAAATCAAGAAAAAAATTAAATATTATAAAATAACGATCAATTATTTTCAACATGACTTTCTGATAATGACTTAATAATAGAAAAATTCTTGTCTTTGTAAATAAAGGACTGTGAATACAGCAAGTTCCACAATTACTTGAATCATAATGCTTTTTGTGCTATGTTACCTCCAGTTGTGTTACTTTATGTTGTGTTCCAGCACACTGGATTTGAAAATGTGTAGTGATTAATATATTTAGTATATTAAGAGTCTGGGATATTTACATGGGGAAGGCTTTCAATTACAACATTGCATCAAAGCAAATTCAGTAACTCTGAGTAGCATTTATTGTGATTCTACTAAAACAGTATATTTTTAGTCGACTGAAATCCAGCAAGGGGCTGAAGGCTGCTTTGTGACATCTCATGCATAATGTATATATGAGGGCATGTGAATAATTTGCATGCATTTCTCCATTCTCTGTTTTTAATATGCATGTACACCCTTTTGGCATGGTGGATCCGTAGATTTTATTTCTGCTTATCCCTCCCGCTGTATATGATGCTCTTCTGCAAATATGATTTCCTATATTTGTAAATATGTGTCATATACAGGATCGATTGTACTCTGTATTCTAATAAATTATTTATACCATCATTTCCTAAAATATAATTTCTTAATCTTTTATCTAATGACACATTAACCACTGTTAATTCTGATTTTTTTTTTATTGATGCGTGTTCTGTATGTATGATACTGTTCTTTTTCAAATTAAATAATTTGAGACTGTATTACCTGTACTCTCAATTAAAATTAAGTAGGGGTGTAATGATGCATATACGGTATGATTTTTCAATTCTGAGGTCAAGATTTTTTATATTTCATTTTTAGAAGATCTGTGATTCTACAAAACTTGTACATTATGTTCAAATTTTCAGTACCATAATGAAACAGTAAGCAACTGAGCTATAAACAATACAAACACAAAAGATGCACCCAGATGTCTAGTTTTTATCACAGACAGTGGTTTCCCTGAAAGAGTTTGAGTGAGAAGAGTGTGGAAGAGAGAGAAGGGCGTACTGCGACGCAGTTTTAAATTTCTTTGCTGTTTTTTCTCAATACTGTATTGAAATCGTTACACCCTTAAAACAAGGCAGCTGATAAGGTTTCTACAGTGAGATCTTTCAGCAGGCCTCTCGCCTTCTTTCTAGCAGCCACGCCCACCTGAAGATGGGGCTCCACCCAAATCTCGCATGAGCCAAAAGCTACAAACCATCCGGATCGCCACGCGCTTTTACTGCGCCATCAGACACGTAAGGACACACCAGCAAAGAGCTGTCACACATTTGCTCCTCCCTCAGCATGTGCCAGCCCCTGCGTTTGCCTCAGGAAAAGCACTGTTCCTCTCTGGATCCCATGAGGGGCCACAATCTCAAAAGCATTGCCTGCTTTAAGCTGCCCTCGTCCAGAAATAATGTGATGTCTTCTCCCACAGAGACTGTATCTGCAGGGATTCCAAAATAAAATTGCCGGGGTTTTTGGGCAGAGAAAATTTCCCTTCGGTGGAGTCGATGAAGGAGAATCCGAATCTAAATTGCTTGAAGAAATAATTCACCAAAAATGCTAACATGGCTATTGTAACAAAAAAAAAGCTAGTGGGGACCTGTTTACCTTGTCTGGTGGCCTCTACTAGTAACATTTGCGTTTTTCTAAGGTTCTTTTATAATAAATCACCCCTTTATCTCTCTAGTGTGCATGATGTCTTTAAACCTGGTGTCCAGTCATGTCCACAAAGGCTGCAGGAGCTGGAACACACCTCATTACACCTGCTGAATCTATTGGTCTCAGTTGTCAAACAGTGCTCCTGCTTTGTTGGAATGATAACCTTTTTCCTCACCTTCCCTTTGCTGACAAGATTAGACACCCCTGGTCTAAACAACAACCACTTTTAATCAAATGTGTCATTAAGATATTTATACAAAAACACCATGTGTGATCAGTGAAGTTCTATAGGTTCTCTAGACATGGATTGAATGGAGTAATTGTTCTATTGGTATGTAAGTGGTGTTTTGTATGGTTTGAGGTCAGCTATTGTAAAACATTTGTGATAAGTACCAAGTAAATGTAATTTTATATGTGGCCCTGTGTTAATGGGACAACTTCACGGTGTACTTTACAGTCTGGCAAGAGATTGGGATGTGGGAAACAAAGTCATTGTCTGGTCTGAGAATATTCTTTGGCCTAATTAAAAAGGTACTGGATGCATAATCCTGTTTATGGTTTATAGTAGGATGAATTGCTTGCCTAATTAAAACTAATTGGGGTGTAATTACAAGGTTATTTTAAGAGGTTCCATTTTTTAATTTTGCAGATTTTGAGGTGTTTATCTTATTTCAGTTGGTTTGTAATGTATGAACAGTATGTTACATTGAACGGCCTCATTGAAATTATTGTCACAGATTTGCTGAGATCTGGGATAAAACAAAAGAGACATAAATGACACTGTCCTTGACATGTCATGGAACAGTTGATTAGTTAGAGTGTGTCACCACATACAAAGGCAGCCACATACAATCATGTACACTCTGAACCATCTCTCCGAAGACATCCCTAAAAAAGACAGCAGTAGAAGCATACAAAAGCAAGTAGACATTCACTGCTTTAATTCTTCACTCACACTACCCTGCTGAACCCAGAGTGCCTGCTGCTTCTGCTCTGTTTAGACCAGCTTTTCAAAACTGACATAAAAAATTGTACATTTGCAGTGCAGAAGTGGACTGAATGCAATAGGGATGCACAATATGTCTCTAAATAATTATTGTGCTACTGAGAAATCAGAAGTATTATGCAAATGATCCCTCTAACCAATCGTATTACGTTATTATGTCTTGGCCAATCACGGGATTCCAAGTCTAATCCAAAAAAGGGTAAATTCTTTTTGTTAATATAATGCAGGCCAGTTACGTCACATCACATTACTGACTGACCAGTGCATTATAAATATATTTGATAAGACAATATAATAAGATATGTAGCAATATAATCACTAAATACTAGAATTTTCTCCATATTGTGCAGCCCTGATCTCAAAGAACGCTGAACCAGTTTCTTATGCTGACACTTACCCTTAGCTTCAGTTAGATATTTTCCAAAAGTTTTACAAAGGTTTTTCTAACACCCTTTCTACCTTTTTTCCAATGGGAAAATTAGACAAAGGAGCTCCCAACGTACAAAGACAATGACTTCATCAATGACGCCCAGAAGATCTGCGTAGATGAGGAGACCAAAAAGATGTTCTTGGAGAAGCTAAAGAACGATGTGGAGGTTTGTGAGCAGTTTGACAGAAACAACGCATAGCTGTTAAACTTAGCTCCATCAACCATCTTTGTGTATTTAGTTCCATCCTCACAGCCTGGTGGAATCGTGTTTTTCTTAGACCTGTAGAATGAAATGTTACAAATTAGACATGGGACAGATATTTTAAATCTTTAATGTTTTTGAGAGCAGCTAGAATTTATTAAATGAGAAATAAAATACTGCACTTATCTATAGTGGTGTTGGGAATCACCGATGACTTCCCGACACGATATTATCATGACATGTGGGTGCTGATTAGATAGGTATTTTGATTTTATAAATATTCTGATTTGATACAATGATTTTATTCATGTGTTTTTTGTGCAATTTTAAAACCTTGAACCATGTAAAAAATAAGTTTAGTCATACCACTAAAGCTTTATTCAGTAGCTACATGAGTAAATGTGGCATATTCCAAATAACATACTTTCACCCTCAAAATACAAAGGCAGCATTTAAACAGTGCAAGACAACTTAAAATACAACTGAATGAATTTTAAATTTTAAAAAAAGCTCCTACTAGATAAGATGCTGTGCTGGCTGCCAATAGTTAATTATTATAGAGGAACTGCGACATTTTACCTCCTCAAATTCAAAACATATGAATTAAAAAATAAATTTTGGAGTCAGTGTGGCGGTACACGAATTAAAGAAGAAAAGAATCGCAATACATAACAATCAATTTTTTCTCCCATTTCTAATGTATAGTAATGTGTCACATACAAAACTGTTAGTTGTTAGAGACACTGATACTATACAGTTCTCACAATTTTGGAATCAACTCTGTTGTTCATCTGGACAATTTCCTAATTTTTTCGAACTTCCTACACATGATTTTAAACCTTTTAAAATATTATTTTTACACAATTCTTTATTATATTTTAAGCTGTATCAAAAAATATGTTATTTGAAACATTTTACACATGCATCTGCAATAAAATTGACTTTTGTTTTTGAAAACAATGGATTCCAGTCTTTTGAATGGTAGTTTACCTGAAGGGAATTTTATGTTAACAATCTGGTGTTTGTTCTTGTTACATGGCACGGAATGTTTTTCATCAAAAACAACCTAAAACTATGTATGTGGCCTTTTTGAGTAGTTTCTGGCGCAGTTGAAGCTGATGGACTACAGCCTGCTGGTGGGGCTCCATGACGTGGAGCGTGGGGAGCAGGAGCAGCCGGAGGAGGAGAGCGAGGATAACGATGCAGGAGAGGAAGAAGGAACAGAGAGTGATGGAGGGGTGACGGGAACCCCACCTGATAGCCCCAGCAATACACTAGACAGCAACAAGCCTCTGGGTCCTGGGGAGTTCGACCCCAACATTGACGTCTACGCCATCCGGAGTCATGAGAGTGAGGAAATTTTTTATATTTCATTTGCAGAACATGATTGTCGTTCAGAGTGTTACCAGGAATTATGCAAAACCAAGTAGAACTGCCCTGCAGTTTACAGTCTTTAGGAAAGTATATCACCAGGACCAAGGTTGGGTGTTGACTTTTAGTCTATAACAAGCTGATCAGAAAAGAGGACTCAGTGGTGAGGAACTCGACAGCTTGGAAACGGTGGCTGAAAAGAGAAAATTGTCTAGTCTTCAGTCTGGACAATGCTGATCACCCACTCACCTAGTGTTGAAGGTGAGTGGTGCGAAAAGACCTTCTGCAGGCTGCTCAGACAATAACTGTTCAAATGTATGACATTGTTGTGGTCGAATCAATGTTGTGGTGTTGTGTTATGGTCGAATAAGAGAAGTACTTTTAGTCACAGACACACCAGTATGAAGTCCTCCACTCCTTCCTCCCCATCAGCCTCTGTAACTCCTCCCCGTTACACACCCATCAGACTATAACTCCTCCCCCTGTTACACACCCAACCATCAGACGCTATAACTCCTCCCCCATCACACACCCATTATGTAGAGTATCATATTATTATTTGCAATTGTTTACCATATGAAATATCACTGCTGATGTCACTATTATGTGCAATAATGGACTCGGTATAGAGAACAATTCCAAACCACTATTTGTGTTACTAGTAGGGCATTAATGACTTCAGATTTTTTCAGATCGACTTATCTGTCAACAAAGTCGAAGTCGAGTCGACTAGTCGTTTGATGACGTCATCACACAGACACAGCGGCGGAACACGTGTCCAACAATGAGCAACTTGTATTAAAGTTCTTTGTAACATTAACAGTCAACATGACAATTAAACAAAACAAAACAAAGGCTGATACTTTGAATGTTCTGATAAATTCAAGTGTTCAACAGAAAGTGGGAACAGCTTAAGCCGCGGTGCCACTCAGCGTCCTCTGGACTGGGCGACTCTCCGCAGTGCTAGCGTTAGCCATGTTAGCTAGCAGTGCCGTTTCAGATACCGTGCAGAACGCCGGTACTGTTACTGTACTTTTACACAGACTTGCAGGTTGTGCAGGTCACCCTGCTGTTTGTGTGTCTAGATGTGATGTGTGTCTGTCACCTACTGCCTATGCTGCCTTGTCTCTCGTCTTTTTGCGGTCTTGTGTTTAGATTCCCCTCGTGCCAACAGTACCGCCCTTTTTATGAAGGGACTATAATAACTGGATAAGTCAAGAACGCATGTCAGCGTCAGCCAGTCAGAGGCGGAGAGTGCTTTGTATACACAAGCACGCACAGAGAGAGGAAATAAAACACAACTTGTGGACTTCTCTCAGGGGGCGTTGACTTGTGCCTCTGACATCGACGCGTCAACTAATCGGCTTTTCTGTTAATGCCCTAATTACTAGTACTCTACATCAGCAGTAATTTTATTTATTTATCTATAGTATTTAGATATACAGCATTTTGTGTATATACCATAGTGTATTTAGTACTAAGAGTATTTTCTGGAGAGAAAATACTCTTAGTTTTATTTTGTTCTGTGTGTCTCTGTGTCATAACATGGGCAGTCATAACATAAGCAATTTCCTGCAGGATCAGCAAAGAGAAAATCTTCTGATTCTGATTCAGTGAGATAAATAAACATATTCTTCTTCTCAGATGCGCCCAAAAAGGAAGTTTACTTCATGGCAATCATAGACATCCTCACACCTTATGATGCTAAGAAGAAAGCAGCTCATGCAGCTAAGACAGTGAAGCATGGGGTAAGAAAAGACATCAGTTTTACCACTCTGTTTAAAGACTGTAACGGGACCTCAAACTAAACTGATTGTATTTAATGTACAGAACTGTCAAAAGGCCACCCATTAGTTTATTTATTTTTTCAGTCATTCAAAACAGCCATTATGTTTTCTGGAAATATTCATTCCCCCAATAGCTTAGGTCTTCCATCCTTCTAATTTTAAAGCCAAAATTTCCTCCAAACATAAAGGTGTTCCCAAACGTTTCAAGAAATTATTGTCCCTTTCAAAGAGTCACACATTCACATGAGCAACACATCTTAACTGTCTTGTACATTTCTTCCTCAGGTGCCTCTAGAATCTCTTAAAAGAGATATTTATTAGGATATTAGATAGAAGAGATTCCACTAGCATAAAGAAAGTGGTAGACCAGCAAAACTCTCACAGTCAGTACAGAGATGCAGTAACCAAGCTCCACTCTTCCTTTAGATCTGAAAAAAACAGTTATTTCTGTCCTTCCACTGGGAGAAGACACTGTAGGCCTGAAAGGATGTGTAGCTGTCAAGAAGCCTTTAATACCAAAATAGAAGAAAGTTTAGAACACTAAAATTGGAAATCTGAGACGTGGAGGAAGGTCTTTGGACCAATCAGTAAATTTGTATGTAAGTTTGTTTGTATGTAATTTTGTAATGTAAATGGGATTAGTTGGATTGAGAAGCAGAACATTTTGATGACTTGGAAGCGTTTACAAGAAACATACGGTGCCACCAGGAAGTATTCACACCCCTTCACTTCTTCCACATTGTTACATTACAGACTTATTCTAAAATAGATTTGAATATAATTGTCTTTTATAAAATCTACACAAAATGGTCCATAATGGCAAAGTGAAAACATGCTTTCAGACATTTTCTTAAATTCCTAAAAATGCAAACATTTAAACACAATAGGTACATAAGTATTCACACCCTTAGGTATGACACTCAAAATTGATCTCATGTGCATCAGATTTCCATTGATCATCCTTGAGATGCTTCTCCAACTTGATTTGACTCCACCAATGGTAAATTCATTTGACTGAACATGAGTTGGAATGGCATACATTTGTGTATATAAGGTCCCACAGTTGACAGCACATATCAGAGCAGAAACCAAGCAATTAAGTCCAGGAAATTGTCTGTAGACCTCCAAGACTTGATTGTGTCAAGGCACAAATCTGGGGAAGGATACAACATTGAAGGTCCTGAAAAGCACCCTGGTCTCCGTTATTTGGAAATGAAAGAAGTTCGGAACCACCAGGACCCTCCCTAGATCTGGCTGCCTGACCAAACTGAGTAATCGGGGAAGAAGGGCCTTGGTCAGAGAGGTGACCAAGAACCCAAAAGTCACTATGGTGGAGTTCCAATAATCCCATGTGGAGATAGGAGAACCATCCAGAAGGTCAACCATAGTTAACGCTTTCCACTGATCAGGCCTATATGGTAGAGTGGCCAGACAGAAGCCACTCCTCATTAAAAGGCACACGGCAGCCTGCTTGGAGTTTGACAAAAAGCACATTAGGGATTCGCAGACTATAAGCTAAATCCTCTGGTCTGATGAAACCAAAATAGAACTTTTTGGCCTGAACTCCATGCATCATGTCTGGAGAAAAACAGGCCCTGCTCATCACCTGGCTAACACCATCCTTACTGTGAAGCATGGTGGTGGCAGCATCATGCTGTGGGGATGTTTGTCTGCGGCAGGAATTCGGCAACTAGTCTGCATAGGGGTTAAGATGACAGCTGGCAAATATAGAGAGATTCTTCAAGAAAACCTGCTCCAGAGTGCTCTAGAATTCAGACTAGGGCAAAGATTAATTTTCCAACACGACATCGACCTGACGCACACAGCCAAGACAACAGAGTGGCTTCAGGAGTAGTCTGTGAATGTCCTTGATCGGCCCAGCCAGACTCTGGATTTGAATCCAATTGAATTCAATCTCTGGAAAGACCTAAACAATACTGTCTTCTGGCATTGCCTATCCAACCTGATTGAGCTTGAATGGGAAGAATGGGAGAAAATCCCCAAAAACAGGTATGCCAAACTTGTAGAGGCATACCCAAGAGGACTTGAGGCCTTGATTGCTGCCAAAGTTGCTTCAACAAAATATTAAACCATGGGTGTGGTTTTGCTTTGTCATTATGGGGTACCGTGTGTAGGTCTTTGAGGAAAAAACTATACTCAAATCTACAATAAATATGGACTATTTTGCTATTACATTTAGTTGTGGACGTTTTTGTACAATTTTATTTTTGTACATTTCTGTGCCATTCTTTTTTATGGTGCTGAAAAATGAATAACTTGTGCTTAATGGCTATTTCGATTTAAAATGAAATTAATTAAAGGTTGGTCTCTGACTTTTGCAGTGTAATGAATAGATCACTAATTGGATTTACTATTCTTTATTTACAGCGTCTCAGTCTTATAGGCCACCCAATTGTCTTTTTTATACACTATATGGACAAAAGTATTGGGACATCTGACCTTTACACCGTCAGGGACTTTAATGACCTTGTATTCAAATGCATAGACTTTAATATGGATCTGGTCCCCCTTTGCAGCTATAATAGCTTCCACTCTTGGAAGGCTTTCTACAAAATTCTAGAGTGTTTCTGTGGGAATTTGTGCCCATTTATTCTGAAGAGCCTTTATGAAGTCAGGCACTGATGTTGGACGAGAAGGCCTGGCTCGCAATCTCAGTTCCAGTTCATCCCAAAGGTTTTGGATGGGGTTGAGGTCAGGACTCTGTGTGGGTCAGTCAAGTTCTTCCACACCGAACTCATCCAACCATGTCTTTATGGACCTTGCTTTGTGCACTTGGGGCACAGTCATGGTGGAGAAAAGGTTCTTCCCCAAACTGTCCACAATGCATGGCGTTGTCCAAAATGTGTTGCTGTGCTGAAGCTCAAGCCCTTCACTGGAAGTAAGGGGCCTAGCCCAAACCCTGAAATAGGAGATGTGTCCCAATAGTTTTGTCCATATGTGTATGTAGCACATTTACGTAAATCCACAGTGCCACCTACTGGAGGTATACTGAACAGGTCAAATTATTTTATGTGTAAAATCATACGTGTTTCTGTTTCTAATGTTTTGCACTCTTTCTGCACTTCATAGGCCGGAGCAGAGATTTCAACAGTCAATCCGGAGCAATATTCCAAGAGGTTTTACGACTTCATCACCACCATTCTGTCCTAACTGCTGCCTGAAGTTAATCTCTGGATCAGGTTTAGGAGGGATTTGAAGCCTCCACCATTTCGGAGAGGCTTCTGAGGGATTCTGTGAGATCCCTGTGATACCGGAATCTGTTTGTTTACATTGTTTATTTTTTGCCCCTGTGTTCATTTGGCTTTTTTTATCAAAAAAAGTAAGAAATTAAATTGGTACCAAGCAGTGGATGGATAAATATCATGTACTTGTGTGTTATACTGTGCTGTACCTAACTGTGTTAGATATTGTTGAGTGGGACATTGAGTGATATTATTGTGTGTTTATCTGGAATCCTCAGAGCTGCTTTTTAACTCTTATTCTGTCTCCGTTTACCGGAAGAAAAAACCCTCAAGAGAACCTCTGGGCCCAAGTTAACCTTAGCCATAGATTGCAGAGGATTTTCAGACAGTATAAAAATGGTCCAAGGCTAAACTTAATGTCCATTATATCAGGCTGTTCCAGTTCAAGACCACATATTCGGGCATTGTGGGTTATTCTAAATGTTTTGCTGAGCACTTGTACCATTTGAGAAAAGAACCATAGAGAGAGGTGACAGTTTTTTTCAGTCCATTTTGAGTGGACACTTGTGCAAAAAGTGAATTTCCTATCTGGACAGTAGATTTTGTGCCATCTGCACAGATGAGCCCTATAAAAGTTGTTTGCACATGATCTAATGCACCAAAATATTTATGCAAATTATACAAATTTTACCACTGACTGGCAGGGGGTTATGCAATAGTAGTGAGATTGTGTAGAGTATATTAGACAAGAGGAAGATTAGAGATAGCATCGCCACTTTTTTTATCCTCAAATAAAGAAGAACAGTCTTCTCATCTACGCTGTTAGAGAGCATTCTGTGGAGAAGAAAGCCTATATTTTTACATCCCTTTCTTTCAAACAGTGCATTTGCTTCGGGTAAATTGGACCGTGCTTCCAGTGAGAGTGATTTTTTTTTTGTTTGTTTGAACAAGTTTTTTGCTGCTGTAGAGCGTTTTTGGCGGCACTGTAAGAACCAGGAGATCTTTTGGTCTCACTCTAAATGTTCCTCTCGGTGGACTGAAGTATTATATTTAATCTCATAGAGGAAGTTACACTGTATGTTTTTTTTTTCTTTAAAAAATATCCTTCCTGTACGTGTTGAAAACATCACCAATATCTACACTGTGCGAGGGTGTGCCTTTTTTACTGGGAACTATTTAATTTTGTATTCGAACCGTTGTTTTTGTTTTGTTTTTGTTTTTTTTTTTAAGATCAAAGTTTGCAAATGTTATTTTCTAAAACTAAGGGAGAGGCGAAAAACAGGACGAATCCGGTGGTGGTTTTGATGTTCCTGTAAATATCTTCACATATAACCTGTTTGTGATCTTCTGACTGAGTGTTGCATACCTGAAGGTTTGCCAGTGAGCAAAACCAGCAAATCTGTCATCGTTCTGTTTCTCTGCTTTAAAAATCAGGCATCTGGTGCATCAACAGCGTGGCGCTGGTTATATCGAATGCTTTTGAAAACGACTTGAGACATGTATTCTGTATTCCTATATTTGCTTTATCAGCTAAACAAGAATGACTACAAGCCATGTTAAACGCTTTTTGACAAAGAAAACTTTTAAGGCAGATCTTTTAAAGCCTGAAAGCCACACACACACATCGCTGCAGAAGAACATTGTGGACATTTACTTGTGGTTATGATGAATTTGATATCCGTCATTTACAGTCACAGAGGCAAAGACTCTTTTCTTCCATGGGTTTGCAAATATATTCCTGATAAATGGTCAATTCTGCTTTGTCTCAACTTGTTTGGTGTTTTAAGCTCAGCATTTACTAAAAGGAAGACCACCAGGTTGTGTAGTTCTGAACCTGACACATATGGAGAAGCATTTTTATGTAGAAAGGAGGGACAAAGAACAACCCCTTTAAGAGAATCTTATCAAAAAAGGTCAGTTGGCCTACTCGTCATTGTTGATGTTGTTCACGTAATGAATGCGTACAGTTCTCATGTGTATGTGCTGTAATCCTTTTTTTTTTGAAGCACTTCTCCATCAGCATCGCTCAATAAAAAGATGCTTGGCTCACCCTGACTCATTTTTACTGCTTTTCATTCAATGAGCTTAAGCAAATACACATTCATAGAGTATTTCTAAAAGTATTTTAATATGCAAAATATTTTATAAAATACTTTTAGAATGAGTATTTATAAAATGTGAAATTGGATAGGCTGGTTTATCCTTTTTTCAGTAATAGTGTATTTATTATTCCTTTTAATATACACTCTGGACAAAAGTATTGGGATGCACCTCTTCATAAAATTCAGGTAGCTCCTTACTTCCAGTAGAGGGAAATCTTAATGCTTCAGAATGTTAAGACATTTGGACAAGCACCATGCTTCCAACTTTGTAGACACAGTTTTGGGAAGAACCTTTTCTATTCCGGCATGACTGTGTCCCAGTGCACAAAGCAAGGTCCATAAATAGTTCAGTGTGGAAGAACTTGACTGGCCCACACAGAGCCCCGACCTTAACCACATCCAGCACCTTCGGGATGAACTGGACTGGAGATTGTGAGCCAGACCTCGTCCAACGTTAGTGCCTGACCTCATAAATGCTATACAGAATGAATGGGCACTAATTCCCACAAAAGAGCCTTCCAAGAAGAGTGGAAGCTGTTATAGCTGCAAAGGGGGGACCAACTCCGTATTAAAGACGGAGTATGTATTTGAATGCAATGTCATTAAAGTCCCTGTTGGTGTAATGTTCAGGCGTCCCAAAACCTTTGTCCATTTAGCGTATTTAAACTATTTAAACTGGCCTGCAGTTTCTTGTATGACCAGCAGAGGGCCTACCCACTAAGGCCTACCCGCCACGACCTCGTGTTAATCGGGTCCATTGTGTCTTTTATTTTTTATGCCATTTTGTGTTTATCATGGCAAAAATGAAATTACGTAAGTAAAATTAACATCCGTTTAAGTAACTCGTTAGATACAACAGGGCTGCAGGCATGTAGCCCAAACCCAAAAACCGAATTATTCCTGTTTAACAGTAAAAATGCACAGCAGTCTGTTTTTATTCACTAACAGCTTTGATTTAAACTTGATATTAAATAGTGAAAGAGAAAACTGAATCTGGGGGGTAAAACAGACCTGGTTCTGTATATTTTACCAGCAGCTGCTCACTGTTTGACTTTCAGTGGTCTTTTCAAGCGGTTCGGCATGTTTCTGCCCACTGCAGTTTAATTTATACTGCTTTAGAAAACATCGCCCGTTTATGTACCTCATTACACATCACTCATAATATTCTTACATTTTTAAATGAGAATAAATTATATAATTAATTAACACCCGCTCAGTATTTAGTAGGTTTTTTAAATCAAGTGTATAAACAGTGCGCCTCTTCTTTAAAGTTTGAAAATGATCAAAAAGTTCTTCAAATTTATTGTAAAAATTTATTTTTTTGCGCGCGCGCGCGAGGACAGAAATCGTCCAGCTCTTTTTGGGCCTAAACTACATTTTTAGCCCCTTTTAAGATGTTCTTCAGATTACCTGTCCAAACATAATAATTTACTATAATTATTATACTTTTAATTGTTTGGCCTCGTGTTAATCAAAACATAACACCAATGACTTTGAACTGCTCTTAACCTGCAGTTTCAATATCATTAGTAACTTTGCCTATTTATTATTTGTAATCCATCGTTCATTTTTGACATAAGCGGATAAAAATCTAGTCAAAACTTTACATTAAAAAAAACGGATTTATTATTAGCTTAATATTATTACTATTTATTAGCCTTTTTTTATTCATAAGGTTTATCGTATCTTATCTCTTCCTATAGGCAGAGGTACGAGACCCCTTACAGAGCTGCGCAGTCGTTCTTTACTCGCCAGTCTTCAGGAGGACAGTCAATAATAATAAAAAATAAATAAAAACGCTCAGTAAAAAAACGGCACATAAAGTTAACCTGCTCCACCAGTCGAATCCCTTTTGTCACAACACAGAACGTTTATAAAAAGTTATTTAACGGCTTCTCGTTCGAATTGAAGCGTTTAAACATTCAAACTGTTCCAAATCGAACCTTCGCCTTCATTCTAGATCCTTAAAAAAAGGCATTAGAGCCGTTTAAAGAAAGATCAGCAAGATATTCCGCTGATTTTAGCCTACTACATTAACACCTCACATCTAAAAATGGATTTCTGAATAAATGGACAGAAAATGAAAAGAACTTACAGTAGACAAATAAATCCCCTAAAATGACGGGGAAATATGGTTTTTGGAACTGGATAAAATGGCAAAAATCGTTTATTTTTGTTTTTTACAGACTATGACTGCGTCCCAAACCAAATACCAACACACTAGTAGTAAACACAGTCATTAGAACCGTATTCAGTAATGAAGTATGGAAAGTTTAAGCGTGTGATACAAGACAGAACTTACTAGATCGTGGAAGAAAAATAGTACACAGCCATTTGAACCGTATTCAGTAATGAAGTATGAAAAAGTTTGTGTGATTTGGGATAGAACTGATTAGATCGTTGAACAAAAATAGTACACAGGCACTAGAACCGTATTCAGTATTGAAGTATGGAAGGTTTGTGTGATTTGGGACATAACTTATTAGATCTTAGAACAAAAAGAGTACACAGGCATTAGAACCGTTTTCAGTAATGAAGTATGGAAAGCATAGAGATGTCATTTGGGACAGAACTTATTTCTCATTTATTCTGCCCGGACTGGTGCTATAACAGGTGCTTACATCTTATAATGTAATAAATTTGCTACTAAACTAATACACTTCCTAATAAAGTGCTAAAATGGCTAAATATGCGACCTCTCCAGCTGTATAGACCTTCACACAAAACGGCTGTGTTTAGTAATAAAAATGTAAAACGTTTATTTAGATAAAGGTTTCATATTGTGCAACAAGAAATGATACACTGGCTTGAACCAACGGTTGTGATGAATATTACGAGAGATGTGGAGCTCAGAGAACATAATACTACAAGTATTCCTTTACACACACACACACACACACACACACACACACACAAACTTACAAAACAAAGTCCTTACAGATAAGGAACACATCCAAGCCACTGGTTCTGCAGTTTGGTAATTTTCATTGATTTGTGGAAAAACAGAAGCTCCCACTTGGAGCTCAGAATTCACAACTTGTATCTCTAATCTCTTTATTTAGCTTCTAATCAGAGGGACTGATGGCAAACTATGCATTAATTCATAATCATGTCACTGCTGACAAGAACTTAATAGCCCTTAACTTTTTTTAAAAAACTGATTTGGATCAATGACATTCCAAAAAGTTGCACTTGACTTTTTTTTTTTTTAATATTGTTTTCTAATCAAGGACAGGAAGAAAAAAGAAACAAAATCTACACATTTATGTTCTAGGCTAAATGAACTGTTTTTGGGCATTTATACAAAAAAAAAACTAAACAAAAAAAACGCATGTTGGGATTCTCCCCTCCTTCATCCACAAAATATACTTCACAATTTTTTCCTTCAGCCAATGAAAGAAAGGGAAAAAAGACAGCTTGGTAATTAACACGAATCAATCAATGCCATGTTTCACGTCTTGACAAAAACAAGTATATATATTTAAACATATATAATACAAAAAAAACAAAACAAAAAAACAAATAAGGTGGTTTGAAAAGAAAGCATCTACAGGACAGGCTCTGGGTTCTGGTGGGTTCCGGTGGGTTTTGGTGTCCGTGAGTCCATGGGTCACCCCAGAGTGCCGGAGCCGTTCAGAGAGCCCTTGCTGGGTTTGTTGCTGAAGGGGGTTTGGCCGTTGGCGCTGGATTTGGCGGAGACTCCGTTCAGCGTGGAGATGTGGGGGAAGGTCGGCCGTGGAGTCTTGCTTGGACCGCCAGGGCTGGACGAGGAGGAAGACGTGGAGGGGGCAGCGGCAGGCACAGAGGCGGATGGACTGCTGGGCTTCTCACTGCCCGAATCGCTCTCTGTCTCAGGCTTTCTGCCCCCAGCAGCGCTGCCGCTCCTCGGGCTGCTGAGCTTCATCTTCTTACAGCCTGGACGAACCCTGTACTTCAGAGGCAGCGGCCCGTTCTGCAAAACACAGTTCACCAATTTAGAATCCACTAGAACCCATAATCAGCGCCCCACCCTCACACATACAGAACTTACATATTACATTTATTGTTACTACCAAAGAATCATCACTGTGAAGGCATAAAGAAAGAAAGAAAGAAGGAAAGAAAAAGGTGAAATGTAGAAACAAAGAAAAGTAAGAAAGACAACGAAGAAAAAAAAAGGAAGAGAAAGAAAGGTAGAAAAAAAGGAAAAAAAAGGAAAAAGAAAGCAAGGAAGGAAAAAAGAAAGGACGGGAGAAAGAAGGAAAATAAAAAAGGAAAGAAACAAGAAAGAAAAAAGAAAGACAGACAGACGGAAAGAAAGAAAGAAACAGTTCATGTTTAACCTGTCAAAGCCCAAAACCAGCTCCTCAGTCACAACTACAGAGCTTACAGAGAAAAAGAAAAAATAAAGAAAGAATGTAAAAAAAAACACAAAAAACAAGAAGGAAAATCATTGCTGTTATGGTATAATGTTTAGAAAGAAAGAAAGAAAGAAAGACAAAGAAACAAAAAGATAGATTAACAGTGAACTGTCAAAGACACTTTCACTTGGTAAACCAGAATTCTGCGGTTGGGGCCCATTCTGCAATACATAGTTTTTCAGTTTGACCCCTAAAACCCAAAGCAAGAGCCCCACATCCTCACTCTCATGGCCACAAACCTCACGTATTAGTTTTACTGTAATGGAATAATGTATATGAAGGATATTACCAAATAATCACTGCTGTACCTTTGTATCCATTAAGAATAAAGAAAGATTAACAAAGATCAAAACTGAGGTCTGTAAAGTGTAAAACACACTTAAGCATTCTTCCTGCCCTTCTTCAGGCAAACAACATTAACATATTCATTTTATTGTTATTACCATATAATTATTGTGGTAAATGAATAATGAGAAGAAAGCAAGGAAGAAAGAAAGAAATACTAACAGCTTGAAAATAAACCGTGTAAAGTATAAGACCATAATAAATGAAGAACTTTTCCTAGCCGTTTCCAGATGTGAATATAGGCAATAAAGTAACAAAATTGTTTTAATGTTATTACTAAATAATTACTGTCATATATAATATTTCTTTAGTCTTAGCTCAAAATAGCTCAAAAATAACTGTAAAGGACACTTTTACTTTGTGAAAGCAGAGCTTAGTGAAAGCGGTACCTTAATAATATTCATAAAGAATAAACGGAGGAAGATAAAGAGCTCAAAAATGAGATCTGTAAATTGTAACACTTTAACACTTATTTTATGAAACCAGAACAAAGTGCTTCTCCTACCCTTCTCCAGGTGTAGATATAGGCGATATCCATTAATGTGTAGTAATCCTTCAGAGGCTCGTCTTCATACATGACCTCGACCTGAAAATGGGAAAATCCATCAGCTCAAAACTGTATTCATTTTTAAAACTGGCCAAACATGGCTTAGACGATGTAGAAACACACAGAAAATTATTAACGTGTTATTAAACCTCTGGTCTGTAACTTACCTGAAAGGTACACGGAATATCCATTTTACTTCTGAGAAATTTTCTGAGATGCATGACTGTCATAGCAGCAGGGCACTGTAGATACCGCTTTACATTCACCTGGGGAAAAATCAGATACTGATTTAGACATATGTGAAGACAGACAGGCCTCCCCGTATGTTAAACTGGTTCAAATATGTTTCAAATAAGAACTTTTGAGTTAGATAATCACCTCTTTTGTGGTTTCTTTTTCTTCCCCATTACCACTTTCAAATCTAGGGGAAAAGGGTTAAAATAATAAGTAAATGGTCATTCTACAAAGAATTCGTTTCAAAACACCTCTGCGTAGACTAGGCCAAGAAGAAAAAGAAAAGAACATAACATCTAGTTAGAAACTCTTAATGTTGACAGTTTTTTAACCAAACCCACCTGCTCTGATCAAAAAACTCAATGGAAAGACTGATGATTTCATCATCAGCAATTATTCTCTTGTCTTCGTCGGCCACTTCTCCTCGATCCTCATTTGATCCATTAGCAGCTGCAGCACCAAATGGGGAAAAAAACATGATTAATTTAACTCAGACATAATAAGCAAGGCGATTTTATTATTATTTTTTTTAAAATGACAACTTCTGTTACCGTCACCTGATGGATGTTCTGCATAAAAATCCCTCCTTCGTTTCATTTCATCTGAGCAACAAAAGCACAATCAGCACATCAACACCATCTCTGAGAATGTGGTGAAATATAATTAAACCTCTTATAAGAAATAATGATTAAAGCAGAAAAAAATCAGAAGAAAGAAATCACCGAAATGCAAAAAAGCCCTTTTCTCAATCCTGAGCATCGCTCTCACCACACACAATCTCACCAACAACCAACAACTTACTTTTGAACAGCCCAGGAACCAGCTTGTACACAATGTCTTGGAGTGTTTTATCTGACCTGAAGTATACAAACAATGTCATTTAGCTTCATCAAGCACCAAAATGAGGACAATCATTACCAAAAGCGGATGCAACCTTCCAGGGATGAGGTTTTTTTTATTATTACTTTAAGGAAAAAAAGCATGTGTTTGTTTTGTAGGAATAGACACATTTAGAAATAGACACATGTGGAAATACACATATAGAAATAGACATGTAGAAGTAGACACATGTAGAAATAGACACATAGTAATAGACACGCGTCTATTTCTACACAGAAATAGACACACAAAAATATACACCAGCGCATGCGCATTACGAGACAATTTCTCTGAAGTAAAATGACTGCGATGGGAAATGAAGTCACCTGATGTTCAGCAGAGGCTTTGTTTTGTGAACTTGGACGTCACAGATGGGACAGTATTTGCTGGTCTCCAGGTACCGCACTATGCACATCTTACAGACTGCAGACAGAACGAGAAAATGAAACGCAGATGAAACACAGAAACGTTTGGTTTCAAAGCTAAACTGAGAGCTGAAATCAATCTGAGACTTACACGAGTGCAGACACTCTACGATAGTGGTGGCATCGATGAAGTACCCCCCGCAGAGCACGCACATCAGGTGCGGGTTCAGTTCCGTGATCTTGATCCTCGTCGTTCGATGCATCTTCATGTGAATCTTCAAACCTGAGAGTCGAAAAGCACCAAGAATCAACACGGAGAACCGAAATGTGGGCTTCGGCGTACCACGGCGTGTCAATGTGGGCTTCGGCGCACACATCCATCACCCTTATATTAAAATGACTTCACTTCAATAGTATTATTACCTCTGCTTTTTCAAGTCTGCAAAGCTCTAAACCTCACGATACTGGAGTACAGAAGCAGGCCCATAACCAGAAAAAATCAATTTGTCGCCCTCAATAAATGCCTCAAAGACGTGAATGACCCTTTTCACATCATACTGTTCGGTTTTCAGTGACAAAAACAGCCCAGATATATTTTCACGTAATAATTCTTCCATAATATAAGCCTTTGGAAAAGCTTTTGTTTGCAGCGTGGTCGCGTTTTATCTTGCCCGTAGAATAAAATAATAATAAGGCCCATAAACAGAAATGATCAATTTGAGCCCCTCAACAATGATTTAATTGACGCTCTTTGCATCACACTGTTCAGTTTTTCAGTTACCAGTGACAAAAACAGCTCAGAAATATATTTTTCCGCATAATTCAGCCTTTCGACCGATTTTGTTTGCAGCTTGGTCGCGTTTTATCGCATTTTGTGCATTCTGATAAGGGCCATAAGCAGAAAAATTATTCTGAGCCCCTCCACACGACCTTGTCACATCACAGTGCTGCGTTTTTCAGTTTTCAGGGACAAAACAGCTCAGAAACATGGTTTTTACATAATAATTCTGCTATATACGCAGTTTTGGTTTGCAGCATGGTCGCGTTTTACCTCGCCTGTAGGTAAAACTCACGAAATAAAATAATACGGCCCAAAAGCAGAACCTCAATAAGACTGAAAACAACTCGCCTCTGCTACTACCACGACTACTACTACTAATAATAATAATAATAATAACAAGAATTGCACCGCAACACAATTTCGCGCCATTGACATAGGTGAGGTGGGTTCACGCGCTGAAACTCAAACGCTCGCTGTTGCTATGGCGACGGCATAGATTTGCCAGTCTGTGGCGGAGCTCACCGGCCTGCTCCCATCATAAAGAATAAAAACATGACTTTTTAATGCACAGAGGATTTAAAAAACCATGACGGGTCCAGCCGCGACGGCATGAGGGTTTCTTTCCGCCGCGGCTGCCATTTTACCAGCCCGTCTCGAATCACGGGCGAGTTAGTGATGCGCCATTGTTGAGCTCCTGCTTCGGTGCACAGCTGCCTCTGCACAAAAAACAGCACCTATACAGCCCTCCGAGTGAGAATTAAATACCCTTGCTGACTCCCGTGCTGTTTCTTTTAGTCCCGAACTGTCTCCCGAGGCGAACCGAAGCCTGTCATAGGCTCCGCAGACGCGTTTTTAGCGGATCCGCTTTAAATCTGCGCACATGCCAAAACAGCGGCAAGGACGGCGCATAGATACATAAGACTGGTTATCCAAGCTCTGCTACCACACACGGGTCTGTTTTTTTAGTAAAGGAGACCATCTTCCAGTCTTTGTTCTTAAAAAACGAAATTTGTGCATAGCCTGTAAACATGGCCCTTTGCTTTTAGTCTAATTCCAGCCGTGTTAAAACTTGTTGGCTGTGAGAAAACTTTGTTTTTTCAGCCAGATACAAGCTGTCAAACACTTTCACACAAGCCCATCTTCTCTTTTCACAGCGTCGGGTTTGGCTGATAACCTTGTTGGCAGATTCACCCGACAGATCTTCTTCAGGCACGTTCCTGGCTTTGCCATGTATAAAAATGATTTTAAAAAATTCACTATGTTCCTTTTTCAAGGCCTTTCGGAGTTTTGATGGTCATCCTCCGACTAGGAACCAGGACTAGAACAGGTGACTTAATATGTCAGGAGTGTCATAAAGCAGAAGGATACTGGAGAACCTGGCAGGTCAGATCTACGATCCTCACAGATCAACTGCAAGCTCCATAAAAATATAGTTCAGTTTATTAACGTCAAACACCTCAGAGAAACTTCTCTCACTTTTATTCACAGTCTCCGGCCTTCAAATATCCCCCCCCACACACACAACTCATTCAGTGTAAGTGACTTTTTACCCACATTAAAACTTCTTACTCCATTTAATAAACATACGGAATTTGCTTCAGCTTGACGTGTTAAGGATGAACACTGTTTTGGGCCTGAAAACAGTGTTCAACCCCTCCAAAAAAAAAACATATCAATTTTAAGTTAACAGCTCCTCCTGCTAGTCAGCGACACCTTCACTCACAAAAACATCAAAACCACAAATTCAGTGCATTTTTCAATATGAAAAAAAAAAATAACAAGAAGACAGAAAAGTGGAAGTAAAATCCATCTGCTACACAATAATAACCCGACTTTCTCTCTGGAAGGCCACGCACCCGGTCGTGTTCGATCCGATCCGATCCGATCCGCTTCACGCGGCTGCAGTTTCTCACGAGTTAGGTTCGTGAAAAGAAATTAACGCGTGGCGAATAATCGCGACCACTTCGATTCCACCTCGACCCTCCGGCAGCCGTGCGACGAGAACGTGTCAAGACTGAACGAGAACCAACGTGCAAAAGTGGTCAACCCTAAGCTCGGACTCGGGGCTCGGGCTCTAGCTCTCACTTTTGAAACGACACCCCGAGGGAGGGGGGTGAGGCGAGTGGGTAAACAAGAGCCCACTTTTCTGCCACAAAGAGTCACGCGTGGTTATTTTTTTGGACTAAATGGATACAAATTTGCACAAGAAGGACGCGGAACCCATACAAGGAGCAGGAGGAGGAGGAGGAGGAGGAGGCAACATTGTTACAGCGTGTGCAGTCTCTCCTAGCGCACAGTGGAGGCTCTCAAAGGGCTCCAATGCGCCATAAACGACATACCTGTGTTTGCTCGCGTGGAGGTCGTTTATTTTTCTCTCTCCTCCCGGTTATTATTCCTGGCAGACAATGAAAGTTGAGAGTCGATCAGCAGAAAATGAATGCTACCCAAGCGGCCATCTTGGAATGAAGTGCAGACGCTGTCAGTTGCAGTGGCTCCACCGCAGCAGCAGCAGCTCCATTGTAGCCTCGCTTCGCACCGACACCGAGCGACCCGACCCGAGCCTCTGTCGGGCTTTCGATCCGGGGAGGCGCGTCTCTGGTCGGCCGAGCACAAAGACGGGCCCTGAACAGCTCTCCTGGCTCGGCTCTCTCTTTCTCCTCTCCTCTGGGCGGTTTGAAAGACGCTGTGTGTGTGCGCGTGTATATGTGTGTGTGTAGCTTTGCTTGCTGGAGCTCTGGAAACTGACACCGTCCCCAAAATGGCTTTAGTCCGCCCGCCCCCGCTCCGTCACGTGGTGTCTTTCCTCCTCACGGGGAGTCTGGGAATGAGTGCTGCTGAGGGGGGGAAGGGGGGCAACAAGGGTCCCCCAGCATAGCCTCAAAGAAAAAAAGAACCTCCCCCCCAAAAAAATAAAACACGCAGCTAACGGATCTGACGATGCTCATCAGAAACTTTTCGATAACGGTTTTCATTCGTTCCTATGGGGCGGTGGGTTTGACGATTAGATGCGCGTTAAAAACTGACGACTCCTGTGTGTTTATTGTATGAACGCGATGGAGTTGAGCACAATGCAGCGAGATATGGGCTGCGACGGGCTGTGCAGAAATATATGTAGTATATATATATTTATAGATACCATGTAAGGACGTTGACGTACTTTTGTTTGTTGGTTTAACAACTTTGTAACCAAGCAGCTCGATACAAGATCAAAATATCGCCATCGATACCAGTTTCACGACCCTAAATGTACGGGATAAACAGGTGTAAAATGAGTGTGCACTGTGGAAAAAATATATAGGCTATGTTCACTAAAGGAGCAAAGTTAGATGGAGCTGCAGTTTCTAGAATGGAGTAAACGGCCGATGAGCGTATAAGAAAGGATTTCTTTCTCTCCTTCTCTCTCTCATAGCTATATGTGTGTGTGTCTGTCTGTCTATCTATCTATATATCTATCTCTCTCT
>JBBPCX010000040.1:28436405-28463249 GCA_037974365.1 Hydrocynus forskahlii | reverse complement strand
CAGAAAGAAACCCACTGCTGATATAAACAGATTCAAACAATTTTCATAGGTGCCTAAGACTTTTGCACAGTACTGTAAGTGATAAGATCTGAAAAATCTGAATACCACCAGTAGACCACAACAAACAATTAAAACATATTAGTAAAACACATAGGCTAGGTTGATCAATTAATGATGGACAGTTAAGGCCATCCGCTTTATCCTTGCAGACCACTGATGCACATGAGCACGTCAGTGTTAGCAAAGCAGTGGTAGGGGACCTGGGATGAGTCATGTACTTCAGGTTTGTCACACTGGAGGGTTAAAAGTACTAAACCGGATATTGTGTTTCACAATATCTCTCTCTGCCGCTCGTTTTAGGTCACATCTTCAGTTGTTTCCTTTTGTGGTTTTTAATGTGTCATGCACTCAATTTAACAGGCCCTGTGCACGCTATAATATCAAGATAAAACAAAATGTCCCAGATAATACCAGCTTAGGCGCCCTATAAAGCGTTGAATGTGGGTCCTCACATTAATTTCTCTCTGGAGTAACTGCATGACAGAAACATTAGTTTTAGAGCACTCACTGAGTCTTAAGATCACCAACTGAATATTTATATTCTACTGCCATCTGACCCTATGACTCTTCCCACTGTCACACATCCACACAATAATCTGTGCAATAACCTGATGCTATTTTTTATGCAGTTTCTTACTGGGTGCTAAATCTATCATTAATGTGCATTATTATTTTATTGTGTGCAATAGTCTACCATGAGCAATATCATATGCAGTTTTCTAATTGGGTGTAAGTCATTACAATTATGTGCATTATTATCTTATTATTTGCATTAGTCTACCATGTGCAATGTCACATAGTTTTCTTATTGGGTGCTAAATCATTCCATTATGCATCTTAATGTTATGTGCAATAGTCTTACCATGTGAAATATCACTCACATATACTCATGTCAGTATTATGCATCTACTTCAGCAGTAATGGACTTCAAACCACCATCTGTGTTACTAGTAATTCACTTAACTGTAAGTTATTTATGGTGTTTATAGCCCAGCATTTGTGTATATAGAATATTGTGTATATCATATGGATTTTTTATTTGACTTTTATTTAGACTTTTTATTTTATATTGTTCTTGTCTTTGTGTCTCTGTGTCTGTCAGGGTGCCTGTCTCCAGGCAGCGAAGGGAGGCGCAGACGTAGACTTCCATACTTTAACTTTTATTTTCAAAAACAAAAAGACACGAGGGCCTAAACACAAACAAACGCAAGCAGAGAGTCAGTGGACCGACAACTCAGGTCCCTCACAAACTGAACTAAATACATAAGCACATGAACCAATCAGACTTAAACATTGCTTATCCTAACACACCGGCCAGCTGAAACTAATGAATTCTTTAACTCAAAGCCGGTGTACCGAAACATGTCAAAATAAAAGACATACCTACAAACAGAAAAGGGCGGCCTTTAGCGGTTGCCAACCAGGGATGTAACAGTACACCCCCCCCACGGTATAATCCCGGGGTGCCTGCAGGGCCGCAGGCCCAACACAAGGGCGGAGGCGAGGTAGGCTCATGGGCCCCACACGGCTGCCTTCCGATTAGTGTTCTCTGGTCGGCTTTCGGCATCCAGGAAAATAAGGTTTTCTGATTCTCTTTCTGATTCTGATATTTTTGTATTATTTTCTGTGTGCAGAAAACTTCACTGCACAAGGAACTACATCCACATTCACCTGTTCCTGTCCTTCATCCTGAAGGCCATTGCGGTTATTATGAAAGACGTGGTGTTGTATGAAGTGGAGGAGCCAGATGACTGCAATCCAGGATCAGTAAGTGCCTCTTCTTCATGCTGTTTGTGTGTGTGCTGGAAAAAGGGAATTTTTACAACTCAAGAACTCATATTTTACATTTTTGTGTTCCATTCTTCTCTGTTAGCTGTTCACAGTTTTTATGTAGGATTTGTTTAGGAATTACCATAATTCATTTAATACAAACAATTCACCACTTCACTCTATACCTTAAAAAACACACTATGCCTTTAAGAACGATATATGTAAATGACCTCTGTTCTGATTGGATACCCTATGTTGTACTTGAAGGGCACATCGGTGCTTCATTTTCCGTTCTCACAGCCACTTTTTGACTTCTGATATCATGATGCCAATGATTGCAGTCTATTAGCTTCCTTAGCATTTATTAGTCAATGAATTCCCAGGCTGGGTGCTCATGTTTTATCTAGAATCTTTGCAGTCTCACTTTCAGTAAGTGTTCAATCTGCTTTTATGTCATATCTGGCCTCCTGGCTGATTCTGAAAGACAAATGGTGTGTAGACAGTGATGCGCTGGGGCTTCATGTGTCTGAGCTGGAGATCACACACTGAGGGATTTCAAGTCGTTGTCTGTTTATTCTGATACTATAATCCTTTCTTCGGGAAGGCTTAGGCAGGTCAGCTGCCTGTTTTTATTAGCTATCTGCTGCTGCTACCTGCTGCCTCAACCCAGTAAGCTGACCAACTACTTGCTGATGTTTTCTGTTACTGGACAATTTGATTATTATTCAGCTGATAAAGACCCCAAGACTCAAAGCGTGATGGCTGCTGATAGGCATAAATGTTTGTGTATATATAGCAGTCCAGGCTAAAATAAGCAGGAACAACAGTCATTGCTGTGGGCTGAATGGAAAGCCATATGTAAACGTGTCATGACATCATAACCACAAAAAGTCTTCTTTTGTAACATAATTTCCATATACAGGGGAGTGAATGATATTGAAACATGTTGAAATGCAAACGTTCTTTACAAAGTATATGGGTTTTTATAAATGTATATAAATGTATATGTACATATATCAAATACATAAATAACCCCTACGTTGTCCAGACGAAGCTAATGGGGGGAGGGGTGCGTCTGGAAAGGCTGGCGGGTGTTGGAGTGTTCCTAATTTGCATAGTCTTGCATATTCATAGATCTTAAGCATCATTTTGAAAAGAAATGCATAGAGATGGACCAAGGCCATTTGTAGTAGCAGTTTATATCACAAAAATAATAAAATATAATTAATTATTCAGCTGTTTATATGACACTTTGAAGCATATCTAAGTCTTAAAAAGTAAAGCTGTTTAGCTGTATTACTAGTCTTAAAGGATCCGACTGTAAAAGTGAGGAAATTGCAGTCTGGTCCTTAGTCTAGTCCTGTGAGGTTAAAGTCATTATGAATGGAAAATCATAATACATTTTTCTTTCATGCTACGACATGTTTGAGTGAAACAAGGTTGTAGTAAGCATAGCTATACACACAAAGCTGCCACATTTAGCTCAGCCAGACACCAACAGTTCCACCAAATTGGGATGATCGATACCCCTTCCAAATGACATTCTGTACACAGTGTGGCAGTTCAAGAGAAACAATGTTCACATTTTTATGCTCATGTTATTTTATAATCCAAACTCAATATTAACGATAGGTGTGCTATTTTAAAAAAAGCAGGGAGTTCTCACCCCTTTCATTTCACCTCTCATTGCTCACTAGCAACTCAACACAGTCACAGCAATTCGCATACCCAGAGAACCAACACTGTCATACTTAAACAAATAACAGTTAGTTTGGGGGAATGTTTTCAAACTGATTATACTGATACATATATAAATATATACATTCATCTCAGCTGTGGAAGGGGCCTGAAAAAAGAGGCTACACTTGCATTATTTCATAAAATATATAAAATAATATATTTAATCTATAATGTATCTGCTATGTGCATTAGTAAGATATATTTAATGGTTAACACAAGCTGGCTGACATTAATGTTTAGATTTATGATGTAAATTAATTACAATGTTTGTGCCGTATTTGACCTGCACGCTCTTTGCTCAAGAGGGATCCCATCGCACAATCGCACTTGTACAGGATGGCCGATCAGTCTGAGGCGCTAGACTTAGGGTTCCTCTGAAGTAAGGTTTCTGGTCTCCGAATGGAGGTGTTGAATTGAATCTCACTTCTGACATGCGATTAGAAGGTCGTAAGTTTGAATGTCAGGGCTACCAGGGGCACCACTGAGGTACCCTTGAGCAAGGTTCTGCCCCCACACACTGCTCCCTGGGTGCTGTGGCGCTGGCTGCCCGCTGCTTCACTTGGTGAATGGGTTAAATACAGAAAACAACTTTGTGCTGTTCACACTGTGTACTGTGCTGTGGTGTGTTTACGTGTGACAAATGGAGACTTTATACCACTAAGAATAGCAACCAATTTGGCATCTACCTCTCTTTTCAGGGAGGGTATTTGAGCTTGAAAGTGTGAAGGTGGGAGTGGCAGGTGAAGCCTGATACTATTGGTTACTATTGTTTTTTCCACTGGTGCATTATGGCATAATCAAAAGTCAGATGCATTGATGGAAGATTACAGGAAAATGGGAAATATCGCTTTCAATGGTATGACATGAAGAATCCTATTTAATGACCAGAGATATTACAAAGTTAAAAAGGTCTGTTCCACTTTCAGATAATGGAGCTGATTCTTGACCATAAAATAGCACATTAATGCTTCTCCAACTGCTAGGCACCACTTTATCTGTGTTTCAATGTTGAAATAGCTATTTTCCTCCGGAAGAAGATTCCTACTGCATGCATGAATATGTATAACCATTGCACGAATATTTAAAATGTGTTTGACCTCTACTGAATTGTATCTTTAAAGCATTTTGTCTCTAATCTTATTAGTTTGTCCTTAACATTTGTCCGACAACATGAAAATATGGTTTAAATCCTGCTCTTGAGAAATGCAAAATTTATTACTTGTTTTGGAAGCTGTGCCTCTTCGTATGACATGGAGAATGGAGGCTGGCATTGTGCTGGTAATATGTTTAAATTTGTTCAGAGCAAAGAGTTTGATTTCATTCAAATCCTGTCATGAAGTTTCTGTGGTTTGCGCTCACAGTTACGACTCTCATCTGGAATCATGGAGGTTTTCTGTGAAGGCCTGTATGAGAAGTGATTGTGACACCAAAGTAAATCTGTCTGCAGGGTCACAAACTCCAGCCATTGGTTTAGTGTTCCCCTGCTGCGAATAATCACAATGACTTTTAAAGCCAGTTTATTTACATCAACTTTGTAATATTATGCAATAAATCACAATTTGCCTTTATTCTTGAAAGTTATGACTCTAGAGTTGTCTCAGTAGCTCAGAGATACTCCTTAATAAGTTGCGGACTGTAGGCATGGAGACATTGGAGACTATACACAGAGCTATTAGAGGTTACGCATATCGGTCTTAGAGGCCTAGCCCCTGAACCATCCCACAAAATATTGTTTTTCAGGCCAATTTTTCACTCTCTTGCACTCTTTGTTTCCTTTTTTGTCATAGCATTAGCTATGCTTAGTGGAAGTTTAAGGAGTGGCTGTGAATGTGCCCCTCCCCAGTGAAACCATGGAGGGAGTAAAAAGATGTGTTGGGTGAGTGGAAAGGCCACAGTGGATCCATGTTCTTGTTTATTAAGTTAAAAATCCCTCCCTGTTAGTGCATACGATTTGAGTTTGGGTCAGGTTTGGGTTTCAGATTTGGCAGAACCAGTCAGATCTGACTTTATGAATGAGACATAATCCAATGTCTATTTCTGTTTAGTCTATTTAGTTCTAAGGGATAAGGAGAGGTGGAAAATTTAAATATGACAGCTTTTGGTACAAAAAAACACCATTCGCATTAAGAGAAAATGTAGTATATTGGGCTTTTAGAACCTGTGAGAAGTTAAGACTTGAGCTATCGCTAGCCCAATGTTACAGTGAAGTGGAGCTGTGTGAAACTGAGATTTACTAATGGCCTCTGCACTATGACTGCAGATTTCATTCACATCTTCACACACAAATTGCTTTATGGCTCAAGACGAACAATGAAGTCTTTGTATCTTATGCACATGAATCACGCTTGTTCCATATGTATTTCTATTGCGCTGTCCATTTGCAAATATTTGATTTACTTAAGTCCACTTCATGCTATGTTTAAATGTTTCAGTCAAGGACCTTCAGCTTCAGCCCACCTGTTACTCACCTGACCCCAAATCACCTGTAAGTCCACAGTCTCAGGTCAGTGCTGACGACTGTCCCCCTCCTTCTCCCCTGAAATAAACAGAATTAAATCACTTGCTTGGACAGTCTTGCTTTAATTCGGTATTACTTGCTTCATACTTTGAGTGCTGCTCGACCAAATGACCCTTGATCCCAAGGCCATGGCTGGGCAGAACATTGTTTGTCAAATCCTTCAGAAGCTTTGGAGAGGTTGCTAATGGTTTCCCTTGCCAGGGTGTGGAGAAAGAGTGTGTTTGCCCTGTGTTTGGCCTGCCATAGCTGGTTTGGTTTGATTCTCATGTTTTATCATGACCTAAGGCCTTTGAGATCGAGTGAAGTGTTTAAATAGTTGGCACTGGCTCATCAACAAAAGCTACTCTTTTTTTTGCCACAAATAGGCTCATATTTTGGAGGCCTCTGTGTGCATGGAGTGGTTTTAGGCATTTGTCTGCTTTATAAACACACTTTGCGTGGCCGTAGTGCAGTGTGTCGCCTGGACACAGCTGCTAGCCAGAGGAATACGTCATGGCATTAACAAATGACAATGTGCAAACACTCCAGTTACCCTAGTTACCCCCCCATTTAACACGGAAGGCCTGATTTAAGAGCTCTACAAAATGTTCCATGTGCTGCGGAGGTCCATCTAATATGCAAATTAAAGTGCTTAATAGTACAAAGTGCAGAAGTTTGTGGCAAATAGCTATTAGGAATGCTGATTAAATGGAAAACCTAATCCTAGGAGTGTCTCTGACTGGAAGTGGGAATAGGATTTTTAATCATTTTCCTATCATATTTGCGATTTTGGCAGTGTCTGTATTGTTAAATAAACAATACACAAATATCCCCTGAAGAAGAAAAATATATATGGCTATGAATAATGATGTAATGTTTCTGAGATGAAACCGATATTGTTTTGGTGGTCTGTGGTTCACCTGATGGTGTATTTGATGTAAACCTGATTTTTTTTTTTTTTTGTCTCCCTGATCCACATTCAATGATATGAGTACACAGCTATGTAAGCTTTTTAAATTGTTTTCCAGTGAAAGGTAAAAGTGCTCGAGTCACAGGATTGTAAACAAGGTTAAATGTTCTAAAGCCACGAGATTCTGATTTAGGTTAAATGCACTCAAGCCACAAGATTCCAGTCAAGGTTACATGTACATGAACCACAAGAGTTTCAATGTGCTTTAGCCAGGGCTTTCTAATCAGGGTTAAATTGCCTGAGCCACAGGGTTTCGCTAGAAGTTACATGTGCTTGAGCCATGAAATTCTGATTTAGGTTAACTTGAGTTTGAGCCATGAGATTCCAATCAAGGTCAAATGTGCTTGAACCACGATATTCCGTTTGAGGTTAAATGTCCTTGAACCATGAAATTCCAGTCACGTTTAAATGTGCTCGAGCATGAGATTTTGATAGAGATTAAAATTTTGTGAAGAGCTGGGTGAGGCTCCTTCCACTGTAACTACAATAGATAATTGGACATCTCAAGCAGGAGGGAGACACATTTATAGTAACTATTTACTTTACATTGATTTCTTTTTGTTATAATTTCTTATTTAGATGTTGTAAGCTATAAAATACACTTTTAGTCCAATCCACATGTGCTGAATCGTTAAATAAGGTGAGGTGAGCCACTCTGTGAATCATCACAATCAGCTGTTTGTGCTTAACGCGGTTTTATAGCTGTCATCTGTGTCACATGTCCACACTGCATCCGTCTGCAGTCAGTGGTTTGCAGTAAGTGGGAGTTTATGTGTCTCTTCTGTTTACATAAGATTACAATGGGTGTCTGCATACACACAGTTAGCAGTTCAGGACGAGTGAGTTTCTAGTGAGTTGTCTCTATTTATTTAGATGTTTGCATCACATGTGGTGATCATAGAAAAATGTATGATATTGTGAATATAAAGCAATACTTTACAACTTGAATGTTATACTCACCATATCTTTTCTGATGGGTATTCTTTCTAGCTCCTGCATTCACTGTAGAGAGGATGGACATGAAGTTCTTCCACCCAGACCAAGTAGATAGTTCAGAGAAACTTCTACAGCATCCATCTTTCCATGACTGGGAAGGGTTTATATGGATATGGGCTAGGAGGCTAAATATCATGAGTAGCAGACAATGCAAGATGACACCTGCCTAGGAAAGCACAAAGATGTGTATCTGGACGGGACTAAAATGATCTGAACATTCCTGAGTTTGGTAAAACACAAGTTTGGCCTCAGCAAAACACAGGCATGGCGAATACAGGAAGAGATAAAATCACAGAATAGCACCTGTCAAAGGGCCCAGGACGCCACTGTAAAAGTAATCCCATACGAATAAAGCTTATGAGTGGAACGTTTACCTACATTGGATTGATAAATGACACCCCAAAGCCCAAAACCCAATAAAGCATATACTGGCTCATTGGCAAATTGCAGACATCAGTATTCTGAAGCTCAATATCTTGACATATATTATTAATTGCAATATATTTTGCCATGTAGTGGTAACAGTTTGTACAGATGCTGCACAACACTTAATAAGAGCAAGGCTTCTGTTCCTAACACAAGTTTCATTTATTCCCCTTTCCATCCCTGATCTGATGGCTTTCACTCGAGGTTCACAAGGTTTCCCTCCTTCTGAGTTGGACGTGCAGGAACTAAGCGATGCTGTAAAAGCTAACGGCTGTCCTTAAGTATAAACATGCAATCCCTTGACCTCAGCTGTGTACACAAGTTCAGAAGGGCAGTAAACACCGCTCACCCCGAGGCTTTGTTTATTACAGGTGGGATGCAAGGCGGCGATGGTGTTCTTCCAGTACGGAATCATGGCCAGTTTCTTCTGGCTGCTGGTTGAAGGCCTCTACCTGCATGCTCTCCTCGCCGTCTCCTTCTTCTCCCATAGGAAGTACTTCTGGTGGTACATTCTGATTGGCTGGGGTGAGTTTGCACACATGAGCCAACAGTAAAAAGGCTGATATATGGTTGTTGTGACATCCTCAGCATCATTGACAAGCTTAAGCCGTGGCTGGGATGTCCCAAGTCTCTTGGGATCGTTTTGGTGACTTCGAAGAATTTTCAAGTCCAAGGGAATATAAACACTGAAAAATCTATTAAATCTTTGAGCACACTTTGATATTTTTCAAGGACCACTGAGATGTTAGTTAGTACTGATGATTCCATACCAACCATAACACTCAGCAATATTATTAACAGCATGAAGCACAACTCTCATCACCATAGTGTCATGAAGCAATGACAGCAAATATTTCTTTATGCAGCCAGGACAGTGTTCACAAAGAAAGAACTGCAAATAAGATAACTGCTAAGATTTTGGATGAATTGTATTTCTAATATGATTGCCTCTTGTCTTAAAATGTAATTGTTTAGTTTCAGTGTGTTTAATCAGAATAGTAGTGTTACGGAGTTTGGTGAAACATCTAACACATTGTCCATTTATCCTAGATGAATGCTAAAAGCCAAGACATGTTTGACATCCAAATTTTACTCACAAACACTAGAAGTCAGTAGTCACCAAAATAGCATCAATCATTTTCATAAAAACAATTGCACACTAAAACTTCTCCCAACCTGCCCAAACCACATTTAGACCTTCATTAAACCCATGCAGACTTTTGGATTTGGTGCAACACTATATTTTAAGAAACCAAGTGGTGAAATTTTGTTCATCTTTATAGCTCACAGTAAAACCACAGTTAAACCACATCTTCAGGTCTGTGCTGTCTTCAGCAAAGAAATGGATGTGATTTGAGTGATCTGAGTGAATCCTTTGTGGTATATTTTTACAGAATCAGTGTGGGCTACTTGAGTGACTGTTGAGTATTTAGTATTTGTTTGTAAGATCACACCTGCAGTTTTAACCAAAAAAGCAATATTTGAACTCTAAATATGTCTTTTCTGATTGGCTGAATCTGGGAAAAATGTGAAAAAATGTGTAAATTTGAGTTCTGGTTTAACAGTTCCTTTAATATAACATGGTATGATGGTAGGCAATAGTAAGAGAGATGAACAATTACAATTAAACATCAGTTATCCAAAATGATATCTATCCAGCAGAAATATACTGAGTTTTGTATTGTTGGTAGCTTCTCATAGTTTATGTTCCCTGGTCAGCGTTTTTTTCTTTGAAGCCCGCTGAGTTAAATAAAATTAAGTGGCCAAGAAGCTTACAGGCCAGTATACCTTGCATATTTTAGCCTCCAGAAAAATGCAAAGTGAGCCTCTACATATTTGTTATAAACATAGATTACTGGCTGCACTTTTAATTCTGTCTATTGGAACAGTATAAACATGAAAACAATATTATTTCAGTGTTATTTGAACTTCATCAGCTCCTCAGGACCATCATGAAAGGGCCCACTACCGAGATCTGGAGTAAGAATGTAGCTCCACTACTGTTAATGAACAGCAGTCACAACAACCACTTGACAGATTCAGTGATTCGGGCTGACTTTAAATAAAGACAGAAATATGGAAATTAATAGGTCATAATTAACCCTTTGTCTTTTGGCTACAGTTGGTACTGTATAGTGCAACATAAAATATACTGTTTTTGGTTGAATTTACTCAATTGGTTCATGGATCTCTTTGACTAATGAGTTGGCTCTAACTGTGTGGATTTGTTTGTGTTCACTTTAGTGTCACCAGTTGCATGGACAGGTTATCAAATGTGTTTTTAGCAACATTAAAATAATGAGACTGTGATGGTCTCTGTGTGTGTGTGTGTGTGTGTGTGTGTGTGTGTGTGTGTGTGTGTGTACATTTATCATTTTGCAACGAATGTCCTCATTATGTTAGGAAAACTTAAAAATCTGCATAAGAGTGGATATTTTTCTGAACCTGAAAAGAAAGTGCACTGTTTTCACCACACATTTAACTGTTTTAGTGAACTAAAACTGCAGATACATTGGCTTTTAGTTGATAAGGCTAAGCTACGTGTTATATGAGCTACGTAGGTCTCATATTAGGGATACAGTCTTACACAAGTCAATGGAATGCCCACACAATGATATAGTAATACCAACATGTGTGTGTGTTTGAAATGTTGATAGGAGTCCCCGCGGTCTTCATCACCACATGGAGCATTACAAAAGCTTACTTACATGATGTTGGGTAAGTTGTTGCTGTGTTTCTAAGTTTTGCCTCGAAGCCCTTAAAAGCCTCGCTGATTTTTAAAGCGGGTATGTTTACATCTGTTTTATTGTGTCTAAACATTTATTCTCAAAGGCAGTGCTTTACAGATGTCCCATAAGAATTCACCCAATCTTACCCCACCACATGGGTGTTTTTTGTTATTTTGCTGTAAACAAATGAAAGCATGCTTCTCCAAATGACTGCCTATTGCTTTTTTATTGTGTTTATGGGATCCAGCTTCACCTACAAGGCTTTCCTTAAGCTTAGTAGCACTAAACCAGCTGAGCCAAAGGCTAAAATCCTGAAAACAAATCAGTTTCCTTCTGATTTTTCCTTTTCCTACAAAATACAAGGCCCACCGACATGAAGCAGTAAAACTGCTGTTCTGACGAATCTCAAGGCTTTGCTCTTACACTTGAAATAAATGAGGTGACATCACTGAGGTCAGATAAGTCTATTTATAAAATGGAGTTTACAGCCTGTGGACAGACACGAGGAAAATCCAGAATTTTGCTTGATTTTGCTTGTCCCATCAATAAGTAGTTAATTGTAATTATCGTAGTCTTCAAGGTTTGTTATTCTCAAAAATAACAATTTTTCCATCTATTTATCTGTCTGTTTGTCTGTCTATCTCCCTCTCTATACATATATACAAAACAAATACATTTTCTTAATTATTTACAAATATAGAAATCTGCTGTATATTATAAATACTGCATTTATTGAATGTTTTTTCAATACATTTTTATTTACATAGGACACAAGGAATATATATTTTATACTGATAATCACTTTTCAAATGCATTTTTGGATGTTAATTATACTGTCATTTCATTCTCAATGTCAAACAGCCATTCTCAGTTTTTATGGAATCTTCTTCAGCACCACTGATTATTCTGGAAAAAAGATATAGGTCCACGTGCCATACTATAATGTTCCTTAATGGAAAATATAATTTCAGTGACTGCCACAAACTGCATTATTCTGATTCTCTCTTCTATAGATGCTGGGATTTTATCGATGATAATCTCTGGTGGATCATAAGAACTCCTATTTTGATTATAATCCTGGTGAGTTGACCTGTGTGATTGTAATTCACTGAGAAAAGTATATCGAGTGTGGAAGTCCCATGTGAATGAAATATGTTACATCAACATGATTAATGTCAAAATTAAGTAAACTGAACAACAAAATGGTTTGATGTTATACATTTTATTTATATTGAAATATTTGAATTTAGCGAATTCAGCACATTACTTCATTTTTGTGTGTTTTGAATCTCCTTCTACTATAATGCACCACCACTATATGTTTATTGCATTTAAACCTTGATAATTCCCCCTTTTTCTAGATGAATTTCATCCTCTTCATTTGCATCATCCGGATTCTCAGGCAAAAAATCAATTGCAGGGACATTGGCCGGAACGAGTCAAACCAATACTCGTGAGTTTGTGCTCTGGTGGTAGGACTGTCACTATTGACTAAGTAATCTATTGATAAAGTAATCTAGCAAATACATTTTTTGTTAAAGTTTTAGACCACAGTTTGTTTTCAACATATCATAATATATTAAAGCCTTGCCATTACGTAAGGATCAACATGACATATTAGACTTATAAAAAAGTCTATACACCACACCATCTCTTACAAGTAAGCATACAATTGTACTTTTCTTTGAAAAATTAAAACAAGACAAAGATATTAAAGTTTTTTTTTTATATTAAATGGCAAACAACACCTGAACCGAAACAGATGGCCAAATCCAAACGAATTTTTAACAATAGTCTTTTGCCGATTGAGCGTCCTCAATTACTAGACAGATATATCAGGGTAGCTAACTGGTTTATCTGATTGCTATAAAATGTATGTAAAAATTACTATTAATGTATATGTTTAGTCCCACAGTTTGTTATTTCTTTAAGTTGGATTTTATTTCCCACTTTGTAGGTTTCCTCTCTATCAGTGGTGCTCACAAAGTAAGCTAAGATACGATAAAGATAAGATAAGATAAATCTTTATTTTCCTTTTCCAAGGAACAACGAAATTTAAGGTGCAGTCGACTCAGTGTGAGGCATATAGTTAAAGACAGGAATAAAATAAGACAGAGTTAAATAACATATGAATAGTAATAGTAGTATCCAAATTGCATACAAATTGCACTGGTAGAATAAATATGAAAATACAAAATACAAATTCCACCAGATTTTTTACAGTCTAATTGCACATAGTGAGAAGTTATTGCACATTATGGCGACCAGTTCTATTTTGAAGTGTTTTCAGTTGGTTGAGAACATTAACTTTTTTAGTATTACTCTTGTTTTTAGCAGTAGCCCCATACTTATTGCTGCATTGGGCTCTACTGCTTAACTGTGCATAATTAATTACATGTCTGCTTAAAGAATTGCATTTATATTATGGTTGCGTTTGACAAATTCGAGTCTGACTTCTTTAGTTTTTCATTGTCAAACAATATCAGAAATGCACAGCAGCAACTTTGCATCAGATTCAGATCAACATAAAAAATCACTGCTCCTGCTCAGGAACCTGAAAGTAGTAAGGATGGACATTTTAACTGAACATTTATTTCAGAAGAATTTCTACTGGTTTCAGTTAGCTTCAAATGACAAATAATCCAGTTTTTTGCTCATGCTTTTGCTACTATGGGTTAACAAGGGTCATGTTTATTCCATGCTGAGTTATGTTTTTACAGTATAGCCTATGACCTTATGAAGCATATCCAGGCTTCATTTACTATTCTTATGATGATATTTATCTCTTTTGTTATATAAAATAAATATGTCTGATTTGCAGGAGATTGGCAAAATCAACTCTCCTTCTGATTCCCCTGTTTGGAATAAACTACATCATCTTCGCCTTCATGCCCCATCACATACAGTCCTATGTGCGGCTGGTGTTTGACCTTATCTTGGGTTCTTTTCAGGTATGCATCAGTAAACGTTAACTCTCTCTCACACACATACACACAAACCCTATCTTTATTTCGCTCTCAGCATTGTTTATGTTCGCTGGATTCTCTAAATGCCAGGAGAATACGGAAAATGGCAGCAGCAGTGATGAATACACCCTGGGATAAGCCCCCCCCCACTCCCCTCCACTCCAGACTTCAGTCCGTGTTTGTTTTTGAGCTTCAAAAAGGTTATATGAGGATAGAAGCAGGGTCTCATATTTTTCGTCCTACAGTCCAATAAAATATATTTAGAAAGTGAAATATGACTGTCGCTAGGAGTAAATATAGTTGTATAAAACCTCTTAGGTTGGTAAGAGTCAGTAAAATCCCCCAAAGATTCTCTCGGTGATGCTTTAGAGGCAGTGGACGCTAGGGAGCACTCCCATGCAAATGTCTGATTTCACAATGATCTGAGGACGACTGACCCAGGAAATGGGTGCTAGGTTCGCATTTATTGTCTTATCAGCATTTGGAAGGAACAAACTTTCATGACTTCCACGTTTTTCACCATTTGCTCATCTCAACATGCACACGGGGCCTTGGACTGGTGCCCCACCTATGAAGACTGGCCAGACATGGGCAATGGACCAGTACCTATGTATCAATATGACGTAAAGTACCCCCTTATAGTCACATGTGAACACACCTCAGCACACAGTGTGACCAGTGTGTGAAATTCTTTCTCTGCATTTAACCCATCCACCAAGTGAAGCAGGGGGCTGCCACCAACGAGGGGCACCTGGGGATCAGAAGCCGGGGACGGTACCTTGCTCAAGGGAACCTCAGTGTTGCTGTCCTGGGGTTCGAACATTTGCAGGAGCAACACCTTAGCATTTTTACACCACTAATGGACACTGAGGTCATTCCAGGCAAACCAGGTTAATCAATAATGTAGCTGTTTCTTTATCCTCTGAACAATGGGCTCTGCTGTCCATTAGTGAATATAAATGGTGTCCTGTCTGCTCACCTGGTTTGAGAGTTCATGGCCATATTTCACATGTTTGTGCATCCAATACAGGCCTGTTTCCATCAGCATAACTCCTCTATCCGTCACACATCCACACAATAGCCTGTGCAATAACCTGCTGCTACTTTGTCATGCAATTTCTTATTGGGTTAATATCAATATCATTATGTGCATTATTATCTTATTATAATGTGCAATTGTCTTACCATGTTAAAAATCACTACTGATGTCAATATTACTGATCTACTACTGATCTCTATTATGTGCACTAACATAATCCTAACCACTATTTGTGTTACTAGTAATTTACTTAACTGTAAGCTACTTATCTATAGTATTTACGCCCAGTATTTGTGAATATAGCATAATGTAATTCATATAGAGTATTTTCAGAGGGTTTATTGGATTTATTTAGACTACATTTTATATTGTTCTTGTCTTTGTGGCTCTGTGTGTCTTTGCAGTCGTAACAGAAGCAATTTCCTCAATAAGATTCTGATTCTGATTCTTACCTTTTTGTAATTGTTTCCTCAGGGGTTCTGTGTTGCGGTCTTATACTGCTTTCTAAACGGAGAGGTAAATTTTTTTATTTAAAAAAATCTATAAAACAACATTAACCTTTTGAGTTCATTATTTTTATTATTATCATGTACATTTATTCTATTGTTATCATTGTTTGTTAATTGCTATTACTGTTTTCTTTTGGGGGCTATTATTTTACTATTATTGGTAAAATTAGTTGTTTTCTTATATACACTACCAGTCAAAAGTTTGGACACACCTTCTCATTCCACGATTTCCTTTGTTTTTATTATTGTGGCTTAATCTTGAAAACATCACCTATTGCTCTGATGACAGCTTTGCACACTCTTTTTTCAATCATTTTTTCAATCAGATTCATGTGGAATCGACCTGGAATGGTATTTAATTAACAGCTGTTCTTCGTTAAGAGTTCATTAGTGGAATTTTTTGCCTTCTTAATGTGTTTGGGATCATCAGTTGTGATAGTCGGGTTGGTACACAGTTAGTGATCCTGTTCCACTACGGTTCTACTCCACATTATGGCAAGAACCACTTAACTAAGTAAAAAGAAACAACAGTCCATCATTACCTTAATTACAAAACATATTCTGGTTCGTTTAACTCTTTTTTTTGTTTACTGCACAATTCTATGTGTTCCTTCATCATTTTGTTTTCAATATTAATCTACAACGTAGAAAATAATAAAAACAAAGAAAAACATTGAATGAGAACGTGCGTCCAAACTTGACTGGTAATATATATATATATACAGTATATATTAGAAAACAACCAATTATCACAGGAATAGTAGAATAATTATTTATTTTATATGATTATTGTTAGTTGCATTAACATTCTTTTAGCATTATGTAATTGTTTACATGCAAATACACATTACATTTCATGATAATATTTATATAATTTATACTCTGCAGTCTGACCTTATGCCTTTTCTCTGGTTATTTTGATCTCCAAAACATTGTTAAAAATGTGCACGCAATAATTCACACAAGCTGTAGAAATGTCATATTTGTCTAAAAACAGGTTGGGAACTTCTTCATGTAGAAGAAGTAATAGTATTATATATTCTATAGTGCAGCAGTGTACCCCTCACTTTGACAGAATTCACGATTTTGATCCCTCCCTTACCCGCACCCCCATTATAAATACAGACAGGAAATTTGGCTTCCCATGAGTTTCTAGTAAAGCCTTTTCCAAGTCTTTAGACCGGGAAATCTAACACTTGGGACCATTGTGCCTCTGCTGCGGTTGGAAAGTTTTTGCGTTTACAACATGGTTCCATTTTTCATTTTGCTAGACAATCCCTTAAACTTTTTAAGTTATTTGACACCTGGGTTGCACCATAAGAGCTGGTATTTCATAGACATTTTGATGCCATTTGAAGCTGGTTTGTTCCTAATCCCTGATTTCATCACTTTTTGATAAGGCTTAATATGAGGTGTCTGAAACTGATAAGACATGAAAACAGCTTTATATCTTTTCTACAAACTAATTTAATGTTGTGTGAGCGATTTTCCATTCATCTGTAGTGTTCTCTCCCTTCTCCTGTTCATGACATTTCTCTCTCTCCCTCTCTCGCTCTCTCTCTGTCCTGTGTTCAGGTACAGTCTGAAATTAAGCGTAAATGGCGGCGGTGGCACATGCAGAGGTTTCTGGGTGCCGGTACAAAATACCAGCAGCCGTGTCTGGCCAGCAACGGCAACCACTCCACCACTCAGATCACCATGTTGACCAAATGCAGCCCGAGCACCCGCCGGGCATCGGCCTGCCAGGACGACTTCTCCACCATTTAAGCCGAGCCAAAAAGGAGAACGGGATCTAGGAGCCAGTCCCGGGACTCAGGTTCCATCATCACCGCCATGGAAACGGCCCGGCTCTCATCACCAAGTTTTGTGACTGAGTGGATGGTCGTGTTAGATAGGCATGCGGGCAACAGTGTGTCCATGATGTGAACGTTGGTGTCCGTTGTCATTCTTGTGCATCGATCAGCAGAGACCAGCAGCTGGGGATGGGACACTAAATGAAAATGACCTGACCAAAATGAGTTTTCAGTATTATTATTTTGGTATTATTACAGTACGGATAAGATATACTGAAAATGCACCAGTAAACATCACTATACAATATATGAATTACCAGTGGGTGTATTGGTAGACTTTGAATTTTCTTAAAAAAAAAAATCACCTCAATTTAACCGTTAGAAGGTGAAAATGAAAGTCAGCCTGCAGTCAACACTGAAACTGACCTACCTTGTTAGTGTACCTGGTCACATTAAAGTACAGGAAAATTCTTTAGGAAAGTAAAAAAACTCAGAGCCCGTCTTACGATTACATTACCGTACACCAGTAGGCAGGGAAAATTTTTCACCGGTTATATTTCACCTTCAGATCCCCCAACCAGTACCAGAAGACAACTCAGCTCATTCAGAGACCCTTCCTAATACTGTTTAGGATATAGAAGGAAAAAACATTATGATTTTCTATCCGGGTTGATTCAGTGCCAGTGATATGTTGTAATTTTATATCATTTATAAGTCAGTTCTCACTCATAGCCCATTGAAACAAAATGGAATTCAGTCAAAAGTACGGATACTAAACATTTACCACGTTTGAGTTTGCACAAAGGAGAAATTTTTCATGTCATTTATGTTGTCATTTTTAATTATTTGACATAGAAACAAACAAACAAAAAGTCTCGCTGATACATGCAATTAATAGTGTAATTACTTTTTAATAGACAGCAATCATTCGATTTTTTAATATGAAATTATGAAATTCTCTTTCTCTTGCTCTTTTTATTGCTTTCTCTTCATTTCTCTTTCTCTCTCTGTCTTTTTTCTCTTGTTTTTCTGATTCTCCTTTTTCTCTTTTCCTTTCTCTCTCTCTCTCTCTTTGTCGCCCCTCCAAACGTATGTAGAACAAAAATAACAATCCAAATGATTTAACGTGTAATTACATTATGACAGCGCAGCAAAACAACATCGCTAACTTGATTTCTGAAAGTTCAAATGTGAAATCAGCACCATTTCTGTTTACTATTTAGATTATAACTGGGTAAATGTAAACTGTGCTGCTTTGCTCTGCGCAGAAAGACTGTAGCCAATATATTAACTTCCACTTTTCATCGAGTTATCGCAACTGAAATGTGAGACAATGTGATTATCAGTGTTTTTATATCACAGTACATCATTAAAACCAGTGACTGTCCCATCCGTGCTAGCATGGTCTGGCAATAGAGTTATCAGAAGTCTTCTTGACGTGTGAATGTTTTAAATCTATCAGCTGCTTTTGTGGTCAAGGCCAGTGTCTGGATTGCAAGGACAAATCCAGGTGACACACACTGTATTGCAACATTTAATATTTCTCAGCAGTCTGCGGCTGGCAAGTGCATCAGCCAGTCCTGTAAAATTCTGACTCATCCCTAAGACTTCCACATACACACTTACTCACATACACACACACACACACACACACACACACACTCACTTTTTTGAGTTGGTGGACTACAGGCTGACATTTAGCAATGTCGTCCTGCTCCTTTGTTGCTTCATTACGCTGCTCTAGGAATAAGGTTCCAGTGGTCACCCTTCGTTAACGGTGTGACCTCAGAGGTGTATAATAGGTCCACTTTTGTTTTTCCTCTCATTAAAACTTGTACACTATTGAATGTGACCGACTTGAGCAATATGACCAATGTGATCTGTCCTCCAGTCTGAAATTTCGGTTTTATTTCTTGCCCGTTTCTACTGTGGAGTTTACCTTTAAATGTGGGTGGCAGTTTCTTCCGCTAAGGGTCATTAACGTTGTTTCAGGTTGATGCCAGTTTGTATATCATTCTGCACATTTTCTTGCCATGTTTTTATGCCTGTGATTTATTGTGAGATCTTTTTTTTTTTACAAGTTGTGAAAATGTTTACATTGTATTTGTTTGTAATGTGTTTGAAGTCCTGTGATATATACTTAATATATATACATATATCAGTATATAAGAACTTATTTCAGACCAGAGGGTTCATGAATGATCAAAAGACATGCTGTAGCACTTGCATTGGTACAACTCTCCTGTACGTTTACATGCACACTCCTGTAATGTATATATAAGGGTAAGCACAAGCACAACTCCTATTTATGCTTAGGTAGATATTATGTTATATGGAGAGCATCCTATATTGGTCGATTAAAGTAATTTGTAGATGTTGCACGTAACTGGTGGTCATTTTTATTGCGCATCAAGTAAGATAAGTCGAGAGTATGTTTATGTGCATGAGAGTGTGTTTGAGTATGTTTATGTGCAAGTTACATGAGATGGTGGGTAGGCTATGGCAAAACTACCTACATAAGGACCTTATAACATGTAAATATTATTGGGGGGGGTTATAAAGCAACTGAGTATTATTAAACAGTTTATGTCAGTAATTGCAAAAAGGTTTGACACTGCATTGACAAACTGGAGCTGAAACTAGTGAGGGACATGTGTTCCATTTATATCATCACTATGAAGTAATGAAGGTCTAGTTCGGAGTAGCTCTTTCTTGTCTGGGGAAGATTTTGGTGCTCTCAGCGCAAAGGAGATTTTTTTTTTCATGCAATATTGTGCAAAAATCAGAGATAGTCAAACATTTATTTAATTTCCAGTCAAAACAGTCATTAGGTAATGCAAGGCACACAATTCATAACCAAAGACAATTCATAATGCTTTCAAGAAGTCTACATTTCTTATCTTTCTGTGTCAGAAAAAACAAGATATTTAATGTTCAAACAAGACGTGCCTCCAACACTAAGCATCACAACAAATCTTTTTACTTCTTTGCTCCCTACTGCCCATTTAACTCTTCCATCCTCATCATAAAACCCAACCAGTCACAGGTGTCTTCCCAACATGAGCTTTTCCCAAAGTTCTCATTGACATTGTTCCCTTTCAAAGAATACAGTCACAGACAGCAGCTTCCCACTCCCACCTCAGCTGCCTTATATTTGTCTCTAATGTGCATCTAAAATGGCTAAAGGAAAGATTTCTGGGGAGATTAGGTGGAATATCTTCAGCTTGCACAAGAGAAGGAAAAATCAAAAGAAAATATGTCAAAACAAATGTTTTTTAAACTGGAATACACAGAAACTGGGAGCCCTAACAGTCTTGCAAGAACTGGTAGGCCACCAAACTGGTTCCAAACAGAAAAAGAGCATCCCCAGAAGTACACTATATGGACAAAAGTATTGGGACATCTGACCATTACACCCACAGGGACTTTAATGTCATTGAATTCATATGCATAGACTTTAATATGGAGTCTTTGTTGCAGCTTTAACAGCTTCCACCCTTCTTGGAAGGTTTTCCACAAGATTTTAGTGTTTCTGTGTTTTGTGCCCATTCATTCTGTAGAACTTTTATGAGGTCGGGCACTGATGTTGGACGAGAAGGCCTGGCTCACAATCTCTGTTCCAGTTCATCCCAAAGTTGTTGGATGGGGTTGAGGTAAGGGCTCTATGCGAGTTAGTCAAGTTCTTCCACACCCAACTCATCCAACCATCCAATGTTTTTATGGACTTTACTTTGTGCACTGTGGTACAGTCATACTGGAATGGAAAGGGGCCTAGCCCAAACCCTGTGTTCCAGTACTTTTGTCCATATAGCGATGAGTGTGGACTAATGAGTGTGGTTTATTTTACATCGCTCAAAAATGACAGCCGCCCTCTACTTTGTCTTCAAATTTCAAATTTCATTAGAAACGTATTTTTTTATTGTAAAAAATGAAAGACAGTGAGGGCCAAGAAGAATGAGATGAGAGCGAATGAGAATGAGGTGGAGAGATTGCAAGAGATCACAAGAGAGCGATACCATCTATGTTTACCCCTCCTCCGAAATACATCCCATCTGTTATTTATTTATCCATGAAATCCCTTCTCAAATGATTCCCATAAGTTTCTCCCCTCGTCTCAATGACGCTCTGCTGGCTTTAGTGTTGCTGCAGTCATGTTGTCCATCCTCCAGCTCTCAACCCCGTCAGACGCATGTGCAGACTGAGCGAGCTTTGGTTTGATGTCCAGTTTGATAAGAGATCCTCATCATTTTATTGTTTTAATAACCCTGCAAGTTCCAGCAGGAGGCAGTGATTGTGGAGGATAATCTCAAGCTGGACTGAATTCCATGGTAACCGCAGCAGTCCTAGAAAAGCCAATGGATGTTTCAACAGGGAAAAATACACTTGTACACTCCACACACTCACTTGAAATTCATTTGAAGAGGTGCTGAGCTCTGGTGCCTTGACTACTCATCGAATTCTTACCGATAATGTTCAGAGCAAAGTCACAACATAGAACAAAGCCTAACAGTGGAACACTGAATAAGATTGAGAAAAAGTTATTGATCTTGTGCTACGACTGCACAGACACAGAGACACAGAAAATATAAATATAAATATTACTGTTAAGTATGTGGTTTGGAGTTGTTCTCTATACCAAGTATATTATAGTACGTAATAGAGATAAACAGTAGAAAAGTACTGCATTGGTAGTACATAAGATACGCAATATTGATATAGTAGTGATATTTCACATGGTAAGACTACTGCACATCATAATAAGATATTTTAATGATGATAATTTAGCACCCAGTAAGTTGCTGTGCGAATTTGACTGCCTTCAGTCATGAGACCATTAGTGAAGTCGGGTTCTGACGTTAGATGACTGCAGTGCTATACATGCTTTATGTGTCCAGACACTGGAACTACATGATCTGGGGTGACTCAGTACCCATTCAGTACCAATGGGATGACCTGGGGTGGTGTCTCGAATCCAGAAGCGATCATCCAGCATCAGTACCTGACCCCACTAATGCTCTTGTGACTGAATACAATCACATTCTCACAGCAATGTTCCACTGCAGACTTCCATGAAGAGTGGAGGCTGTTACTGCAGCAAAGAAAGGCAAACTCACCCTAGTAATAATACAGATTTTAGAGGAAAGGTTGGGTGAGCAGGTGTCTTTATTCAGTCTACCTTTCTCGCTCTCGCTCTCTCTTTTTCATTTCTTAACTATATAATTACACAAAAATTATGTAGTAGTTACTGAATAATCAGTCTTAAGATTAATTTTCGAATAACGGGCCCAGAATTTGAGGGTATAAGAAAATGACAAATGTTTGCTTTTGTTTTCAACCAAAAATGCATCACATAATACACCAAGTGCTAAGTGTTAATCTGCAAACTGATTTGGCACATTAGGTGCTATAACAACTCACTTAAGTTATATACTGTCTTGTATTACTGTAACATCTTTTGCATACAGATATGAATAATTAATTGGAATACCTAAGAAACACTCCCATTCATGAACATTGGTATGTTCCTGATATACTTCCAGAATACAGTTGTATGTGAAAGTTTGGGCGCCCTGGTACGATACTGGTTCTGTTGATATTCTAAGTGAAAATAAGGCACATCCTCTAATCAAATATGTTATGCTTAAGTGTTTTTAATTAGTGTTATCTAAAAATTTAGCCCACACTGTATATTTTATTCTGATATTTGTCGTGTCTTAAATGCCTTTTTTTCTTTAAATAAATCAAACAAAGAAAAAGAAACAGATGTGCAAAAAAGAAACAGATGCACATTTTGAAAAACGCCTCTAGTGAACAGCACCTATTTGTACAAAAGTATTGGCACACACCTGTTTTTCAGGGTTTGGGTTAGGCCACTTACCTCCAGTCAAGGGAAATCTTAATTCTTCAACAAACCAAGACATTTTTGAACTTTGTGGACACAGTATTTTGGAAGCACATTTTCTATTCCAGCATGACTGTGTCCCAGTGCTCAAAGCAAGCTCCATAAAGACGTGGCTGGATGAGTTCAGTGCGGAAGAACTTGACTGGCCCACACAGAACCCTGACCTCAACCCCATCCAGCACCTTTGGGATGAACTGGAACAGAAACTGCGAGCCAGGACTTCTCGTCCAACATCAGTGCCTGATCTCATTAATGCTCAACAGAACTGACTGTACACAAATTCTCACAGAAACTCCAAAACTTTGTGGAAAGCATCTAAGAATAGTGGAAGCTGTTACAGCTGCGAATGGGGGACCCACGTCCATGTTAAAGTCTATGTATTTGAATCCAAGACCATTTAAGTTCCTATTGGTGGAATGGTCAGGCATTCCAATACTTTTGCAGCTGGTGGCCTAGGGAGTTGGCCCTGTGATCAGAAGGTTGTGGGTTCAAATCCCAGGGTACCCAGTGGCATCACTGAGATACCCTAAACCCACCGTTTCATTTGGTGAATGGGTGAAATGCAAAGAACTATTTCGTGCTGTTCACACTGTGCTGTGGTGTGTTCAGGTATGACAAATTAACACTTTAGAATATCTTAGAATATCTTTTGTCCATATATGTTACCTTCTCTGAGAACTACTAAATGAATGAGTCACAAAAACACTCCAAAAGCATTCCAGAAAGAGTGGAAGCTGTTATATCTGCAAGTGGGCCATATTAAAGTCTATGTATTTGAAAGCAAGGTCATTAAAAGTGTCCGTTAGTGTAATGGTCAGGTGTCCCAGTACCATGTTGTGTGAATGCGTGATTAACCCTATCAGTCTGCAGTGTTGTGTCGCCCCCGTGTGGAAAAGAGTAGTGTTACACCCCGGGTCGTTCTGACACTGTTCTCTCTGCTGTGTATTCATTGTTTTGTTGATCGGATCTTGGATTATTATAGAGAAATATCACCTTTCTTTACAAATACAGTAAAATGTACGAAACTGGAATCATTTAACACAATAGCTAAATGTCGCCTAAACGTTGTGCTTTTTGAAATATATGTAATCTAATCTAAATATCTGTCCTGTGTCACTATATATTTCGCATTAAGCCAGAAACATGCATCGTGCCATTTGTTACATACTCATTCAGTTAAAAACGATACTTACATGCCATATTAAAGTCTATGTATTTGAATGCAATGTCAGTAAAGTCCCTGCTGGTGGAATGATCAGGAGTCCCAATACTTTTGTCTGCTGTCTTATTATGTCAGAAATATGGATCATACCCTTTTGGTGCATTCAGTTAAAGACAAAACTTATAGACCATATTAAAGTCTATGTATCTGAAAGCTATGTTATTAAAAATCCCTGTTAGTCGAATAGTCATGCGTCGCAATACTTTTATCCATATTAATGTACGCTTTATGAACCCCATCAGTCTGCAGTGTTTGTCGTCCCCGTGTGGAGAAGAGCGGTATTACAAACAGCGTGTCTTTCCGATCCTGTTTCAAAATGAACGGACAAAAAATTTCCCGCAGAATCTTGTGGAAAACTCAAATAATGTCATATTAAAGTCTATGAATTTGATTACAAGGTTATTAAATGTCTTTGTTGGTGGAGTGGTCATGCGTCCCAATACTTTTGTCAACATTGTGTATGCTTGATTAACCCCACCAGTTTTCTGTGCTGTGTCGCCCCCGTGTGGAGAAGAGTGGTCTTACACCCTGGTCGCGCTGACCCTGTTCACTCCGCTGTGGACTCACTGACCCCGGCTGGGGGCTGAAGTCTGCCCGGGCTGAATGCACCCGGTGCTGTATGAACAAACGTGCGTTTAGACGCTGTTTCTCCCTCGATCTCTCTCTTTTTTATTCATGAAATCGTCCCGTGTTTCCCCACACAGAGCCGAGCCGCCTGAGCCGAGGCCAGCGTTTTGGTGGCTCTTGCACGAAAAACACGCATCCCTGTCGCTTTAACGCTCCAGACGGAGCGCCCCATATGATTTTGGAGCTCCAATCACCACTTTGCCCTCCGCCGAGCACTCTGCGTGCAAACATGGCGAGAAAGAGCCGCCGTCCGAGCCAATGGACGCGGTTTAAATACAAACACTAATCCTTTTCTCATCCTGTTCATGGCGAGGGGCCGTCCGAGTCCTGCGGAGGGCAAACGGAGCGCCTGGAGAGCCGCACACGCAGCCGGATCGCAATGGTAGAGCAGCTCCCTTTTCCTCTTCCATTCTGCCGTCTTTTTGCTTCATCTGCCAATTTCTGAAACCCGTCTTTAGGCCTCTGCGTTCCAGCCCCAGCCGATCACACCTTTAATCCTGTAATCCTGTATTTTTGTGTCTTTTCTAATGATCTGCCGTAAATAACCCACAGCTGAGATGGACTATTCATCGTTTTTAGTGCTTAGAACTTTGTTTAGGTTGAGCTTGTGTGTGTGTGTGCGTGCGCGCGCATGTATATGTATGCATGTATGCGTGCATGCGTGTGTTTGTCTGTCAAGAGTGTGTCATAAGCACTCTCTTGCTTCTAATGTCTTAGATTGTAGATATTCTAAAATCTGTAGTTGGCTTTCATTTTGGCCTTAATTTTAAATCACTATCATTTTCTCATGTTCCACTCCAAAACATGTCCTCAAACTTCATGTTTCATGTTTACATGTTTCATGTTTACTTGCTTTTGTGTTTGTTTACATTAGTATTGAGACTGTTTTCTTAACCCTATCAGGACAGATAATACACCGCTTTTCCCTAAGAAATGTCTTAGAGCCTTAAAGCGTGTCCTAATTCAGCCACCGGGGTGTAAACAGTAAATCAGAGTGGATGTAATGTGAAATGGGGCTTAAAGAGAAAAAGCTCCAGTTTCTCCACCGTGGAGGTGAATGGAACCAGGTGTCACAAAAATATAGGATTTTCATTCGTTTACCATCCAAAGCCTCACTGGTGAACCTTTTGGTGTCTTAAAAAAAACAATGAAGCTGACTGTTGGTGTGTATTATGATGTGAATGTAGGACTGAGCCCCAGCTCATTATAATGCTCACTCCCGCACACTAATTGGCTAATTATGGCTGGGCAGCATGATGAAATGTGTTGCTATGGCGATAAATTATCCCCCAGTTGCTTTTCTGAGCACGTTATGAATGTCGTCTGTATTTTGACACTGAACCTGTTTCATGACCACAGCTTTATTAGGCCTGATGAATGGGATTCAATGCGGCACAGTGTGTGAAAGGATGAATAGAATCCATTGTAATGAAGGATTGTTAAACTGATGCTGCTTTAGCTTATCGATAAACAACATTAAACATTAAAAGAAATATTGTGACTGCGAATGTTGTGTATTTTGAAGTATCATGGTATAATACTGTTTTTTTTTGTCATGTAAGTATGAGTACATATATGTGTATAAATGTGTATATAAC
>JBBPCX010000040.1:28407048-28436305 GCA_037974365.1 Hydrocynus forskahlii | reverse complement strand
TATATATACATATACATATAGTTTATATAGAAAGGATCTATTGTTTTACATATACATAATATAGCTTGTATTTATAAATCGTGCTTATAGAGTTTAGTATTTTTACCCCAACATTCTGTGTGTATAGCATGGTTTACGGAGTGTTTTTCAGATTATTACTATAGACTTTTTATTTGACTTTTATTGTAGCTTTTTTTTTTTTATTATTGTTCTTGTCTCTGTGTGTCTGTGCAGTCATAACATAAGCAGTTTCCTCCTGGATCAGTATAGTTTGCTCATTCTAATATCATATAGACATGATGTCTTTTGGTTCATTGGAATCGTCAGCGCCTAATCGGGATTTGCGTCCCTCTTCGCTAACTTTTTTTTTTTTTTTTTGCAGTTGATAGTGGAGAAGACTGCGGACCACCCGTCTGTGGAGTACTCTGTGGTGGAGGATGTGGCCCTTCACTGCACCTTCCTGATGGACCGCCTGAACGAGCAGCGCTTGCTGCAGCCGGACCTGTGCGATGTGGACATTGTGCTGCTGCGTCACAAGGCCACCTTCCAGGCCCACAAGGGCGTGCTGGCGGCCTACAGCCCCTTCTTCCACTCCCTCTTCGCCTCCAGCAAGGAGCTGCAGCGTGTGGAGCTGTCGCTCGAGGCCCTCCGGCCGCAGGGGCTGCTGCAGATCCTCAACTTCATCTACACCTCCAAGCTGCTGGTGAACACGGGGAATGCCCAGGACGTGCTCCGCGCCGCCACCGTGCTTCAGATGAGCAACATCGCCTCGTCCTGCCGCGAGCTCATTTCTCGTGGCTCGCTGCACGGCCGGCCCCCTGTGGCAGACCATCCCAAGCAGCAGGACCCTGGTGAGAAAGCCTGGAGCAATGGCAACAGCAGCAGCGGTAGCTTGGTGGGCTCCACTGGTAAGGAAGGGCAAGACGTGTCTTTTCCATGTCTTTTTAAAACCTGCATTTATTAGTATCAAGTAGTGCTGCACGATATGGACAGAATATCATTGTGGCAGTGTTACTGCTACATATTGCGATTGCGATTACTTTCAAGATATTAAAGGGTCCAAATCATGACTTTTCTAAAAGGGCTTAAAGTCTGTAAATGTTTACTCACCCAATCCATACCGTTCTTATATGGAAAAAAAAAAAAGCTACGGAATCCGGCATTTTTCTAATTTTTTTCATGTCACAGACCCAACACAATTAAATTTAGCTCCTTATTTTGACTACAGCAGTTTAGCACTGCCCATTGAGCACCTTTAAATGGTTAAAGGCTTGCATGAAGACCTAATTTCATCAGAACACCCAGGAACACCTGCTGTGATTGGTCACCCTGACAAAAACACTATGATTTGTATATTGCAGCCTTCTGTGTTATCAGTATTGCAGACACCAATATCACAATCATTCGAGAAGGAGAAATTGTGCATGCCTAGTGTAACGTGTATCTCTTTTCGGTCTGTTGAAGTTTAATTATCATTTTATCACTCAGGACTCGGCTCCAGCTTCTACGTGGAGATCAAGCAGGAGCAGGATTCGTCCAGTGCCAAAATCTTTGCGGGGAAAAGTGAGAGGAGTCCATACGCTGTTCACATCGGAGACGGACAGGCGGGACATCCGTGCAAGGTGGAGGGAAAACTGGAGGCGGCAAGAGATTCGGATGAACTCGCAGCGTTCAACAGAGAGCAGATCATCGTGGAGCTGAATCTGAACAACCAGACCCTCAATGTGTCCAAAGGCCTGGAGGGGGGCAGCTCCTCCCCCACCGCGACCCCGACTGGCTTCGAAGTGGAGGAGAAGGACAATGGGGATTCTGAGGAAGAAGAAGATCAAAGCGATGGTGAGGACAGGGCACCTTTAGGAACCAGTGATGAGGAAGCAGCAGAGGCAGGATGCTACGACCTGAACCTGCCTGAATTCCTCCCGCAGAGGCAGTGCAGGCAGAGCAGGGCCTCTGTGGACACAATGGCAACGGTTACTATGAGAACGAGCATGAGAGTGAGGCGAGGTGGAGGTGAGTGTAGGCGTGGGGAGGAGGAGGAGGAGGAGGAGGAGGAGGAGGAGGAGGAGCTTGGGCAGGACGTACATGTGGAGGAGAGGCGGAGCTTCCCGTGCACGCGGTGTCCGCGGGTCTTCGCTAATGGCTGGGACATGGAGAAGCACATGAGCGTCGTCCACGGCCACATGGAGGAGTGTGACAAGTGTGGCAAACGCTTTCTCCTGGACAGCGAGCTGGTGCTGCATCAGCAGACCGACTGCGAGAAGAATATACAGGTTGGAACACAAACACACACACACACACACACACACACACACACACACACACCTCTTAAAGTCACAGTAGTTTTCATTACAAGCCACTTTGTTCAATTTAGATCTTTTGCCCTTCTGTCATGATGGATCACATTTATGCGGGTAAGTGACTTGTATCTGTCTTTAGTGCTGTAACCTGAAACGACAGATCTAAACCAACAGGGTCACGTGAATGAACTATGTACCTCATGAATGTTAAATTAAAGCTGAATTCCAATTCCAGAGTTCTCCCCAATGCACACCCAAATAGTGCACTGTATGCCCAGTTGGGATCTAGAAACATGAACTGGATCCTAAATAGAGAGAGGGAGCGATAGATAGATAGATATAGATACATTACATCTATCCATCTAGCTATCTATGTAGTGCATGGCTGGTGGCCTGGTGGTTAGGGCGTTATCCCTGTAATTCAGGGGTGTGGAACTCCAGTCCTGGAGGGCCGTGGTCCAGCACGTCTTGGTGATTTTCCTGCTCAGAAACACCTGGCTCACCTCATCAGTTAATTGTCAGGTTTAGTGAATGTGTTTGAGGAGGAGAACCATCAAACTGTGCTGGACACCGGCCCTCCAGAACCAGAGTTTTACACACCAGCTGTAATTGGGAGGTTGTGGGTTTGAATCCCAGGACTGTGAGTCGCACCACTGAGGTACAAGATACCGTTCCCACACTCTGGTCCCCGGGTGCTGCATCGCTGGCCACTCGCTGCTTCACTTGCTGAAAGGGTTAAATACAGAGAAAGAGTTTCACACTGGTCACACTGTGTGCTGTGCTGTGGTGTGGCCACGCGTGACTATAAGGGGCCACTTTACACTACAAAAGGAATAGAGAGCCATGTTGAAGAGGAGTATATTTTGTACTTTGTTGCAGTTTTGCAGTTCAGTAAGCATAACTGATTAGAACATTCCATTCACTCCCTTGTCCACATGGTGCATATGTGGAAAATAAGTGACAAGGTTATGTCACAACCAATAATTAAGTAAAAAAGAAGAGGAACACAAGAGGACCCTTTTAATTTTAATTCTGTGAACAAAGCAGACTATATTACAAGAATGGTTACAGACCAAGTTTATGCCACAATCAAAGTCAAGAAACTGAGTTACTCCGCTCACTGCTGTATTCCTTAAAGCAGGTTTTAAAAAATATTTACAAAATTAGCACTTTCTTCTGAGATACTGCAGCTGATGTGGAATTGTACATGTACATTTGTAACAACTCGCATATTACAAAGCATGACAGTAAGTTCAGTGAATTTCCACACGGTTGTATTCAGTGTCATCCAATAAGAACAACCGTGCCTGAAGGGTCAAAGTACTTCAATATTATTATTTTTTTTAATTTTATCGTATCTTTTGAGAGAATAAAGGAATGACACCTTCAAAGGGTGTAAAGTATTACCTAATTCAGAGTGAAGTAGCCTGTTGTATGCACTGTAACATTCAAATAAAATTGCAATTTCTCATTTTCTTATTTTGTTTTCAGTGTCTCGCATGTGGCAAAGACTTCAAGAAGCTTTGGTCCCTGCATGAGCACAATAAAATTGTCCATGGCTATGCGGAGAAGAAGTTCACTTGTGAAATATGTGAGAAGAAGTTCTTTACGATGGCACATGTTCGCAAACACATGATCGGTAAGTTAAGCTGGGGGCTTTTTAACCATCCTTTTTGTCCTCATGCACCCAGGCCAAAGTCTGCTCAACAGTTCTTTGTGCTTTCAGCTCATACTAAGGAGATGCCGTTCACCTGTGAGACATGCGGGAAATCGTTCAAAAGGAGCATGTCCCTAAAAGTCCACTTTCTCCAACACTCAGGAGAGAAACCCTTCAGGTGTGAGGTAAAAACATTTCTTCAGCTATTTTCAGTTAACAGTTAACATCTGGGCTTCACAACTGTCGAATTCGGACATGATTCACATATTGTCTCAACTTATCCTCTTTAACTATAACTCTGACTCTGGAGCAAAGCATTGGCGAGTAATTAGGCTCAAAAGCGACACAAAATTCTCTCCATATTGTGTTATGTTATCTTTTTCATTCTCCTGTCATACCACATAGTCTCCCTGTCACTACTATGACTTTTCATAATGTTTGGTTTGGTTGCGACTAGCTTCTGGGAATCCTGAATTTGCCGAAACCGATGAATCACACAGACAGGCTTCAGCAGGCGTGTAAGAATGAGGGGGAGGGCAGAGTTGGGTAAAAGCAGTCCGTGTTCCTTTTATCAAGAGTGGGTCCATTCCAGTCCGATATCTTGATTGACCAAAAAATATGCAAAATCAGTCTAGGGTTCCAAGTGTTAAAATTTTTAACAAAAAAAAAATAATAATAATTTCCCCCAAGTGTCTGAGGATCAGCAAAGACATCATGTTTTGTGCTGGAACTATGAGGCTGATGTAGCTAACAAGAAATGGAATCTGGTTTCCCACCAATTAGAAGTGAGCAAACTGAATGCCGCAGTCATCACACACTTGCCTAACATGCTAAGTTGTTAAGTAATCTCTTATAAACTTGTCTGTTCGAAAGTCACATGCAGTTAGATAGCTAACAGCAGCCTTGACGCCTAAATCTTGTAGTTTGGGGGAAAGAAAATCAGTACGTTGATCATGTCTTGAACTCTTTTCAGAACTGCAATGAGCGTTTCCAGTACAAGTACCAGCTTCGTTCTCACATGAGCATCCATATCGGACACAAGCAGTTCATGTGCCAGTGGTGCGGCAAAGACTTCAACATGAAGCAGTACTTCGACGAGCACATGAAAACCCACACAGGTAATATTAATGCACCCAGTACTTAAGGTTACAAGAAAGACTGCAAGACTAGTTTCTACCATCAGTTAATCTTATTATAATAATAATAACAATAATAATACGTGTATTAATAATTGTTTGTTATATTTCTATTATGTACTTTTTGCCATTGAATAACCGTTGTGCCTCTTTCGGTTTCTTTTCATTTTACTCCTACTTTTGCCTTAGTGTCCGAATTGCATGAAGGAATTCTAGAGTGGTTTTGCAGGCGCTATCTGACTGATTATGACTTCTTTATATCAGTGTTTAGTATATAGTAAAGCCATCCCTTCAAGCACAATAATAACGATCTACTTGGTGTGTTTGGCAAGCAATCTCTTGATTTGTAATGCAGAGGCCCTACTGCCCGTTACAATAGTAAATGTACATTAGAAGCCATATACAATGGCACCCATTAGCACCCCTGGTCAAAAGAGCGTTCACCAGGTGATCAACAATAAATACATTTTAATGTGCAGTTCATGTTTTCCACTTTTTGTTTTCTGAATTTAACATACTGGGGGAAAAAAAACGACATATAATGTGGCCTGTGCAAAAGCAATATCATGCATTGTATTTGAAGATTTTAAATTCTAGAAATAGAAATTGTGCACTAAAATTTAATTGCCAGTTTAATTGAATGCTCTGTGGACTTATGTGTAGAAAATCAGATTTTAACTGAACATAATAGAACTGTGGTGTGTTCAAATTTCAGGATTAAAGTGAGTGACTGTCACATAAAATTCACAATGAGACACAGCCTCAAGTGTTGCTTCTTTGCAACAATTTTGAGTGAAACTATTGATGGGTTGTGTTAATGTGTCCTAGGAGAAAAGCCGTACATCTGCGAGATCTGCGGGAAGAGCTTCACCAGTCGGCCCAACATGAAGCGGCACCGGCGCACTCACACCGGAGAGAAACCGTACCCGTGCGAGACGTGTGGCCAACGTTTCCGCTTCTCCAACATGCTGAAAGCCCACAGAGAAAAGTGCTTTCCGGTCAACAACCAGCCGGTCTCTGAGGCCCCTCCCACTGAGTATGACACAGTTTCCATCACCAGTCAAGTCGCAGCCAGTCAGGTGTCCTCGTTTCCGGTGGGGGCGGAGCCATGTAAGGACGCTGGCCTATCAGCTCATCCGCAGTACCCTTCACACTCGCATCTGCTTCCTCTACCGCCTCTGTTCCCCACCGCAAGGACCGACTCCAGCGAGGCCTAACTAATGTTCTCTGTTCTGGTGAAGCTACAGGTACTTCTAGTGTAGCACATGCGACTTTTATATGTATGTGTATTAGGGACGGTCATTTTCAGTGTTTATCCGTAATAAAACTTGATCACCATTCAAATAGATACCACCTTCAAAAGACATACTAACCGTTTCTTTAACACATTAACAAATCTATCAATGCCTGGCCCACAAATGCATTCTTTGATGGCTACCTTTACTAGGCAAGATGATTCCCATTCGTTTACATTTGCACACCTAGCTGTTGTTAACCTGCCCACTTTTATAGTAGGGCTACCTCTGTCGATTACTAGATTAGTAATTGCGTCATTTTAGGTTTATTTTGCTGGTCAGTACATGCAGTTTAAAGAAGTAAACATTTCATTTTACCTCTCATACATAACATTTGTAACAATAACCACATTCATGAGATCCTGCTGGTGTGGGTTACCTCTCTTTCCCAGTACTAATAAACCTTTTGGAGATGGTTCAGACTACTAAACACAATTTTATAATTACTTTATAATCGCGAGAATCAATTGTTAACCTGATTTCAAGCAAGGATATGCATAGAAAATGATACATTAACAGTAAATAAAAAATTTGATAGTAATGCATTCCAAATGTAGATATTTGAGTTGCGTTCTGCAATGTCTCATTAGGTAAAATGGGATTTTAGTCATTTTAACCTGTAAATCTTATCCTATTGGGACAGGTTGATAAGTAAATAAATAACAGTTACGGCGCTACATAAAGTTATTTATTGCTTCTTTTCACTTTGACATTGAACGTTTAAGCAGCGATAAACATAACATAATCTGTTGGCCTTGGTCAAGATCAGCTCCTCAGACTTTGACCTCTGTGTCCATCTTGAGTGATCAGCTACCTTATTTTTAATGCCCATCCTTAATGTGTGTAAATTCACTGTCCATCTCCTCTCACATGAAATCTGTACAGACAGGGAAAAAGCTATCCTTTTATATCGTGAAAATAATCTGAACAGACAAAAAAAAACGTGATTGTGCCATTTTTGTTATATACAGTAAATGTAAAGTTACAGAACTAAACAGAACATTGAGGTGTGTATGTAATTAAAGTTATATTTGCAATACATATTCAGTATACTAGAGTTTTAGGTATAGTTAATGAGATCAGTTGTCGTAAAGGTGTAGCATCGCAGATGTTTCACACACATTTAAGCGTTCTTCAGACAGCCGAGATTAAAATGCAGTCCTTGTTCATCATGCAGTCTATGGGGAAAGCTTTTGATTGCCTGGCAATGTGACCTATATGGAATTTAAGTCTATTTTCATACTGAACGTTGGGGTGTAAATGAACAGTATTATGCGAATAAATAGAGCCATAGAGGGCGTGTGTTTCCCACTGAGATCTCTAAGCGTATCTGTTCATTCCACACCAACAGATAGAGACTGTTACAGCAAATTAAATACGATTAATTGAATTAGTTTTGTCTGTCATATTGTCCCATTCACTGATGAGTACAAACAGATTTAATCCAGGTACTTTATTTCCAGTCTTTCTCTGTGGTACTACATAAGTATTGATCATCTGGGTTTCTTCATTGCGCTGACTTTTGTCTAAATGTGTTTGTTTTCAGTTGTTTTTTCCTACGAATATACTCAAAACAAATTATACATATTACTACAAAGAAAAAGTGGGACATACAGTACTGTGCAAAAGTCTTAGGCACCTGGGAAAATTATACTTAAAACTTGTTTACTACTGGACAGTAGTGTTAAGTTAGTGTTAAAACATTAATATTACAATAATGGTTTTATGTTTGGCAAAGTGTTCTCCTGACCATTTCCAGACCTTGTTTTACTTCATTAGATTAAATTAGGTGGTGCTGCTTATGGAATTTTATAAATCCACACAATGACCGGAGGCGATGAGCAGAAATCTGAAACCAAACTTGTGTTGTTCTAACCAGCTCACAAAATATCAACTTCTTTTTAGAAAAAAGGAAATCTTGATACTTTTTTACTGCTTTCTTGTTCGTTTGAGTTTATTCTAATGTTCACTTGTGTTTTTGCCGGCAGAAACCCCTCCCCACTGCTGATATAAACAGATTCAAACAATTTGCCTAAGACTTTTGCAAAGTACTGTATATACAGCCAGAAAGGAAATGTCAAAGTTTATCGCATCTTATTGTAAGAATCTAAAATAGAATTCCTCTGATTATTTTGTTTCAATTTTACAGAATTCAGTCACTGAGATCTTTGATCTGATGAGAAATTGAGTGACTTCCTTCACAATGGTGGTGATAGGAACCAGAGGTCGGAATGTTGGATAGTGAGTGTTTTATTTACTATCCAAAATACAATATTTATAACACTCCAGATGTTTGGTTCCAATTACCACCATTCTTAACAATACCGAACTTGATGAGTTTCTCTAAAATGACTTTGCTATAACAATCGGATTACATTGAAATTTTGTGGAATTCCTTATTGAAGCATTTCCTTATTGCTGCGGTTAAATATTTACATTGCCTTGTTTGGCAGATGCACCTATTCAGAGTAGTGATAATAATATATAATTATAATCATGTTACAGTTGTATGTGAATGTCTTGCCCAATGACTCTTATTGATGGGGTTCTTGTCCATTAAGGGCATCAAACCCCGATGTGCATCACTGGAGCAAGATGGTTCTACCCATTGGACACATCTTTAACACCAGTGCTGAGGCAATTCCCTACAGCCCTAAAGTATTCAATACTGTCATTTTTATTTGGTTTTCTTCATGCTGAATGGATGTAGATGCAAGGTGCTGTATGTCTATGGTGTTGGATGTGCTTTTGTTGGAGGACGGCATATTCATTTGTCAAACATTATGTGCCCTTTTTTCTGTGCTTTCTGTCCTAATATAATTAGGCTTATAATAAGGGCGAGTATAATATGATAAGCCAGTGGTTTATGATTTTAGTTCACAGTAAACCTTGTGGTTTAGTGTTTGCCCTCCTCTAAGAGCCAGTTCATGTCAACGCTTTGACCACTGACTTTTTCCCTGCTTTGTTCATAGATCCGCTTATTGTAGCTACTGTTGTTAGGTTGGACAAGCTGGACACTCGATCACCACCCTGGTATGAAGGACATTTAAAACTAAAAGCACATTGAATTGATGTCAAGACCTCGATTTATCAGAACAGCCAGTAACTCACCTGGACCTGTGATTGGTCATGCTATCAGCGACACTGTGATTGGTTTGAGGCTCATTTGCATATTGCAGAGCCCCAGTGTGGAGCAAAACCAGTAGTCAAACCCGGATTTTGGGGTCAAACGTGCTTGGACATGGTGCAAACACCTAGTTAAATGGGATTTTTGCTGCCATTCCATTAAGCTTGTCCCGCCTTGCAACAACAGGAACACACTTGTGGACGGAGCTTGGGTAGGTGAAACGGTATTAGTTGTTCTTGGAACTGGCCGCAACACTAAATTACATGTGTGTTAGAATGTGAGCCACTGCGGTAGGCACTTTAAAATAGTAGTTTTAACATGTACTGTATACAGTTATGTGTCATGGTCCTGGTGGCTTATAGCCCAAATATAAATGTATCTACTCTTAGGTCTGTCATGTTGTATTCTTTGTATATTATAATAGCAGTCCGAGCATACAAGTACTTGTTTTCTGAATTGTTTTCCCTCTGAGCATTGTTATGCAGATGTTTTCCTTCGAAGAAAAGTTGTGACGTATTTCAACGCTCTTCTAATTAGCAACAAAATGAGAATGAAGAGGTGTAGTTTAACTACGTGTTATTTTTTTTTTCTGTACCAGAAAGGCCTGTACTATGAAGGGTCTGCTGCTATAACTGATTGTGAAGCAGCTCATTTTCTACAGGGCTAGATGGGAAACATCACATCTGAAGGATTTCTGAGGATGAAATTATTCAGTATGTTGGCTTTCCGATGTTCTCATCAGCATACTGCGAGGTCAGGTGACGAAATGGACAGTATGACCTTTTTCTGCAGCGATACTGGTGTGTCTGGAGTTACTGTTGTGTTGTTATATGAAAGGCAAACTTTTCTAGAAGCTATAGAATATAAAAGTGATGTTTATACTGGTAAATTGTCATTTACTGTACCACCTATTATATCTGTGAGAACTGAAAACTCATCCCTATCCATTCTAGACATTTTTTTTGTATTAATGAACACTAATTACTTTGTGTATAGTTTCATCGTTTCAATTTTTGGTGCCACTTTACTTGAACGTTGCTACTTAACATTGACATAACCATGCCATACAGGTGACATGACAGGTGTCATAAGATGTCATGATGGTCCATTACTATAACCGTGTAACCTTTGCTGACAACTGACATGCTTATATGTACATATGTGTGTGTGTGTGTGTATATATGTATGTATATAGATACATACATACATACATATCTCAGCATGATACACTCAAATGAACCAACGGGGTTGTTTAACCTACAGACTGGAACCGTCAGCATATATAAATATATGAACTATGTTGTCTTCAAGTCCTTAAAATGCATATTTCAGTTCATTAAGTATACTAATTCTGATCTAAGGAGAGTTCTGTTCCAGAGAATGATGACTGCATTGAATGTATGTATTATGATAATACCACCATTTATTTTTCTGAGTGTAGAATGTTTGTAAGCCATTCAGACTATTGTCTAAATGGAAATAATCTGCCCTGAAAATTCATTACCACATACATGTGCTTTAAAATGTTGATGGCACAGTTATGCCAGTGTTATGTAGGAGAGTCTGAGCAGAGTGTTACCCAGTTTTCATTGTTTAAACATTTTACACTGTCAAATGTCATGTTAATCATGCAAGTTTTATGGATGGCATACGGATCTCCATGTTATATTTCAGGCTGTTTCCATTGTAACTGCTACATTTGTCAATTTTCACATGGAAATCATATTATTCAAATCCAGCGTTACTCAAATAAAGATGTGAATAATACAAATACACAAATGTGTCTGTTTAAATGGCGTCAAAACTTTTCCCACAGTCCAAAAAGTTAATGTGGTCATCGCTTTGTAGTCCTCTAACTCTGTAGTGGTCCATTCTTTGTCTCCCCCTGCTGTCCAGCTATGGCATTCAGATGTCATCCAGCACATTCTCTGCATGTTTCCAGTGCTCTCCACACATGTAGATGTACGTGCATTCTGTCCATTCGCTTTTGATCACATCTTAGTAAGTCGTAAAGCATTGAGACGCACTCCTAATACTGTAGCTCCAGAGGCGTAATGGATCTCCCTCAGCATCCCATTCCAGCAGTTCTCCTCCTCATCAAACCTGCAAGGTGCAGTATGTCATCATGTTAATGCGCTATATGGCAAAACATACTCAGACACCACTTGTGATTAGTGAGTTCAGCTAGTTTAAGGTGTGAACGTGGCACACATTATATCTCTAGAAGGATATGATGCTTCTCCCGGACTAGTCTGTGGACCAGTGACGGAGCTCCAGAACTGTGGTCCATTATCAGTACCTGACTTCACTAATGCTCTTGTGTCACTTAATGTAATCAGATCGACAGCAGTATTTCAACATCTAGTATAAAGTCTTTCAGAAGACTAGAGGCTGTTACTGCAGCAAAGGGGGGACAAACTCATTTTCATTTAAAGTCTAACACTGTGAACAAATACTAGAAGTAGTCACCCAAATCTGTACAGTAAATGAGCTGATGACTGACCTCCAGATATCATTCATCTCAGTGGGTTCCAGCTTCTCTGTGGTGTCATTGGGTATTACGGCAAAGCCTCCCACAGCGTACAGACAACCAGCCAGCTGTATCAGGTTCAGTGAACTTCTCTCCTGAGGGAACTCAATGAACTCTGACCACCTGTGACATCAGGTACATGCAAAAGTGCAACAGTGAAGACATGGGAAAATGACATACAATAAGAGTAACTGAAAAGATGTGTTCTCCCAGTTTGGAACAAATGGAAAGAAATTTCTGTTTAATTTTTTGTTATTTTTCTCTGCTGGCCAAAGCAGAATTCTAAATTTTTTTTCTACTTTATCTGTGCTGCTGCCAAATGAATATCATCAGTGGTTTTGCTAGCAATCAGGATATCTTGTGCCTTGGGGGGATTTTCAGTGACACATTGCTTTAATGCGTGTTGAGTGTCGTACTGAGAGAACACTGATGGCTGAAAAAACACAAAAATAATTCTAAATGGCCAGTTTTGTCAAACGTTATGGTGCTGAGAGAAGCAATGCAATGCTACAAAGTACACATAACTTATTTCCAGCCTTCAGCTAGAATGAATCAGAAGACTTTATTGATCCCATAGGAAATCACTTTAATGCATCTATAATGCCCCTATAATGCATCTATACAGCTCCTATAATGATAAAGTCCCTATATGTTTGCCATGGAAATTTCAAATGGGTGCATAACTCACGTGTTGCTGGCAATGTCGTACACCTCTGAGCTGCTGGTAAGGCCATTGTCAGTGACTCCTGTGACAATGTAGATTTTGTTCTTGTGGACGGCAACACCAAACAGGGAGCGAGCTGTTTTCATAGGCGCCAAGTCCTTCCACTCAAACTTAGTGGGGTTATAGACACACACTCTCCTTAGGCACTTCCTTTATCATTAAAAATAAAATCACCAGGTTAGGGCATGAACACATTTTCTCAGGGGTAACTTTAAATTAAGTTGTATTTGAGAAGAGAATCCTTCACCGCAATAATGCTAACAAAACTAGTTCAGTATCAGTTAGAAATTCCTGACGGGCAGTTTTTGGATGAAGTGTGCCCTTAATTATTTCAGAACAAACGAAAAAAGGCAAACCCACTTGCTCTCCGATTTTCCACCCAGGACATAGACCAGCCCATTGTGTGAGACGGTACCGTGGCCGTAGACTGAGTATGGAAGAGGGTCTGATTCTCCCCATTTGAATGATCTGAAGGCAGCAAGGAAGAAGAGCACAGACACTGATTTTCTAAAGGCATAAAGGGGCCTACTGGTGATTCATGAAGAATATCTGCGTTCCACATGATCTGACAGGAAATCAATTGATGGGATTTTCATTCCATTAGTGAGAACTCACTGTCTGTCGTAGATCATAACAGAGTCTAATGCATGTTCTCCTTCTTTCAGCTCTTTCCCACCCACGACAAAGATGGAATTCTTAGCCTCGGCCAGCCCAAAGAGGCAGCGGGGGTTGGGCAACGAGGGCATCCCCAGCCATTCAGAGCTCATGGGGTCAAACTGGCCGAGAGAGAAGACGAACAACGTACGGCATACAAATTAGCTTGCATTATTCTTGCTTGTCGCCACTTACAAAATGTGACTGTCTACTTTTCAGTCCATTTGCTGAGCTGTTGGGATGGAATGTACAATAGATTTAAAGAAAAAGAGTGGTTAATAATTGCATTAATATGTCGATGTTTCCTAAAGGCTTTTCCCTGATCTAAAGCTCTAATGAGTTGGCCCCAAGATAACATAATATGTATAAGCTGACATGCTAGCCATAATACAAGTGGTGTATTGATATGCTGTGATACAGTTCAGCACGGTATATTGTTACATCCCTATTGAACCTGGTAAAGCAAAGCAAATCAGTGACCTTATAATGGAATCAAAGTGTATCATGTAGCCAAAATGATAAATGAGCTATGTTGTCGTAACATCTGTTTTGGTAGCGTCTTAGTCCCTGATGACCAGTAGATGAATCACTGTTGGGTTTAAAATGATGTTTGGCATACTGCACGCATTTGTAATGCAGACCATTATAGACCATTACAAACCATTTAGTGATGTTATCAGGTCAACAAGATACATGTAAGAAGAATAGGCATATGAATAATACTTCTTCTGTGAGGTTACCTGTAGGAAGTAAGAGCTGAAGGGATCGTCTGTATCCTGCTCATTGTATATAAGACCTCCAGCCACAAAGATCTGATTCTCCTTTGTCACCAAACTGCAGTGATTTTTTGGAATCTCGGTTGATGAGGATGCTAAATAGCATTCATTTTGAGCAGGGTCGTAGGCATATGTACCTGTGTTGCTAATCATGAGAATCACGTTTTTTTGAAACATGCCAAATCGTGGGTTATCATTCAGGATCCCTGGCAGCATGCTCTCCTCCTCATCCTCATCTTCGTCCCCTCCACCCACTGCGGCTCCTGCTTTCCTGCCAGCTGATCCTTTGACTTTGGGCAGAATTCCTTTCTGCGCATCCTTGATTAGCTGCAGCTCCTTCTTGACATCCTGGTCGACTCTGATCAACCTGTGCCCCTCAACTTTCTCCTTAAAGTAATCTGGTGGCATCAAGCGGAACCGCACACAGTGCAGGAGATCTGGCAAGTCCTTCAGCCTTTCCCTCTGATCGTACTCAACCCATTTCATTAGAACCTCGAAGACAGTCTCTTCCTTCTCCACGTTCAGAGAATCACAGGTGATAATGGCTGCCAGTTCTCCGGAGCCCAGTTGCTGAAAGTCCTTGTCCCTGACGAGGAACTCAAAGCGGTCACAGATGTAGTCCCGAGCTTTGGAGGCCAATCTGGGGCACTCCAGAAGTAACCCTAATCTGAAGATGGCCAGACAGTTGTTCAGGACCATCTTCTGCTCCAGGTAGGATACGCAAACGCTGAAGATTGAAGGGATCTGGTACATATTGGCTACCATGAAGATATCCTGGACATTTTGCTCAGTGAGGTTGATGGTGGAGGTGTAGATGTACCTCAGGATCATCCCCATAATGCCAGGTTCCACATCTTTCAGCACAATCTCTCGTTTCTTGCCCTCCTCCAGGTCAGAGAGGAACATGGCCTTGAAGTATGGGCTGCTGGCGGCTAGCACCAGCCGGTGGCAAGGGAACTCCTGGTCCTTGATCTTTAGCACGCAGTCCACAAACTTGTCATTCTCCAGGAGATCGCAAAGCCCATCTTGCAGCAGCATCTGCTGGTACATCCGCGGCTCCGTCAGTGGGTCCACTGGCCCGGCGGCCATCTTGTCAGGGTTTTTGGTAGTGTTAGCGTGATACGGCAGTAGGAGGGTGTGCACGTTCTCTCCCACTGCTGGACTGATTGTATTAACTGTGTGACCCAAAGAGAGTGAAGTGGAGGCTGGTGCGATGGTATGGCTTCTCCCTTCAGCTGTCACGGATCATCAGCCATGTTTATTTTTAGTTCTGAGCAAAGCTGTAGGACTCACATTTGGAGAGGCTGAAACCTGAATCTTCTCCCTCTTCCCTCCCCCCTTCTTCTCCGCCATCTTTACCAAAAGGCAGACAGCTGACATCCTGCCAAAGAAGACCATCACATATCAGACCCAGAGGATGGTGTTTTTGTTGGGCTAGACATGATTCCTATTCACCAATGTGCAATACGGCACACACTTAAAATGAATGCGCCACAAAGGGCTCTGGTTCCCTAAAGAATGTAAGGCCTTTTACAGGTATGAAGAAACATCACATGATATATTGGTTCTTTTTTTTTTTTTTAACCAATTTGAAGATTCTTCATACCTTAAAATGCCCCTCATTCTTTTAGGAACCAGAATGGTTCTTCTATGGCATTTCTCAAAGAACCCTTTGTGGCAACTTTATTTTAAAAGTATACTTCATTTTGGTCAATAGGAATAATGTCTCTCCCACCAAAAACACCTCTGGGTGTGATATGCGATGGTGGGAGAGACATGGTCCTATTGACCAAACTGAAGCCGACTCTGAAAACAAAGGGTTCTTTGAGCAACACCATAGAAGAACAATCCTGGTTCCCTAAACAATGGAAAGCCATCTACAGGTATGAAGAACCTTCACATGATATAATGGTTATTTGCCAATTTAAAGGTTTTTCCCCAAACATTTACATTATATTCTTAGAATTTCTAAAACATCTTGGTTTTAAAAAATGGTTCTTTTCAAATAGCATTTTAAAAACGCATTCTTCTTCTTCCTGTTTTTACTGTTATTGATATTGTTATTTTGAGTGGTTTCTAACAAAACATGTTTCTAATGAAAAATCTACAATGATACTGCTGAAGAATGTCCTACTTCCCCGATTTGAACACCTTATCACTAGTAGGCAGGTTTTACATATCAACTGAGTGCTCATGTCTTACTTAAATAGAGCAAGTGGTACATATCAAAACCTCAAAGTGTTATGATGTAAATTTAGAATGTAATATTTCTTACACATTAACCATGGTCCATAAGTATGAAACAATTACAATAAAATTACTTGCTCCATTGTCCCTTGGTACAGCCAAAAAAATCAGCGGCTAGTTCAGGTCACAGGCTTATTGACTGACCCTGTTTCTCCTGTGATGGCTGCAGCCTGATGTAGGGCATTCTCGCAGAAGCATTTGTCCATATTGTATCATGTGACAGAATAATACAAAACATGCCAGTTAATCTTCTCATGGGGGATAACAAGGGTAACTGTAGTTCACAGGTTTCCAAACATCTCTTTTTTCCCCTTTTTTAGTGACACTGCTTTTCAAACAGGGCCTTCATGTGTCAGTCAGTAGAGTTCACATACAGCAGAGTTTGGCATTCCTTTCAAAAACACAAGTGATTTTTACTGTAATATCAACAGACAGACACACTCACAAAGCCATCTTTGTCTTTAATGGTTCAATATATTACATCTGAATAAAATATTTGGCAAGCCCATTCTCTGGATATCCAATATGGTTTTAAATAAAATTAATTAAAAAAAACAAAAACAAAAAAAAACCATTTATTGGTTGCTGAGTGTGTGAATGTGTGAGTCTGTAGTAACGGGCAGTTGGCATTTACACAGCAAGTGCACTTGAGGACCATTCACAGTTAAAAACGCCTTGTGCTTAAAAAACACGCTTCTGCTGAGCAGTGGCCATGGTGACGGGGGCTGCTTAGGTTTGGTATGGAAGCTTGGACTCAGTGAACTGTCACTTTCCACTCGTTTAATCAGTTTTGGGTTTGACTGCCTCCGGTTCAGGCACTTCCAGCAGCGCTAGTTTTCGCTCTTGCTCTTTCACTAGCTGGATGCCGCAGTAGGTCACCAACAGCACAGAGACAGTGGACAGGGGGAAGCCTGAAGGGGCAACAAACAAAGGCAAACACAGTTGGTTTTAGATTACAGTCCTTTTGCAGAATACTCTTCTATTGCACTAAACATAGAGTAAACACATTACCCTAAACTTTAACTGTTAACTATAATTTCATTCAATGCCTGCTGGACTTTTGGACTACGTAAAGTGCAATTCTGTGGAATGCTTAAATAATTCTTAATTGCGTTATTATCAAAATCTATTACCTTTGAAAAGCAGTCTCTTGGCCACCAGCTTAGCAAAATCCAAGCTGTTCAGGGCGAGGACATTATAAAGAACAATTTGCCAGAAGTTGACAGCATTGAACAATCCCCTGATACGGCGAGACATGGCCGCAGACATAAGACCCTTTGAAAGCAAACACAAGAATAAGAAACTTGAACTTGGTTGCACTGAAGCACCGTAACAGCTTGTATTTATTGCTTGTTTCCTTAATAGCCCAAAGCAACTGCTCTTATTTGCTGGGTCCTCTAATAACACTGATCAGAAAGGATAAGCTGTCTTTGACTGACAGGTGTAACAGTTCAGATGTGTAGAATTTTACCTCAACAGTAGACAGGGGTGGCAGAGAGAAGAGCTTAGCGACCCACAGCTCAAAGTTCAGGCCAAAGCAGTTGAAGAAAGACCAAATGTACACCAGCTCACAGGGACCGAGCCACAGAGTTGTTACAGCAAAGGTGCAAATTGTTGCCACCAGCTCCTTGAAGATCCCATCATGATTGCCTCCGATGTAGTCATAGACGTATCTTGATAGTAAATACAGGATTATCTTGTTTAAGCATGCCAATATCTGAGATGCAGGCATGTGCCACACTCATAAATGAGTCTTATTCCTTGCCAAAGAACTGGGTTCAACTAGAATGGTTTTGCAATATGTGCATATATCCATATAGGTATAGAGTCTATCTGTAATAGACTGAGTATTACTTACTTGCACAACCAGTCATTAATGCCTCTGTCAAAGTGCCTGTATAATGGAGAGAATGCAAAAACAGTTCATCAAATATAATCACAAGTATTCTATAACATGTCAAGTGCAAGAGAAACATGAATACTTACGTTTCAGCAAAGACATACAGCATGGTGATACATTTAGGAGGCTGGGGAGGGTCCAGGTGATCAAGTCGAGAAATGGTGTTGATAACACCAAACATGACTGCTGATTTTACCCAGTCGTACACCAGGTTTGAGTAGGCCAAACCAGCTGGAATCATAAGAAAAACAGGTCATTTGTAAGTCCACCACAGAAAATCGGCTGAATTGTGGAGAGGAATGTACAGTATTATCCAGTTGCAAACCTTGTTTTAGTCCTTTAGAGAAGACAAGAGATTGATTTCTGGGAATTATAAGGTATGTTTGTGAGCCGGTCTCATGAGTTTTCATGAAGCCATTATGATATACAATCTATTCAAAAACATGCTGCGATCACGCTTTAGGCCTTTTTTCATGCTAGGACAACGCTTCACTTTTTTGTGCTAGGACAGTGCTTCACTACAAGAGCTTTTCACCGTCTTTGCCTCCAGTTCATGCGAAGTTGTCTTCTGTTGTATAGCCTATGAATGAATGCTTGTATGAAATATTGTGAAAATATGCTACACATTTCCCTCTAAAAGTGTAATAATCATGAGTTGATTCCTTATCGTTTTTGTTTGCAAAGTGGTTGAGACAGGTTGAAAGGCTGTGAGACGGGGAAAGTCCCTAAACCTAACCCTAACCTAACCCTAACCCTAACCTAACCCTAACCCTAACCCTAACCCTAACCCTAACCTTAACCCTAAACTTAACCCCGACACCAACCCTAACCCTAACCCTGACCCTGACACTAAGCCTAACCCTAACAGTCACCAGTTAGCAGTTAGTTTGGCGGTGTCACGCACTGCGCATTAAAATACATAGGGTAGTGAAGCATTGTCCAAGCACGAAAAAAAGGCTTAAAGCATAATTGCAGCACGTTTTTTAATAGATTTTATGTCGTGACGGCTGCACGAAAAGTCATGAGATTGGGTTGTATAAAGTCATTTATTTTATAGGATAGTCATGCTTGTTGTAATTAGACTTTGCAAGTATTACAGTAGTACTCTGATGAACTACTAGCTTAATTAGGAAATTACAGTGAAATAATGTTTTTCAATGGTTGGGACCAATTTCACAAGAAAAAACATTCTCTGGGCCCTTTGGGCATCCTAAATATGTCAGAAACAGCTGCAACAGGTCTATGCCAGAGTCCTTTACTGAAAGAGTTACTGTAAAAATCTGCATGCGTGCTTTATATACTTGTCATTGTTTGGTAAAAGCTACAATGTTCTGAGGAGTCTCACTTTAATCTAGACGAGCTAAAAACACTAATGTGCACCAGTGTTAGCTTAGTGCTAACATACTGATAAAATGCATATAACAGAGCTGGTAGATATTCACGTTATTGAAGAGGTAGGTTATTAATTTATTTATCTATTTATTTATTTATTTTGTTTCTCCAAAATGCTCTAATAGCCCTTCTTTGCCACTGGCAATATCCAAGGTATTTTATTTAAAGTCATTTGTTTTTTTTATTGTAAAAAACGAACATACCTAAAGACCAATCAGAGAGGTCTTTCACTAGCTTCATGTCACTGGGGATGGTCAGAATATACAAGAAGTGGAAGAACACATCCACCACTAAGATGGCTCCAAGATGCACCAAAGCTTGAACTGTTATGTTCCACATTTCTCTGGGTTTACGAGTCAAGTTAGGGTTATTGGCCTGAAAATACAAGAACATAGACCTATGCAGTGAAATATATTAATCCATGGACAATATTAGAATATCAGAAATAGACTGATTAAATAAAATCTTGATGGTTTGGTGGTTACACCAGTTTAGCATTAACTAATGCTGATATAAAAATACTCTCTTTAGCAGGGAGACTCACCTGGTCATGGAATTGATCAAAAGTCATGATGGGTCCGAAGAAGAAGAAGGGGAGGTAGAAATTGTACTTAATCAAATCCATGAAGGTGTAGTTGCCGTCCTTCTTCTCACAGTTCTCTAGGGCAAAACTCATACAGCGCATGATGGAGAACCCACAGCCTCCATAAAACAGGATATCCTGGAGCTCAAAAGTGCCAGTCACAAAACCAGCCTAGAACCCAAAGAATGAATAACAAGAACAAATGAATGAATGAACAATAACTAAGATTGAGCTTTTATGAAATTTCCAGATATAGTTATTCACCCAACACATGCTAAGTGTCCAGATTTTGCTTTTTCAGCAGTTGAATTCTGAGGTTAAAGTTGAAAATGAACAATATAAGTCTTACAAAACTTTTCTTTAAATATTTTCCCAAACACTTGTAACACTGTGTAACCAAACACTGGGTCTGTTTTCATAAGTCACCTCAGGAGAAGGGGTACTAATCTAGAATCACTTTTTTGACAATGATCGCCTTATGGGTTGTCTTTTTTATAGCTCACTGTCGTACAGGGTTCATACAGGGCTCTAAACCACATAGACACGTCTGTGCCACCTTAATGAAGACCTGAATGCAGTTGAGAGAAATTTTAGTGATGTGTTTTTATGAAAACAATGTAGGTTACTATGGACTTCTAGTGTTTGCTAGCTAATTTAGCCACAGTTTAACTGCAGTTTAGCCACTTTAGCCAAGTTTGAATGAACATGTTTTTGTTGACCGCCTACATCAGGGGTGAGTGGAAAATGTATTCATTTTGTCAATTCATTAATACATTCATTACATTTTATTTACTCTCATGGCAACACAGTCCACAAATTCATATTATGGTAGTTCATGAGTAAGCTTTAAGGTTAATAACTGAATAGTAAGCCTACCATTTAGGGGATTAATCATTATTATAATCACTTACTTGCCAGGAGACGAAGGGCTCCATCTTGAAGGTGGCCAAACTGGTGAGCCCAGCCACGAAACAGAGCCACTTTCTTTTGATGAGGGCCACGCTGTAGAGGATGATGCAGTGAGACAGGATGAGGGAGACGTATGTCCAGCCCATAATAATGAGCACTGTCAAGCTGCCATAGAGCATGTAGATCAGGGACCTGTGCTGTAGATCAGAATGTGGACGATTATGGCTCTGGAAAAGCCGTGTTCCCCACATGGAAGGCCCACAGCATGCCTAAATAGTAGTTTTCAGTGACTGCAGCTGCAACTTTTTGCAGAAAGTTTGAACATATGACCTTAGGATATCATTACATGCATATTATCAAAGGGATTAAATTAATATAAGTGATGTAGGTGATGTAATAAATCTGGATAATAAAGTAAATGTAAAGTAATTACACTGTATATGATAACACTACTCAGACAGTATATTCAAATTACGATGTACTTAGTACAATTTTTAGAACTTTGCTTGTTAGTTTTAGTTTAAAGGGCCCATATCCTACATTTTTCTTGAATCTATGTCCCAGTCCTCTCTTCACACCTTACAATTACAAGGAACAAATAGGAAAGTGTTTTGTTTTTTGTGACATCATAAAAAATAATACTACATTCAAAATGGGCTGTGTTGCAAATATGCACGGTATGGACTGCTAGAGAGTGGGAGTGAATGGAACGTTTTAGAAACTGTAACATTTATGTTCTTAATCTAACTCTTACCCAGAGCCTATCCTGGGGTAAATGGGCACGAGGCAGGAATTCACCATAGCTTTGATACCAGCCCACCACAGATTGAAGCTCTTATATTTCATAAATGTGTTTTCCATGATATGGGCCCTTTAATAAACATGCAAATGTTAGGAGGACCTAATATATGAAGCAGTATCCAGATCTATTATCAGAAGCTTCAGAATTATTGTTACCTTATGTCCATTTATACCAATCTTCACCGGAGGCAGAAAACATAAAATCAGAATGCATGTGACATTCATTACAACATACTGAGATGAAAAGAAGCTTGTTGTAGTTTGCTCAAAATCAACATTTTATTTAGTAATCAGTCTCAAAAGCACATGAGATACATACACCAGTCTTCAAACACACGTGCATTTTTAATAGCTACTGATGTTACAGCAAGACACTAGCAAGACGGCTCTCAGGAACAATGCCAGGAACACATACCCACCTTAGGAGAAATCATAGAGCAAATTTTGGCAAAGATCACATGGCCAGAGAGGGCGAACAGGATGTGGTTGCGGAAAGTAGTGAACCACATTGCCCACTCAAAATCAGCCACATCCTAGAAAGAAAAAAATAATCAAAGTCAAAGTGAACTTTATTGTGATCTCAACCCTATACAAATATACAGAGAGATGAAACGGCAGAGCTCAGGTGCTGTGTGAGTGCAAAAGACATTGTGCGACATACAGATTGGTACAAACAAAGAAGTATACATATGACATAAGTGAGCAATATGCCAGTAAAGTTAGCTCAAGAAATACTATATGATGTTAGATTCGACCAAACATGTCCTGCGTATGTGGACAGCTCAGTACAATACATATATAAATATAAATAAAATGTGCAATGATTGAAAAATGTTGTTGAGAACTGTGCAAACAGTATAAACAATATCAACAATATAACCAGTCAATGTATAACCCCAATGCTGGACTGTGGAGCACTGGAACTGTGTTCTCTGGAGAGATGGAGTTCCACCCAGTACCTGTGGGATGGGTTAGACTGGTGTTTGCAAACCAGATCAGTATCTGACCTCACTTGTGCTCTTGTGGCTAAATGCAACCAAATATTCACAGCAATGTTCTACAGACTAGTGAAGCCTACCCTGAAGAGGAGAGACGTGTACTGGAGCAAAGGAAAGGGGGTGAGGGGCCAAACTCCCAATTTCAGAAAAACATACTGTCTACATACTGTTGGACGTGCTTCTACTTAACAGTGTGACTTGTTTGGAAGCTGAGTCAGTTAACTTCGATTTGGTCATATCAGCTAAGATTAGAGCTCTCTCAGTAATGTATGTATCCAGTGCAGTCTCTTATTTTACCATTTTTCTTCCAAAGTAGTGCCATCCTGGTTTCACACTGTCCTTAAAGGTCTTCCTGTTTACATTATCTACAAAGGAAAGGTAAATATTTTAGTACTTCACAAATAGGTCTCAATGTATATATATATATATATATATATATATATATACACACACACACACACACACACACACATATATATATACACACACATATACTCCCACAAGCCCACCAGTGGGCGGGTATTCATTTAATGATAGATTATTCTCAGCCTAGCAGAAAGAGGATCACACAAAGCACTGCTGCAGGACTTTTTAAACACATGTCTCTACTGGGCTGAGAATAGTCCATAATAGTCCACCAACAAAAAACAGTGTATTGTAACTATATTGCACAGTCTCACAGACGTCATTGAGGCATATTTCACTACAACGAGAAAGAATATAGTATCTTGAGTCTTGAATATTTTCCTGTGGCCAGAAACTGACCACAGTGTGTGCACAATGTTATCCAAAACACACTTGCAACAACGCTGCGCTAAAAATCTGAAATGGTGGTCCTGACAGTTGATGAACAGGGTAAAGGGGGCTAACAAATAATACAGTAACTGTAAACAATACAGTAACTAACAATGTAACTGTAAACTAGTGCACTCTAGAATAACTGGTGTAGATCAAATGGACAGGATAGGTGTAAGTGGCTCATCAGTATACATAGCCATCCACAGAAAAAAGAAGGGATGCTATCTCACACGCAAAATAAACATCCACGTCATATCCTTTTATAACACATTTCCGCATGTTTTTCTAAAACACCAAACAGACTCGGATGCCAGGACATTTGTTTTACACTGCAGTAATCCAGAGTACCAAACCTATTTCAGGATGATCTCGTTTGGCTCTTTGAAATACAAATAATCAAGGATTACATAATATGTGTCACTGCATATTGGGGCTGGTTGTGTGTGTTTGTGTGTGTGGTGTGTGTTAAAAAATCCCTTGGCAACAGACTCACAGACTACACTGATTCACGACCCAGAATAAATGTGCAACTTTGGTAAGAGTTTGATTCCTAATATATCTCTTTTTTGGATTCCGTCACAACTCTTGGCACCCTGTAATTGCTAAGCCAATCTGGTCATGCATGTAGGTCAGTGTGGATCAGTGGAAAACTGAAAGAGCAAATATGGAGCAAAAGTGATGCTTAAAATGCTGCACTTAGCTGAAAATTAGCTGAAAATATTATAATGTATTGAAACTATTTATTGTTTAATTAGAGCTTCATTCCTCTTAGCATCCTATGATGAGAGAAATAGTTCAGAAGCACTACAGGGACAACTGTAATTGGGTCTTTTCCGGCAGGGATAATACAGTCTAATTCTAATCCCCTGCCACAGGCTAATATTGTACAACCCCTCAGAATCAAATATGGACCTGTATTAGCTGTATTTTTATCATCTTGCAGAAAGATGTCATGACTTACCACTGGATGCCTCTATGATCCAACTGCCTGCCCATACGAGAGCCAGTGCAAGGACAGCAGTGTAGAGGTAGAGCTCAATCTTAGGAAGGGCTGCCTTGATCCCCATGGTCAAAATCTAGCACCAAATTCTGAAGGAAAACCATAAAGTGTAAAAATAAAGGTTGTAAGTAAATAAAAGACAAGTAAACATTATGCACCCAGACCGTATAATACACAACAGGCTTTATGGTGCCTAGGTGTCAGTGCCTAACTTATCAAAAATGATATAGCTAAGCCACATTGACGTAGTGTAATGACTGGTGGCTTCATAATTTTCCTTGCTCAGAATACCAGATTACAGAGTAAGGTTCTTTATCTGAAGAGAGATCTCAGCGTGGACTGCTCAGTCTTGGTCCCAGTCTTTTTACACTGCTGCTGTAGAAAGTGTCCTGACTCTGAACACCACCTCCTGGTCTGAGAACACCTCTGTACAGGACGTTAAGGGACTACAGAGAGTTATCCGGATTCGCTCTACCTTTTCTGGCTGGACATTTATACCAGGAGATGCAGGACCAGAGCATCCAGGATCATCAGAGACTTGTCTCACCCAGTAATTAACTATCAGACCTGCTGAAATCAATCAAACACTTCAGGAGTTTTACGGCCAGAACAGAGAGACTCAGGAGGAGCTTCTGTCCTCAGGACATTAGACTCTTAACCAGGACACATTACACAACTTTAACTGTTCATTATAACACAAACTGAACTCTCTATCTCACTGTACCTCAACCTCACTCTACCTCACCTGCCTCACTACCCCACTGTACCTCACCTGCCTCACTACCTCACTGTTTCTCATCTGCCACTCACCCTCACTGAAGCTCACCTGCCTCTGTACCTCGCTGTATCTTACCTGCCTCTCTGACCTCGGTGTATCTTACCTGCCTCTCTACCTCACTGTACCTCACCCTCCTCTCTACTTCACTGCATCTTACCTGCCTCTCTATCTCACTGTACTTCATCTACCTCTCTACTTCACTGTACCTCTCTATCTCTCTGTACTTCATCTACCTCTCTACTTCACTGTACCTCACCTGCCTCTCTGCCTCACTGTATCTCACCCGTCATCTGTTATTTAAGTCTATATACATCAACAACAAACTACGACGCTGCTCTTTACAGGACATGCTCTATGCTGTCCATTTGCACACGTCAGATCGTGTTTATGCTTGTCATGTTCTTAATATTTAATTATTAACGTTCGTTTTTGATATTCTCTTTAATTTATTGTAACTATATTGCACAGTCTCATGGATGTTTCAGGGCCACATTTCACTACATGTTATACTTGTATAACTCTTTATGTGACAAATGAAGAATCTTGAATCAGTCTGTCTTATTCCTGGTCCTGGTTTGAATCCCCCCACCCCACCAAGGTTATGCTAGAGGTCCTTGCTGTCTAGAGACATAGAGCATTTCTCAATACAGAGTATGCCAGGTAATAACTGTGGGAGTTGGTAGATATGGTGGACGCTTAAAACTTACAGTTATGGCGTTCTTCTACCGCCAGTGCCACCGCTTTGTATGAAATGCATTCTAGAACAACCTGACCCCCCAAGTCCACACAAGTCCCCTCCAGATGAGTCCTTGATAAAACATAAAAAATCGAGGACACTTCCAGATATTTTGGAACTTTTTGGTACTTGGCAAGAGGCGAACTTTGAATTGAAACTGTAACTGTGCCATTACTGATTTTTTTTTTTTTATAAAATACATGAGAACCCAAGTACAGATAAAAATGTAGATTGATAAACGCCCAGAGATATTTGGGCTTTTACAGAGATTCACTGATAAATAGTTAATGCCTTAATGACATTCGGGAACTGAGCATCTGTCATAAATGGAATACACAGATTCAGCCATCGCTCATTTCTTATATCTTCCTTTGAATCACCTTGTTAGTGCAAAAATACTGTTTTCTGCCCGTCAAACTGTCTTATCTTTGGCATATTGAGAAGATATAATTAAAGATATGGGAACAAATGTTTTACTGCAACAGGCTGCAAAGTGCCTTAAGATACAAGGAGCCTAGATAAAGGAGTTCCCACTCAGCATTCAGCACCACCAGTATACTGATCACAGCCTGATCATCTGGAATCATCTGCTCCTGTTTCTTCACTGGCTTCAGTTAGATTGTTTTATTACGCTTAAATTATTTATATGTAGGTCACTGTGTGGCTCAACAAACAAAAAACATTCCTCTGAAACTGGTCCGGTTCAGGGACTGGACTGAAAATGAGAGCGTTTGGCATTAAGGTGTTTTATCAATACCGGAAAAGTGTCTTTATAAATGAAGAATGATCAAATGATAGACAATGAATCAGCCAGCCAGAAAGACTGTTAACATAATGGAAAAGGCATCACATGTTAATCACTTTGTAGTCAGATTAAACTGTTCTGAACAGCTTCTGATAACAAGCATGCACACTACATAGAGCAGCACAAGTTTTCTAAATACTACAGATCACAAGTAGTTGTTTATATAATCACACAACAGTCCATTAAAGAATGAGGAAAGGATGCAGGAATAGTCTGATTTCAGATGTTCATTTGAAAACCCACACTGCTTTGGACAGCGTGAGCAATTAAAGCAGTGAAACTGACTGAAATTCTGTCCAAACAACTGCATTTCCTCAAAAACACTCAAATGATGCGTTTGCACCATAAACGTTAACATTAACCCATTTGTGTCCGACACCTATGTATTGTATTATATTAAAAAAATGTCACAGAAGAGATTCTGGCCTAAATTACTGAAAATCAATTAAAAGCACTCATTTGAATGCTTTTGATAGGTGGTCTGTTATTTTAATACGACTATTCACAATTAAATTTACATTTAAAAAGACTGGCATTAATATAAAAAATGAAATGAGGAAAAGTCACTTTTTAGTCACTGTTCCTCAGATCTGTCCTCAGGCACTCTAACAGAAGATAGGCTATGGAGCTGGTTTCCTAGATAGGAAATAGGACTAGTCCTGGACTTTATAACTAGTCCCTGTTTAAATTTCACTTTTAAGTGGATAAAATGCATAGTCCTGGACTTCATAATACTATTTTGCATTTTTTAATCTCATTTCATAATGCTTTGTGGTCCAAGACCAGGCTTAATCCCTATCTGGGAAACCATTCAGGGGGTTTTAAATTTCAGATTTGGCAATTATGCCTGGTCCTCAACTATATCTCTCTTTTTAATGCAAAATCTCCATTTATAATGTAGTCCAGAACTAGGCCTAATATCTGTCTTTGAAATTTAAAATTCAGTGGAGCGGTTTCACAAGGAAAATCTTCGTTTGTAATTCTGTGCGGTCCAGGACTTGGATTAACCCCCGAGAGAGCATTCCATGAGGTTTAAATTTCAGAGAATGGACATTATGCATCAATCCATAGCCCAAACACATAAACTCGCAAAAGGTCCAAAAAGGATGACCCCCCCCCCCCCGCAAGAAAGTGCTAAAGAAGTACAGCCATGAGCCCCTTAAACCCCAGCTGGCGGCGCAGGCTCCAGAGTTAGTGACTTAAATGGGAGTGTCCCGGTTAACAGCTACTGAGAAAGAGCACCGTCAGCTGCTCCTCACAGCCTCTTCTTATTTTAGCTACAGTGCAGGGCATCTGCTATCTGCTGCGCTATGTGATCTCGGGCGGCAGATAACTCTCAAGAAACCCCCGTAAAGGCACTGACACAGTGCTCGTTAGTGTGGTTAAGTAAAGTAAAAGAAGCAGAAGAAATCCCAAACTGAATGGCTAGAATCGAGGAGAAGAGAAGCGCATGCAGGTTGGAAATTGTCTTCGTTAAAAGCAGCGCAGGGATGCAGAGCGCGCGCTGAAAGTGCAGTCCGTATAATGAAGTGCCGCCCCTATAATAAAGTGGAGAGGAGCTTTGAAACGAATACTGACCTTAGCAGAGCTTTTCTGAGGAGGTCAAGCTGTTTAGGTTTTGGTTTTTGGAGAGCAGGTTTCAACCCCCCCAAAAATTGGGGGTGAAAAAAAGAAAAGAAAAAAAAAGTGGGAGGTTGAATGTGGTTTTGTCTTAATGCATCCGTGCTGATTGTACAGTGGCGATGTGCAGTGGCTGGTGTGGATGTTGTGAACTGAGGTGGTGGTGGGTGGGGGGAAGATGGGGGGCGTATATTTAGCTCTTTTTTTCGCTCCAGTACTGCAGTAAATGGGGGAGGGCTCCAGTGCTGTCCGTCACTGAAATGCAGCTCAATGTAAAACAAAACCAGAGTGGTGCATGGCGTTCTGAGTCTATTAAGTGTAGTGTGTGTGTGTGTGTGTGTGTGTGCATATACACACACTCAGAACGCCATGTATATATGTGTGTATGTGTGTGTGTGAGTGTGTCTGTTTGTGTGTGTGTATTCTTTTAGGTATAGCTGTATATACTACCGGTCAAAAGTTTTAGAACACTCCATTGTTTCAAGCTTTTTTGA
>JBBPCX010000040.1:28380660-28402236 GCA_037974365.1 Hydrocynus forskahlii | reverse complement strand
CACATATGTGTATATATGTATGTATGTGTATATATATGTGTATATATAAATATATATATATATATATATATATATATATGTATAGTTTTTATTCTGTTGGCTGTGCTGCTTCTACATTCTTTTTGTTCTGTCCAATTTGCTGCTGTAACAAATGCAGAATTATTCACTAAAGTATGTTAGTGAATAATTAAGCACTAATAGTCAGTCGTGGTACTTTATACTAAAACAGTTTTAGGAGCCTGACGTTGTTTGTTTACATTGTTCTGTTTTCTTCCAGTTACAGAGGAACCTTGCACACTTCCAGACAGGTTTCCAGAAAGAGCTCTGTCAAAACAATCTGAAGCACCCAGTAAATGACACACTGTTTACTGTCAGATGCCATGAGTGAAGGGCGTAAAGCAGAATTTAAAAACAACTAAAATAAACCTCTTGACAACAGAAGCACTGCAGGTTTATGTACATTGTCAGAGATATAGTGAATGTCATTGCTTGAATATTTAATTATAAATGCTGAGAAAATCAGCATTGTTTCAGTATAATGGTGTACTGGTATAAACAGTATATCGGTCGTCTCTTTTGCAGAGAGGTTTGTGTATGTTTCCATTTTGACTTTCACTGACAGAAATGAGAAATTAGATATGCATTTAAGCTGGGTTGGCAACTTAATATGGTCCTGACTCTTAAGGCGTCTTTGAATAGGAATAGGGCAGCGAGGAGGTGTAGAGTAGAGCGAGGGAGTGGGTGAATGAGAGTTTGAGCAGTTTGAGGCAGCTGCATTTTAACATAGTCTCGGCTCCGCTGGTGCCTTGTAGCCTTTTGCAGTGTCTTTTCCATGTCGTGTGCCAGATATTTTCTCTTATCTCTTTTATGTATTGTTACTGGGCTTATGTTATGACTGGATGTACTTTTTTGAAAAGATACATCGGTACTTGTTTGATGCTTTTCATGGTGATTATTATGATGATTACATATTTTCATTATATAATGACTGTTACACTTGGTGGATGTTTAAATTGTCTCAGCACATCTGAATGGTTTTACGTTCACTTACACTTTTGTAATAGTGCAGATAAACTGATTTGTTTTTCTTTGGAGCACGGAACCAAACAGATCCGTTAGTCTTTTACCTTCAGACCTGTTCTGTACTTTCATATTATTAAATTCTATCAGCCTGCCATCTGCTGTGCAGCTATCGTATATTTTAATGCAGCTTTCTTAAAATGCGGTTCTCCGAAGCTGCTGTAGTTTAAGTTGAAATGTTTTACTATTTAATGTAAAAATTCAGTGCCTTCTGTAATTGGAAAAAATGTTACTCTTATAATACTTTTAGTTGTTTTTCAATTTGTTAAATCAGTAAACCTTAATAATTAATCTTATTTTTATGCATATTCTTTGCTTAACTAGTGCTAAAAATATTCAGTATACAGCAATAATGTATAAATAGTCAGTTGAAGCCCAGCTGCTTGTGTGCCATACTGTCATGTCTTATAAATTTTCTAGTGGCTATTTTTCTTGTTGTCTGATCATTTAGAGCTTTCAGAGGCGTGATTCCTCAGGCATCTGTTCTTTTAGCCTCGGTGGCTTTGTAAAAAGTGGTCTGAGACGTGGTGGTACGATTAACCAGTATGTAATAGTTACGAATAGTGGTGTGCGACACTCGAAAATACTAGAAAGTTAAAGGAATCAAGGAATACGATAATTCTTTCACTAAGCTGGAATTGAGAAAAATCCAGTAGTGTCACTAAAATATTTATAGTTTTACACTTCACACACTGCACTGAATAAAATCCAGTTAAACATGTCTGATTATGCTCTCACTGTCATGAAACATGCAGCTGGTCACCAATGATACCCTCAGAAAAGCACACCATGATTATGTGCGTAGTCCTAGTTATATCACACTTTGTAATAGATATTAAAAGTGGATTTTGTACATATATGTATATACATGAGGGATGTTAGTTTTTGCACCTTTTCTGTTTATTAAGAATTTAAAAAACAAATGACATCACTTTTTGATATAATCAAATTTCCTTTGGGATGCAGTTTCCCTAGCGTCATACCAACTTTAATGCCATCAACAAAAAGTGATTTTGGTTGAGCGCATAGCCACTGACGTACCGCTGCTTTCACATCATCATCACATGAAAATCATCTTCCCCCTAAATCTTCTTTGAGCTCCAAAAAGGTGGAAATCTGAGGGCACTCAACTGTCAGACTTTTTGCATGTCCCTTGTCCACACACTTTTTATTTAAATATAAATATTTATAAATATAGCTTTATAGATAAGTATATGTATGGACTTTATGATATGGCAACAAACATTGTCCTTAGCTGATGTATTGTAGTTTTGTATAATGTAATGAATTTACTGATTAGTAGTAATAAATGTAACAAATGAGTAGTTAGATTATTAAGGAAAACTAGTGGAGGGTGCTTTAAAATGTTTAACATAAGTGTTTTTTTGGTATCAGGCATAGTGAGTAATGGTAAATTTGGTATCGGCTTCAGAGTTTGTAATCATTCTTTCTTCACTCGGGTCGGCTGGTTAGTTACAGTGCTATTTCTCTGTGTTTCCATTTGTCAATAAAATAGTCCTGAATTACAGGCAGCGTGTGCAAAAACGGCACCTTAAAGTAATTTCCTGCCCATAACTTATTTCTGTCTACTTCAGCATGTCTTTTATTCCTGATGTTTTTTTGTTTGTCAACAGAGCAGTTACAGTCCTCACATTTATGTTTACCTACACTGGTGGAGGCAGGAAAAACCTCCCAAAGTCAAAGCTTGCCACACACACACACACACACGTGATAAAGTATAGACTGGAGCTCTGAGTTCATCCCTCTCAGGTTTTTCAGCTTGGAAATAAAAATACTAATGATAAGTATGTCTAATTAATATAAAAATAATACAAGAAAATCTGAATGGTAAGGTAGCATTTCATTCAGTAGGTCCTTGTAGTTGTCATATTTCTTTTTGTGTGTGTTTGTGTATATTTATGTATGGCCCTAACCATTACTTCTCCTAAAGACGCCTAAAGAGTAACTACTTTAGATGAAGGAGAGATTTTACTCTGCAATGTGATATTTTAGTCTGAAGTGCTCCAAAAGAACTTCAACACAAAGTGAAGGGGCGGGAGAGAAATACAACCCTTCTATTGGCTGTGTGGTTTATCTGGTGCCACCTATTTTTTGTACCAGGCCTCCTTTTTCTTTCCCTCCCCTTAGCTCTTGCGTGCTCTCTCTGGTCTGTTCTGCCACAGCAGTCGTCACTCGAGCTCCAGAAAGAAATAAAATATCTCTGTGCCCTTAAAATGGAGCTGCAAGCTGCAGCCAATGTATGTTAGAACCCATAGAGCACTGGGTGGAGTCAGGAAGTCGGAGGGTCTTGTTTCTTTCATTTTTTTTTTCTGTTTTGCCCCCTCCCCACCTCACTATTTTTAAATTCTCTCGCCGGTGACCTCAGTGTCGCCGTTTGGAGCGTTTGCTGTGGCTTTGGTATTTCAAGAGATTATTATTAGTGTGAGATTGTAAGAGCGGCGACTTTGATGGCATCTCACTGTCTGCTGGTGAATGCTTTAGTGTGAATCTGTTTTAAGCCTGTTAATATTGCCTTCATATTGTGCGTGATGATAATGGTTCTTTTTTGTTTGATTTATCCCTGAAGGCCATTTAAGTTCTCATGTAAGGCTATCATGTGTCACTTGGCTTAATACTTTTTGACTTTCGGTTTAAACTATTCCAAAGGCGCTGCTTGATGTGTCATAAGACATAAAGTGAGTTCTAATATACCAACAAGGAACTGACATGTTTTATGGTTGAGTTACTTTGAAGAATGTTTTCATATTTTGTGTATATACTGTTTCTATTAGTTTAAAGTTTTGTCTTTTGAGTTTTTATTTGCTGCATCTGTCGGAACACGAACCAGCTATGTTGCGGTTTAAACAAATGCTAGGGTTGTAACAGTTCACATAGTAGATTTTATTTGATATGTTACAGTGCTGTCAAAAGCCTCAATACATATCTCAGCATGGCAAATGTGATTAAAAATGTTTATTTTCTTGCTCTCAGTTTTCAGTTAAAAATACAATAGATTTTGTTTTGCTTTACAGATTTCTAATCCTAGTGCTCTAGGCATCATCTAATAGCAAGCTAACAGTCTGGCCACAAGCTAAAATGCTGGTCATGAAATGATATATGATACGGTGCATGTTTTATGTGTGCTGGATTGTTGTTTTCCTGCCAAATACCCCATGGACAGTGTGGTAAACTGAGTAATTTGGACCAGATTCGTCAGAGGTTTCTCCTCCTACTTTCATATCTTTTTTAGCTGTTAAATTTAATTTCAACATGATTTTTCCACTTTCTTTGAACCAGTTTCGCTGTCCAGTAGCAGCCTAAAGAAGAAGAATCGCCGGAGCCTCTTCAGCTCGTTCTTCTGCTGCTTGCGGAACTATGACGCTGATCCTCCTGCCACCACTAACAACAACACCAGCCCTCTACCTCCTCCTGTGGAGGAGAACGGAGCTCCACCTAAGGTGAGATGAACGAAGATGGCTTGTCTTGGCTTCACCAGAGCTTGTCTAGTTAATTATGAATGGGAATGAGCTCTGGCCTATATTAAAGTCCTTCAGGTTGGTTGGTCAGTATTAATTTTTCATAATCACCCGTAGGTCCTTTTATAATATCCTAATAGATGAACTTAGGGCTGTAAACATTGCAACGGTGTAACTGTCAGATCACTCAAGCTGCTAATTGGCCATGGTACTATATACTTTTGTCTGTTGTAACACCTTGGATCCAGTTTGTAAATGATAATTAGCAGAGACACAATTATGTATCGCAATTCTATTGTGTGGCGATCATTTATAATTTACATATGTAAGATCAAAGTCGAGAAACATTGCAGCTCCTCTATAATCCTGTAATCTAAACTATTCACACGTTGGCAGGCAGCATCGCGTGTAGTAGGAGACAATTTTGTTAGCAATAACAGGAATGGCAGATGGCAGAGATTTGTGCTGCCCCTCCTCAGTTTAAATCCAATGTATGGGAGAACTTTGGCTTTCAACATTTAAACAGTATAGAGGAGCTGAAAAAAGTTATGTTTTGTAGAAAATGACAAACATACAGGCACATATTTCAAGACCTCATTCTGGGTAGACAAGGACATGCAGAAACCTTTTTAACAACCATTAACGAGTGCTGGACATTAGTTTGATCAGAATTTCAGTTCAGATGCAGCATTGTTTCATCACTTCAGTTACTTTGTGTGCGAAGATCTTAGGCCGTACAGCATTGGGATGTTTATAGAATTGTAATACACAACGAATCGATGCCAGGGTTTCGTGATATCGCATTGGGAGGTCACTGGTGACTTCCGTTCCTAAAATTATACACTGTTGATCTGCTCTTTGTTACTAGAATTGTTAAAGCAAGGGAAACCTCTTCAGTACTGTAGCTTTCCTGTACTGGAACTTGAGGAGCCCTGATTTAGAAATTTGCTCTGTTCGATGTGCTTTAGTCTGCTTTATGCTGATTTATGTAGTTGACGCCTTCGGCCCATCCCGCCCTGTGTATGTTCCGTTTTGTTGATGGTCCTTTGCACTCAGTTTCACCTTAAGTCTGCTGTCATTTCTATTTCATTGTTATCTTTGTAGACTGGTACATGTGTCCTGTGTTTGTTGTATCACCTCACCCTCTACTGTTTGTGTGTGTCTCTGCGTCTTCATCTCTCCTGGTGTGTCGTGGCCCAGTGTGAGCAGGCTGAGGTCATCCCTGTGCCCGGTGTATGTATTACCCCTTTCCGTTTCTCCTGCTTGTGTTTTTGCATGCGGAATGGAGAGGGGAGCGATTGCAGAGCCTCCTTTCTGAACTGGCCTCTGCTGCAAAGGCTTTTGACTCATTATGTTAGCCTTGGATTGCATGCACTGCATTACCTTTCCAACACTGCTGGGCTGACTGGAGTGTTTCTGGCACAGTTTCATAAGTCAAGACTATTTGAAACACAGAGGCCTCACACTGTCACATACCAGAGCTTGGCATCGGGAGAAAGAAAATAAAGAATAGTTCACAGGCAAGAGTGCAAAAATTTCAGTTCAGTATTGAAAAATTGAATAAATAAAGCAGCAAATTGAAATGTACAATATATTACTGGCTTTGAAACACAGACAGGGGCCTGGGTTCTTCTAACCAGCGCACAAAACTTTTAAGTACTGTTTTCAAACAAAACAAATATTATTTAATGCTTTCTTGTTTGTTAACTTGTGTATTTGCTGGCAGAAAGTTTCGTATTGCTCAGATAAATTACTTTAAACAGTTTGCACAGGAGGCTAAGACTATTGCACAGTACTGTATAATTAGATTTCTGTAAAATTCTTAGATTTAACACAGATGCTTAAAATAAAATTTAGTTTTGAATCAAAACCCCCCTACAGATGTTTTGTTGTTACTTACCTTGAACATTCAACAATGTATCTATTAAACTGAGCAGTAAGTTAAAGCCAAAACCTGAAGTCTTATCCTAAACTTATCCTAAACTGTAACTACAACAAAACCTAAACCTAATACTGTTGATGTTGAGCCTAGTTTCAGGTTTTTTTTCTAGATAGTCTTAATAAGTTGTGAAAAATAAATTGTGACCTAAAGTGAGTTGCTAATGAAGATAAGATTGGATTATTTCATAATATAATATAAGCCCCAGAAATCATAACTTATAGAGCTAGTAAGTGACTTGAATAAAGTCAGTTGATTGGTGTGCGTGGCATGAGCTCTGCCTTCCCCTCCCTCACTCTGCTCTGATAAAATGCACCCAGAAGCCTAGTTTGATTGTTGGCAACAGTTTCCACTAAAGACAAAGAATAAGAAACTCTTGGATACCTAATTTTGTGTCGTTGGACTGTGAGCCCAGTACAACTTTTCTTACTGTCTTAATTATGAATGTCTTTCTGTTTCTCACTATCAAAGATCAATATAAATGTACCTATCATTTTGAAACTGAGTGAATCAGCAGTGTTTTGCATGCGCAGCCTTTAAAAATTTTCAGTGTACTGGATTTTAAAAACTGTTGTCTGTTCAGGTTAGTTTTAGTCAGATTTTTTTTGTATTTGATGAAATGTGACCGCTCTACTTCTCATTAGACTGTATAATTTCCAGGCTTTGGGCAAGCCAGTGGCTGAATGTGACTTTGAAGTGTGTTGTCATGTAGCACACTGGAACAGGTTCGTTAGTGCACTCAAATTTTCTTTGCTTAAGAGATTAGTTTGATTCATCCACTTAAAAAAGACTAGGATTATAGATTAGGTTAGGCCAACAACATAAGCTCCTGCACTCCTGTGCAGTGCAAGGGAGTGAAGTCTTCACCTGTAGGTTTTGGGACCAGTTTGAAAACGACCAACTGTGAGAACAATAAGTGCTAATTCTTGCATTGTGCTATAATCCCTTCTTTCCCTTTTGGAGGAATTTGAGGCATATGACTGGAATACTGCCCGAATGCATTCTTTTTTAACATCTTAACATCCTTAAGCTATTGCGATTCGCTCTGTGGAGTTTATCAGCCGTCCTCCCCCTTCTCGTCTGATAGCATCTCCTTTCCCAGCGCACTCATCCTCCCTGTGTTCTGTTTCTCCAGCCTCCAGAGAAATACCTCCTCCCCGAGGTGAACATCAACGACTATGGCAAGAAGTGTGTTGTAATAGACTTGGATGAGACTCTGGTACACAGTTCATTTAAGGTAGGCAAGTTAATAACCGGCTACTGCTGCATCCCCACAGATTGTTCTCCAGTAATGCACTAACAATCACTGCGTAGGCTGTTTGAGGCATGCACAAATACTGTAACTCAGCTGAAAGGGCTATTGAAGTGCAGCTTGGTTTAAACGTGATGGAGCTTGTGGCCCACAATGTTTAAGTCAGCACTGTATGCACATGGATTTGAGCATTCACTGTGCATTCACTGCTACTCCTACTGGGAAAAGATTTGGAGAGCAGCACTGATTTTAGTAGCTCTCTGTATCCGTGTGATCTGAGATTTATGGTACGAGAGGGGCCAGCAGTCAGAGACAGCAAACGGCCATAGCTCTATTTGTTCCAATTAAATTTGTCCAGGTTTGGCATAATCCCCCTTACTCTTCTACCTAATCCAGTGTTAGTGATGTTGAAAATGAACAAGAGCGGGATTGATGTGTCTGAACAGAAAGCAGAGCATATTTTATGAACTGTGGGATTCCTCAACCATGTAATTGCCACAAAGCCAAATGTCAAAACTAAGCAACAGAAAAGGGTTAGGGAACTTGTATAGTGTATAGTTTTGGCTTATCTAGCTATTTTAGAAGTCTTGCTTTGTAAAGGATACTGCAGTGTATTTCTTCGAGCATGTTAATGGGAACACAAACATTTTTCAGTGATAAATATGAGGCTTCATTACTAATTTAATTGTAATTTTTTGCTTTGTAAGTGCAATGATGCCACCTGGTGTTCATTGTGATAACCACTTGCATTATGTGCAGACAGTATGTGTTACAGTTGCTCTTTATAAACATGTTGCATTTTCTCAGCACTTCCTAAACTTAGCCATTAGTTCATTTTGAGATTTGTGTGCTTGCTTACAAATGTGAACAGGAATGTCAGTGGTATAATAAATTGTACTGTGGGTTATGCAATTTTGATGTTTGTTTATTTATTTCTTTTCTCCTCAGCCTATCAGCAATGCAGACTTTATTGTCCCAGTGGAGATAGACGGGACAGTCCATCAGGTACTGTAACACTCCTAGAAACGCCTGTTTTGTGATAATAAAATGAAGATTTCATTGCATCCGTAACGCTGTATGGCACTGAGAACTGCTTGCTTTCAGGTCTTTTGAGGTGCCTTTATGAATTAGTGGCTTTTGAAGAGGTAAGCATGGTTGTTACCCTGTTCAAGTAATCCAGGATAGGCTGTGTCTGTCCTGGTTGGCCTATTCATGATTACTTGCACTGGGTGGCAGCTTTGTGTCTTCACAAAATAGCTCTCACCATCACTGTACAGTGATGTGTATTCGTAAAACTCTGTAATTCCTGGTTTCCAGTTAGGATGCTTAGCTTGAATGAATATGAATGTGTTAAGGTGTGTGCGTGTGTGTGTCTGTGTGTGTGTTCCAGGTCTATGTGCTGAAGAGACCGCATGTGGATGAGTTCCTGCAGAAGATGGGAGAATTATTTGAGTGTGTTCTCTTCACCGCCAGTCTAGCCAAGGTTTGCCTGCTACCCAGCACCCTTTTAATGCTGCCATTTTCAGAAGGGGGGGGCACGTTCATATGTTTTGCCTGTAATGTAAACACTGCTTACTTTGACCTTTGGCACACATGGTATGTGTGCACACAGCTCCTCAATTTAACACTCCAGTGCTTTCATTCTGTTCTCACAACACAGCTGTCTTGTGGTTCTTTTTAGTGCTAAAATCACCTTAACTGATCTTTTTACTTGCATATTTGACACTTTTGGTGAGATTAGCCCATTATTGTTTTTTTATTTATTTATTTATCTATTTATTATTAAAGTATAGGAATATGTTTCAGTGTGAGGCAGGGCTTGTTGACTGTGATGCTTGTTTGTAAGCATGCCTAAAGGCTTGAGAATGGGTTGTGAACACTTTTGCTCTACTGCTAACATCTGACCCAACCCTCTTTGTCTCTGTATGGCCAGCATTTGTTTTAGCTGCTAATGCATGGGTAAGTGTCTCTATTGCCACCACGACTCCATGCCCTGGTAGCATTAGCCCACAGAGCCTAGACGCAGACACCGCCAGCTTCACACTATTTTAAGAGCTTATGTTTTGTAGTCGGGATGCTTTGCAGGTCATCGTGAAGTTTCCTTTGTTGCTGTGATACAATGTCTCCGATGCTGCTTCTTTTGTCGTTAGTTGTACATGGCACAATAGCTGTTAAAAGTCAAGGCTGATTGTTCTAGAGTAGTTGCTTTGTTTTTTAGGATGCCCTAGCCTGCCTTTTATGTCTTTTAGGCTGAGAATTTAAGTGGCTGAACGCTTATTAGCTAGGCTCTTGGTCTGAAACTCATTTGTATTCATGTTTCATTAATCAGGTAAGTCCCCTAAGGTTACAACCTATGTTGTGTGGAAGGCCTGCATGTCAGTCTGGTTCTTTGTAAAAAAAAATTTTTTTGTAGCTGGATTGTGTAAGGATTTGTTTCCCATGCATTTTTATTTTCATCTGGCAATAGGTTATGTGCACAACTGGGTGATTGTATTATCACTTTCAGTTATTTTAAGTCCTGTGGTTCATAACCACTCTATTGACACAATGGATGTTTGACTCTTTGACGTCTCTGCTGCAGTATGCCGACCCTGTTGCTGACCTTCTGGACCAGTGGGGAGTGTTCCGGGCACGACTCTTCCGGGAATCCTGTGTGTTCCACAGAGGAAATTACGTCAAAGACCTCAGTCGGCTTGGGAGGGAGCTGCATAATGTCATCATAGTGGACAATTCACCCGCTTCCTACATCTTCCACCCTGAGAATGCTGTGAGCCCCATTTGCCGTCTTTCCCTGCAGTTCATTTGCCTGTTAAGCAGTGGTATTAACAGCTGACATTGCCATTTCAATTGTTTGCATTAAGGTAGTATTAATGTGCTTATTAATAAATATTAATATGCCCTCATTTTTTTGGCTGAAATAAAATTCTCTGACAAATATAAAAATCTGAAGTTCAGAAACCCAATCTACTTTCTTAGTACTTGAGCATTGTTTCTGTTTGTCACTTTTTTGATTGAGAACTTATTTTTAAAAATGTAATTATCAGTCAAACTTGAAATAATAATTGTATTGTAAGACTTTTATATTCCTCAATGTTAATAGAAGATCAAAACAACTCATGTAGCTGCATTTGAAGGTTAATGCCCCCTAATACAATTACATTTTGTGGATTTTTTTTTTTAAGTGAAAAGAAGTTAACACCACCTCTGCTTGGAAGATACCTTTGTGTTAACACGTTGAAAAAATAAAATATGCAAAAGTTTGGGCACCCTTTCAGTCAGGACTAATGGTTTTCCTTTAGCAGAAATGGCAACTTCTTCACTGAAATAATAGGTTAGGCCTATTTCCTGTTTAGCTGAAACTGTTAGTTAGTTTCAGATAAACAGGGTAGTTAAACGTCTGTTAGTGTTTTATTTATGTATGATTGTTTATTTAACCTTCTAGTTCAGAAATATTCATCTTTATCTTGCATGCACCATGTGTGTAAGATCTAACAATGGGTCCAGGCCCAGTGAAGGCCATTTCAAAGCCTTAATCTTTACTGTCTTGAAGTAGTTGAAGATTGATTTTGATTTATGTTTTAAATTATTTTATTGTGAAGTCCAGCTCTTCATATATTCTACTTATTTAGTAGAATCCATGCTGCCCTCGATCTGCACAACACATCTTGTACCTCGGGCTGCCATACAAACCCAAAGCATAATAGATCCACCCCCATGCCTTACAGCTGACAAAGTGCCCTTTTACAAATTCTTCTGCTTTTGTTTCGCCAAACATACCTTTGGTGATTGTTCAGCTTTTGTTTCATCTGACCACAGCACTTGGTTCCAGAATTCTTCTAAGATAAGTCATGTTGTCCTTTGTGATAAAATCAGTTAAGGTTCACTTCTGGTGACCTTTCCATGTAGATGTTTGTGCAACACAACAGTGCATTCCATTGCCAGCCAGAACGTCCTATAGGCCTGTGATGAGCGTTCCCTTTGCATAGATAACTGGTCTACAAATGTTTTGGGGTTTTTTTCTTATTTTGACTTCAGGAGGTCTCCTTCTGTTTATTAATGATATTTAGAGTAGTAAGAATTTCAGGCAGAAAATGTTTTGAGATGCTTTATAGCCACTTAAATGAAGCCATAGCTGTTGAGGGTAAGAACAAGTTGAATTGTTTAAAGGGTGAACTGGAATTGTCTGGACCTGATATGGATTATAGCCTAATGAGTCAAAAAAGCTCTGAGACCTTACCCAAAAAAATAAAAAAAACTAAATCAACTGAAAAGATGCCCAAAGTTGTGCCAGAAAATTTGTACAAATGTCCATATAATTCAAATGTTGAATACAACTATATCTATTAACACACAACCATATTTTTATCAATATTTTACCCTTATATGCGCCCAGATTAACAAGGTTGTGTTTTCTTCATAGGTTCCAGTGCAGTCATGGTTTGATGACATGACTGACACTGAGCTGTTGGACCTGCTACCGTTCTTTGAAGGACTGAGCAAAGAAGAAAACGTGTATGGTGTTCTGCAGAACCTCAGGGCCAGGTAGCAAGCTGAGCTGCCCAGCTTTAAGGGGGCGCAGTGGAGTGATCCAATAGGGGGGGGGGGGGGCAATGGCGATTTCTCCTGTCCTCTGCTCTCCCAGACATCACTTAACGGCAGCCCGTCGCTCACTACACAGGAACAGCAGACCACCGTCTGCAGCCCACCAGGGAGACCCATACAGTGTGATGAAAACACCACTACACGCGGACCTTTACTGCTCGAGAGAGCCAGATTTCGCTCTCCTATTAAGTGCTTAATAATAAACCAAAAACACCAACTCCTCCTTTTTCCCCTTTTAAAATGATAGACTTCAAGTGCAGATCTTTGGGTTGTTGCTATGCAGGCAGGCTCCATGGCCTGTAGAAGTTTTTAAAGATTGGTTTTTTTTTTGTTTGTTTTTTCTTTTTTCTTTTTCTTTTTTTCGCTTACCCAACCAAGTGCCTTTTTTGAATGTCATTTTTAATGGGGGGACAAAACATGTTTTTGTACATGGCATCTTTCCAGAGAATCTTTTCCAGAATTCTTCTCTTTAAATCGGAGGCAAGTCAGAAACATTTTTGTAAAGGCACTGTTGCTGAAGCCAGAGGGTTTTTTTTAATTATGGGTAAATGTCTCCATCTGTGTTCTTGTTTTCTTTTGCTTTAGCTCGTGCCATCATATAGACAAGGTCTTTATTGTTCATTCTTTATAGACGTGTGTGTTTGTTTGTCTTCAAAGAGCAAAGGAATGCATTTGCACTTATGTTAATTTTACATGATCCTTTTTTTTTTCCGAAAGATGATGAGCAGCAGTCTCAGACTGAAGATTGTACTGTGCCAACGGATGGTTGTGTCCGGCCCATTTTTATGCCATTCACTTGCTGAAGCTCATCATCAGCATGTGGGTCCATTTTAGCAGGTGACCGAAGTTCGAGTATCAAAGTTTAAGGTAGAAATTGGTGCTGTGATGGCACCGTCCATGCCAACAACAGGGTCTGGCCATTTCAGCATTCAACCAGAGATTATAGCAAGTTAGAGGTATGAGTTGAATTTTAGTGTTAATGTCTTTAGAGTGTTGTTTTTTTTTTTTTAAAGGTGATTTAAACAGTCTGCCTTTGGTGATATTTCTTTGACACCATGCGGCTTAAGCCCTGCCCCCTTTAATTCTCCTTAAAGGGGCACGCATCCTTTTCCTCTCAGGATGCGCAGTTGCAAATGTATCCCTTTTATTCTTATCAGCTTCATTGTTTGATGTAGTCGTTTTCTTGAACGTGGTTCATTCGAGCCATCTCTATGAGATTTGCTTTGTTTTTAAGTTTTTTTTATTTGTTCAGAGCTGCAACCTGCTGCTGCTACCGCACAGCAGATTCCAGCACATTACAGACACCAGAGCGGCTGGAGATGCTTGCCGTTCGTGCCGGGGTCCGATTGGTGGGCGTTAAAAAGTGCTGAGCCCCCCACGGCCAGCATGAGCAGCTCACCGGCATGCGTTCTCGTCCAGAACACTTTTGTCAGAGGGGCCATTCAGAAGAGTGCATTCGGAATGTAAGCTCTTACCGAACTGTAGATTCCAGGTGAGTGTGGCCCTCACGTGGACGCAGGTTTTAAAAGTTAAGTGTTTTTTTTTGGTTCTGGGTGCTGTGTCTGGCAGGGCTGTAAGTGTGGAGCCTCCTTCACCACGGTGCCTAGGAGAGGAGCAGCCGCGGCCTGTCGAGAAGTGCCGCCGAGCACGCAATAACCTCTCTGTCTTTTTCCTCTTTATGCGACACCACGTGTCCCTCTCTACGAGCTATCCATGTTTATTTCAGTCTCTTTCTCTCTCTGATAACCTGTCCCTTTTTGTGCTACCTCTCTCCATCCTTCTCTAATCTCTGCAACCAAGGCAAGAGAGAATTTCACCGTTTTCATTATGATAATCTGTCAGTATTTGGTTTAAAATGTTAAACATCTATATTATCCTGCTGCTGTCGTTTCCTCCTATTTCGGCTCTGTACAGCTCCTTGTGTGGTTTCTGGCTTCAGGTCTGATGACTTACAGATAATCATGATCTCACGGTGTAGAGAAGCTACAGATATAGACTTGTTTTTTTCCCCACTGATTATAATTACATTTTCACAGGTTTGAGCACTTTTAGTGTTGGTCAAGCATGTTCTGTTCTTCCAGCAGGGTTTTTCACTAAAAGAAATTACAGGCACAATTACTTATGGTGTCAGTTACTTATCGCAAAGCATTACATCCACTTGTGGTTCTATTTCATTTTCATTTTCATTATTTGGAAAGCCATGTAGACGTGTTGTCAAGTCAAGGCAGCTTGAAACCAGTGACAAGGGGCTGTGCTGGGCTACATTTGCAGTATGTTTCAAGGTGATAGGATCCATGGTTTGTTGCAAAATTTTCTTCCAGACTATGATGTTATATTAAAGCACCTTTTTAAGAAAAAACAAAAGGCTTTCGCTCTTGATTCAGTATTCATAATAAAGCCCCCTCCTTTTTTGAGTAGGTTTTAGTCCATCCATTACCACTTGTTTTAACACTTTACAATAAGACTGCCCTTGTTTAAGTGTTTTTTTTTTTTAAGCCATTAGGCTTCAAACCTATGAATGAAACCTACGAATGAGTGTCATAACACTAAAAAGAACAACTGACCTGTTGCTTGCCTCACATACATCTTCACTATTAACAACCAGACTTTGCTGGGTACTGATCTCACTTTGATCTTCCCTCAGGATCATACCTGTCAGCTTTATCCGATATAACAGCTCATTGTTGCCCTTTCTATGTTACACCTGCTTATTCATGATTTTAATAATAATAATAATAGATGTCATAATCATTTAAATGTTTATAGCCTCTTACTTGCAGTCCTAGTGGTACCCAGTTTACATCTATTCTGGAACAGTGAACGTAGTACTGATAGAAGATCAGAAGTTACTTACAGTTGAGATAAAATTTCAAATAATTTATCGAATAGGCTTAAAACATTCCAAAGAATTTTCAAAGTTAGAAACTTTCCATGGGAATAAACTGAAAGTTCAGGAACATAAAATACAGTTGGTAAAAATATATTGAAGCATTATCAAAGCTAATCCAAATACACTTGAGTATCTGCTATTTCTCAGTCACTGGCACAGTACACTACATACTGCAGGTCTAGTGAGGCCACACCCCCTACATGCATTGCACATTTATTTTTGTATTTCTAGAATTCACTACTTAAGCTATTTTTTGAGCCCACAGCACAGATACAGACTATTGAAGCCACATATTTTAGCCCATGGACTACATAAAGCCAAGTAAGTTTTGATAATATGAGGTAGGTAATATTTGATCTATGGTGTTTAAAGTTTAACTTGCAACTATTAAATCAAAATGTTTCCATAATGAAAATGTAAGATAGCTAGCACAATTTCATTAAAGAGGCTAGTTTATCATGATGCTAACTACAAGATTTTATACATAATATTTTACATCAGTTGTAAAATATTTTGAGCCATTTGTTCAGCCAAAAATGGAGAACATGCAGAAACTGAGCTTGAGAAGCTTCAAGAAAAATGCTTTTATTTGACATGCTGCATGGGACTTTTTGAAGGGACAGGGAGTTCATTTCATTTTACTTTTCAAAGGTAAGGAATATTCTACTCAACATTCATTTTTTTGTCGTTCAGTGAAAGAATTTATTGTTCAATGAAAGAATTAAGCACTGGTAAAATTCTACTCAAATCTGTTATGTTTTTTAATCGTATCCTTTTTGCATGCATATCTTATGAAAAAACATGTTTATATTTAGGTTTATACATGACGCATTTTCTTTAAATTATCCAAAATGTCCAGTTAATTCTTATTAATTCCCATAAATTCCCATTATTCCCGTGGAAAGATTCCAATTTGGAATATTTCCAAAATTCCCAAACTGAAGTTCCCATGGAAAGTTTCTGGAAATTTACCAGGAATTTTCCACCCCTTTGCAAACCTGCTTAATATATGGTAGTTTTTTGTTTTTTTTCACGCTGTCTTCTGATGCAGCATAAAGTGTTGTAGGAACCAACATAAGTGGCTGTAAAACGGCTGTGTCAGACATTTCTCATCTGCTGACAGCTGGAACTGGTGTGGTTTCATGTTACAAAGAATAATGGTGAATAACTAACGGCGGTTATCCCTTGAATGGGTTGGGCAGCTTGTGTATTGTCTATTTATTCCACACATTTGATCATCTTTTAATGCACGTCTACCTCACTGCCAAGTGATTTGACCCCTGAAGCTCACCAGATGGCGTCAGCGCAGAGAAACGGGCTCCTTCTTGAAGAAGTGCCAAGACTAATGTTTCCAAAGACGAACACGATGGTTCCCTTCCTTATCCCATGAAAATCCTGCAGGAATCATCTGATGATGATTACTAAATCATAGGAGTCCAAACTGGCTGTGAAGACCTTCCTAATACAAATGTCTTTACACAAGTCTGACTCTTTCATTTGGAAATCGCTGTTTAGGCAGTGACTCCCAGGCTTCCTGCATGCCATCATGTTTACAGAAGCATTGTTTACAACCCCCTCGCCCCACCCCATCCCAAATAAAGAAGAAAAAACATAGCTTGTGTTCTTGATTAAAGGTTTTTTTTTATTTGTTGTATTATTTTTCCCTTTGACTTCACTTCATTACAGTATTTTCCATAATTTCCCCCAGTGTTGTACACTTAAAGTGAAAGCATAACCAAGATTATGGGGGGTTGATGGGAGACCACTGGGGCACTCCTAGTTTGCATATCTGTAGAGCTCTCTAGTTTTTACCTTGTTATACGGATGCCAAGAAGCTCTCCCGGGACAAAAGATAATATAAAACGCTTTAAATGTACTAGATAAATCAACATATTCTTTTATAGTTTAAATTAAGGGTACTTGGACATCATCTGTAGTTTATTAAACCAGTGTATCAGCTTTTGGTCAGTGTTTGCTTTATCAAAAGTTTAGAATTTTCAGTGGCTCAGTGTAAATGCAGTGTAGACAGATGTGAGGCTGATGTACTGAATGGGGTTAGTGTTGTAAAGTGTCTGTTGTCAAACAGTGTAACACATTACATATGACCAATGTTTCTAGTCCAGTCAGCGAAGAACTGCCCCCCCCACCCCCACAAAGGCAAGTCCATGTTCTCGTCTGGTTCCAGCTCAAACATGCCTGGGCCCTGTAATCAGCATTTTTTGGTGCCTTTCATTGCCTGCCTCAAGTCTGTGAAGAACAAAATTGTGGGCTGGATCAGGAACTGGAGGCAACACCACCACCACCGCTTCTTCAGTAGTGAATTAATGGCTCGATTATTCGGCATCTACAGTCATGACGTGAACGAAAAGTCCAGCTGAGGAAAGGAGGTCCCCGTTCTTGTTGTAGAGCAGCACATGGCGATATCCTGCAAAAGAAACCAACAAAAGGTGGCCAAAGGCACGAGTAAAGGGGGCATTGTTATCCAGATTGTTGTCCAGTCCTCTTGGAGCAACTGAGGGTTAAGTGTCTTGCTCGAGGACACACTGGTAGAAAGGGGGGGGGGGGGAGTTGAACCTGCGACTTTGTGGTCATCAGGTTCACAGGCAGGTGTTTTACCACCAAGCTAATACCACCCAAAATCACATTCTTTTCTATATGGCTCAATGCAAATGAGACCTTTGGTAACGGAAGCATCCCAAAAATGCTTAATGCATTAATGCTGCAACATGCATATCTCCACATGCTTTTGTGCTTTGCTTGTACTGCATTATGCGTGCTCTATCTTTTCAGCTATTTCCTGTTTTTTGTGATGATTCCAGCCTGAGTGAAACCAATTATTACATTTCCTTATTACAGAAACCATGTATTATACTGCGACCCACCCGTTGAAATCATAAGCATAAAACTGACCGCTTCAATTCCAACTCATAATTTCTACGAAGTATAAATGCCTAAGATAAGAATAACCCTTTTTCTTTAGACCCACAGGTGGGGAAGTTGACAGAACAAGAGAAAAAAGTAGAAGCAGCATGACAGAAGCATAACAACAGAACTTTATAATATGAAAATGTCATATAAAAAGAACTGTACGCTACACAAAAACTGTATGTAAATATACAGTATGTGAACAAAAGTGTTGGGACACCTGACTATTGCATCAACAGGGACTTTAATGACATTGCATTCTTATGCATAGACTTTAATATTGAGTTGGTCCCAACTTTGCAGCTATAACAGCTCCCACTCTTCTTGGAAGACTTTCCACAAGATTTTGAAGTTTCTGTGGGAATTTGTGCCCATTCATTCTGTAGAGCATTTATGAGCTCAGGCACTGGTGTTGGACAAGAAGGCCTGGCTCACAATCTCTGTTCCAGTTCATCCCAAAGGTGTTGGATGGGGTTGAGGTCAGGGGTCTGTGCGGCCAGTCAAGTTCTTCTACACCAAACTCATCCAGCCATGTCTGTATGGACCTTGCTTTGTCAACTGGGGCACAGTCATGCTGGGGTAGAAAAGGTTCTTCCCCAAACTGTGTGGGGCGTTGCCCAAAATGTCTTGGTATTTATTTCCTTCACTGGAAATAAAGGGCATCCTGAATTCAATAACAGAGGTGTGTTCCAATACTTTTGTCCATATAGGTTATGTTTGTGTGTATATATAAATATCTATATATAGCCAGGCACGCTGAGGTGGTCACGCAGTGAGAAGGTTTACTGACCGTTCTGTAGACTGGTGAAGGGGACTGTGCACTGTCCGATGAAGTCGTTGTTGGATACGGTGTCGTAGTCTTCCACAACAAAGCGCACCAGCGCGAGTTCAGGCACATACAAATCAAACTGAAAATTCTCGTTCCACATCGGGTTGAAACCTTTTGGTGAAAAGACAGAGGTCGTGTGTGTGTCAAGCCTTTAGTCCCTCTCTTTAATTAGTCCATCAACAACAAAAACAGCTCATGGTGTGCCTGTGCCAAAATGACCTAGAGCTAATGATTTTAGATTTCTATTACTCCAGTTGAGTAAGAGAGCCTTAAATACCCTTCAGTTTGGTTGAGAGAGGATTATGAAATACAACACCTCTGCGCAGCAATAAGCCTCCGCGAAAAGGCCTCGTTTTGTAGGATTGTTGTAATTTGTAGTTTAGATTCAACTTAAATTCTCAGTGAATATCTACTGAAAAGTTATATAACTACTGGACATTCACATAACAATATAGCGTTGGGAGATTATAGGAGTGATATTGATGTATTTGAAAGCAGGAAAAAGGGTCTGAGCCAATTTGACAGGGGCCAAATTGTGATGACTAGAAACAACTGGGTAGAAGCAAACAGCAGGTTATACAGGGACTTCCCAGTATGAAGTGGGCCGTACCTACCAAAAGTGGTTCAACTATAGACAACCAGTAAACTGACGGCAGGGTCATGTGTGCCCACGCGTGCCCCTCTCCACTGCTGAAAGTGCCTACAGTGGGCTTGTGAGCTGAACAAGAGCAGTGGAAGGGGGTGGCCCTGTCTAAAGAGCCACTTCCCGTTTTCTTTTACGTATTGTGGACAGCCGCGTGAACAGATGACATCAGGAGGCACTACGGCAAATCACCAGAGGCCGTGTAATACTCTGCTGGGAAACTTTGGGTCCTGCATGTGGATGTTACTTTGACACATACCACCTAATTAAACGTTGCTGTAGACCAAGTACAGCCTTTCATGACAACAGTATTCCCTAATAGCAGTGGCCTCTTTCAGCAGGAAAAACATGTTCATTCACCAGTTCTCAATCTGATCATACGGCTGTGGGATAAGCTGGACAATGTAGTCTGATCCATATATGCTTTTAAAAAACTATGATGTGTCTGTGTACATATATGTGTGTATGTGTGTGTGTGTGTATATATGTGTATATATATGTGTGTGTGTGTGTGTGTGTGTGTGTATATATATATATATATATATATATACATATAATTTTTTTAATTAATTAATTTATTTATTTATTTTATTTTATTTTTTTAAATAGTAACCCCAAGTTTATTCGCAGTTCAGCAGTCGCAGCTTCAGTCTCTTGCGGATTTTTCCTGTGAACTGAACTAATCATTGTTGCGGAAACCCCTGCACATTCACGGAAACCACAGATATCCTCCGCATTTCTTTTGCTTTTGAGACGTCTGGGCCTTGGCCGCCACAGCCTTCGTCCTCATGCTGGTTGTTTATGTTTGGGTGCAGTGTTAAGCAAGGCAATCAGAAGCACCTAAACGGAATGAGCCTCCGCTGCTCAGCATCTGATTGCCTTGCCCCCAAACATAAACAACGAGGACAAGGGGGCGTGGCAGATGAAGCCGGATGTCACAGTTTTTTTTCGTGGCAGCATATAATTTTTCATGCATTTTAGTGCTAAATTATTAAGAAAAATATAATTTACTAATTTTGTAACAAATATTAACATTTCCATATGAAATATAACTAAATTTTTTGGTACTGTGGAGTGAACACAAAGAAAGCGCGTCTTGGGATGGTGAGATACTGCTGTACTCAGAGGCGGGAGGTTTGTAAATAGCAAATCCGAGAATGTAATCGATTTCTCCTGGCTGCTGATTGGCTGTTGCCCTGTGACGCATCTCTGGCAGCTGCAGTCCAGAATTTCCCCTGTGGAGCGTTTTGAGTGTCCTCGTGTTTTTTGTTTTGTTCTTCTTAAAGCCCTGTATTTTTATTACTGTAAATTAATATATTACTGTATTACCTGCTTATACCAAAGAACATGCGCTTGCATGAAATACAGTACAGTATATATAGGGATAACATTGGTATTTGACATTCTCTCTGTACTCAGTACAGTACAAATACAGGTTTACCTTTACATTTTATAATGAGTTTAAAATGAAATGAAAGTGTTTTGGGAGCATATTTTGGGTTTACGCTATAAAAATAGGCATTTTTACCACCTTATAATTTCACGTTTTTTTCACTATACGCAGGTGAAATACATGTCTGTATGTATAAAAATGCTGGGAAACGATGAACATGTTTAATCAAAATTAATCACATGGTTCTCTGCGATTGAGTTATATGCAAAATTAAATGAATTCCAAAATAGTGTATTCCTCACTTTGATTTTTAAAGTACTGCTATATGAACAAAATTGCAAGAACATGTGGTTTGCAAAAACTTTAAACAAATAAGGAGCTTTTTAATAGGGGTGTTCCCTTTAACACAGTAACTCAGTTACAGTTCAAATATTTCTGTAAATCTCAAACATTAATGTAACGACGTTAAGTAAACAATGCATTAACGTGATAATAAGACGTTAACATGCTCAGCCCTTATACATATATACATATATATACATACATA
>JBBPCX010000040.1:28344189-28356135 GCA_037974365.1 Hydrocynus forskahlii | reverse complement strand
CATATACATATATATATATATATATGACTGCTTACATTTTGACTTGAAACAATAAATACATTTTGACTTTGAAATCAGAAGCCAAGCCAAGCAATGCCCAGAAGACCTCTGGGAAATCTGAAGGAGGAGGAACTGGTGGAGGTGGAGGTGGTAAACGAGGAGGAAGAAAGGATGATTCCACCTGGTACAGTCGTCTCCAGAAGGTTTGGCTCCTGTTTTTATGGCTAGTTCTAAATGTGACCCCTATGATGTCATTCCACTTGGCAGCGTGGTACGGTTACTGATACAAAATCTAAAACAAAGCTATTCATAACCTGATTGAAGTCTCGGTTCCACTTACCCAACACATGAGTCACTGGAAATTATGCTGCCCAATATATTGGTATGCACCATTAATGGTGTAATGGATTCGCTGTTGGTGCGATATTTCCACAGATTTGTTATCCTAAACCGTATTTAAAATATAGTTAAATTAACATATGAAATGCCTTATATGATGCATTTTTCGTTTACAGGGTGAGATTCCATGGGACGACAAGGAGTTCCGCATGTACTTCCTAAGTGCTGCAGCTTTCTGGTCAGCAGTCACATACTATTTCTTCTTACGGGATGGAGGGAAAGAAGTCACCTGGAAGGACTTTGTGAACGGCTACCTGGCAAAAGGAGTTGTGAGTTTGTAGTCGCAGATTTTCTGGCTGAGGTATTTTAATTGCGCACAATTGTCTGGTATTGGGGTGCTGATTTTTGTTCTTGCAGGTTGACCGGTTGGAGGTTGTGAACAAGCGCTATGTGAAAGTGATCTTCCCACCAGGGAAAGCACCAGCTGATGGGGTGAGTTGTCCTTCTTCGTAGATGGTGTAAGTCAAATGAAATGAGTTGAATAATCCAGTTATTTTTAATTGGTAGTATAAACCGCTCCACTGATGTTGATGTTGAATGTCTGCTAAATCTCTGCCTGTTAAATGTAATGGACTATTCTTTGCTGAAGTACTACTTGCTGTTTAACTGAACAACAGTGTTGTTTTTGCAGCAGTATGTGTGGTTCAACATTGGCAGTGTAGATACTTTTGAGCGGAATCTCGAGACTGCTCAGCTGGAGCTAGGCATTGAAGGAGAGAACAGACTGCCGGTGGTTTACTCCACTGAGAGTGATGGGTAAGTCCAAATACACACTGAACATGATGACATTTTCATCACTGCAGTCAAAGAAATGAACACAATTATCACTACATTTGAACACATGATGTGAGAAGATTAGCAGAATCAGTAAACTTTATTGATACCAGAGGAAATTTCTTATGTTATGACCGCACTGAGACACAACGAGAATAACAATATAAAATATAAAGTCTAAAAAAATCCAATGAAAAAGCTTCCCTCTCCAGGTCTTTCCTCCTGAGCATGCTGCCCACTGTGCTGATCATCGGCTTCCTGCTCTTCATGCTGCGGAGAGGACCTGCGGGTGCTGGCCGGCCCGGCAGGGGCATGGGTGGTTTGTTTAGTGTCAGTGAGACCACGGCCAAAGTGCTGCGGGATGAGATTGACATAAAATTCAAGGATGTTGCTGGCTGCGAGGAGGCCAAGCTGGAGATCATGGAGTTTGTGAACTTCCTCAAGAACCCAAAGCAGTACCAGGATCTGGGTGCCAAGATCCCAAAGGTAACAAAGCAACTATCCTGAAAATACCTTGAAATTTTTGGCCAACCACTATCTATCTGTCTATCTATCTCCCTGTCTGTCTGACTGTCTGTCTGTCTATCTGTCTGTCTATGTGTCAGTTATAACATCTAAAATAGAAGTTGAATTGTCTTCGGTGTGTGTGATCTGATTGGTCCCTGGTGGAGCACTATCTTCTGTTCTGGTAGAATCTTAATCTTCTAGCTGCTCAAACTTCTAGGTTTAGGCTTATTAGTGTGAAGGGTGTGTTTTCTTATGGACTGCCAAATTCTCTAAATGTAAACAAAGTAGCACATTCAGGTCGGTGCTTTACTATTGAGAGTTTTTGTTTTGAAGATATTGCCTAATTGCCTCTCCTCCTCTGACTCTGTGGTTTAGGGAGCCATTCTGACTGGACCACCAGGTACCGGAAAGACGCTGCTAGCAAAGGCCACAGCAGGTGAAGCTAACGTCCCCTTCATCACTGTTAACGGCTCTGAGTTCCTGGAGATGTTTGTGGGTGTTGGCCCAGCCAGGGTAGGTGAAATCACCGCAAGAAGCCCATGTAGACTTCATATTTTGGCCATATTCTATTGACGGTGGCCTTGAATGATGATATATTTGTGTTTTGGTTAAAAAAAAAAAGCTTAAAAATGCTAATTTTTATAGTGTAAACCCTAAATATGCCCCAAATATGCTCCCAAAACACTTTAATTTCATTTGAAACTCATTACCCTTAACGGAAATATAAAGGTAAGCCCATACAGACTGTACTGTAATTCACGCACGGGCATTTTCTTTGGTATGCGCTGTCATTTTCTTTGGGATAAACAGGTAAATACAGTAATAAATTAGTGTAATTTTTAGTAATAAAAATACAGTAAAATGTAGGGGTAATCACCAATAATTTTTACATCAATAATTTACTGTTCATCAGCGGCGCTTATTCAGGGTTCTTCGGGAGAGGTACTGTATTGTAGAGACCCGCTGGTTAAAGCATGCATTGGACGGCGACTGAGCTCAACAACCTGTTTTAATTTCATTTACAGTAATAAAACTACAGGGCTTTAAGAAGAACAAAGGGGCGGACTGGCAATCTGTGCGTTCTGGAAAAGAAACGGCTGTCCGATGCACGGTGGCTGTCTATTATACCACTAAAACCGTTCGCCTGGCCAGCGCACTGTCCCAATACTTTTGTCCCAACGTTCCGAGCGGCATAGCTCCCCGACGCGACCACCCAGACACTTCAAACTGATACATCCCCAGGAGACATTTCCAATGAGCCCTCATTTGCAATTTTAGCCCCCGTAGATCACAAGTTATTTGCCAGTAACCGTGAGAGCCGGAGCGCGTCTGTCTTGTGCAGGTTCCACGTTATTGTGGACATTTCCGCGTAAAATGATCAGTTAGGTTCTCAGAAAAATCTGCGTGTGACTGAATCCGCGACTCCTGATCTGTGTAAAACTGGGGGATACTGTATTGATTATTGAATATTGAAAGTAATCTTAGTAGAAATTATTAGCAATTTTGGGAAAAAAGAATTACCTGCTTTAAACTATCTGTCTTTTACTGTTTCTCTATTATTTCATTTCTTCAGGTTCGAGACCTTTTTGTTTTGGCTCGTAAGAATGCACCCTGCATCCTCTTCATAGACGAAATTGATGCTGTGGGAAGGAAGAGGGGCAGGGGAAATTTTGGGGGCCAGAGTGAGCAGGAGAACACACTCAACCAGTTACTAGTGGAGATGGACGGTATGATGTGGTCACATAAACAGACTGTTGTATACAAGCTGCATTCTTAGCATTTATTTCTGAAGATGAACTCAGTATTTAGGATATTATTGTTTCCCCATATTTACTCCATATAGGGTTTAATACTGCCACCAACGTGGTGGTCCTGGCCGGCACGAACAGACCAGACATTCTGGACCCAGCGCTGATGAGACCAGGACGATTTGATAGGCAGATATATATCGGTATGTGGTGAAGAGCTTAACTGTGTGTGTAACCTGTTTGAGTTGAGAGTGGGAAATGTGATTTGTATCATTAAATTCTTACAGTGAGATGATAAAATGTCACATTATATAACAATACACTACCAGTCAAAAATTCTCACTTAATAAAAAATGTTACGCACTTAATATTTACTAAAAATACACTCAAGATTCTTTGCTCATAAATACATTTACAGTATGCCCATCATTGAGTGCTTTTTTAATTCATCAGTACTGACCTACAAAATGCCGCCTAATATAATTATAATTATAATGTGGATCACCAGACAAGTGTTAGATATTTAATGAGCTATAAGGGACAGTCAGTGGGATGAAACAGTGAACAAGTGCATTTAAAGTTAAATTGGACTCTGCATCACCACACAACCAGATTATAGGACGTCAGACATGCACTGTCAGACATCACAATGTCAGACATCACAGATTCATCTTATAAAGGAAACATTTTAATTTATAGTAACTTTCCAATACTTATCCAGAATAAAAATCCTCAATTTATGAAAAAATGGCTAAGTGGTAAAAACGTGTGGTATGCAAAAACTTTTGACTGGTAGTGTGTTCTTTGCTCAGGACAGAGAAACTGTTCAATTGGATTTAGCGCAGTGCAATGTGTGAAACATAGAATAAAAACTTTTTCTGTTCCAACTCATCAAACATCAGAAATACTAAATATCTTTATGCATGTAACGTAGGGCTATCCTAAGTAGTGTGAACATTCAAGTGCTGGTACATTAAATTTGCATTTGAGTCTATATGTTTATAGATCCAGAAGCTTCATCTTTATTTTAGGACTGTAGAATGAACTACGCCACATTTAATTGGCAATAGGCATTAAAAATCATTCAGCAGTTGTGTATTCCCCCACTATGCAGGTCCTCCAGATATTAAAGGTAGAGCTTCTATATTCAAAGTACACCTGAGACCCTTAAAGCTGGATGCAGAGTTGGACAAAGAGAATCTAGCCAGAAAAATGGCTGCACTAACACCTGGCTTCTCAGGTAAGAGGTTAAGTGTCTTCAACACTAATAATATGCTTTTCAACTTTATTGGTATCTGTAGTGTATACCCGGGTTTCTCAACCACTGGGCTTTTGATTGGGCCGCGAATCTAAAATCGAGACAGGCCATTGGTCCGCTATTGGTTATTTAATATCATCTAATGTGATCAAGTGGGCCTTGGCAACATGCTGTGATAGATAGGTGGGCCTTAATGTTGAAAAGGTTGAGAAGAATTGGTGTATACAAAAATAAATCAGTGGTGAGGTTAAAAGATACCCACTGTGTACATACATATGTCCTCATAAATACTCATAATATAATTTTTTTCAAAGTGTACAGTTCTTTTTATAGTATATTGTTATACTTTTTGGTTTTTTTTATGTTGGTTATGCTGCTGCTTTTTTCTTCTCTGGCTTTGCACTTTGCTGCTATAACAAAGCAAATTTCCCACCCATGGGACTAATACAGGGTTATCTTTTATCTTATCTTGTTTAAATGCTGTATTCACTCTCACTTATGCATAGAACACTTAAGAGGATACATAACAAATACCAGTTACTGGTGCCATTGTCTGCTCTGTGTTTTATAAGTGTAATTTTTGCAGGTGCTGACATTGCTAATGTGTGTAACGAAGCAGCTTTAATAGCAGCTCGCCACCTCTCTGACGCCATCAACCAGAAACACTTTGAACAGGCCATCGAGCGTGTGATTGGAGGTGAGTGCGCGAGTGTGGCCTTTGTTGGTGATCCCAGTTGGAGAAGATGTGTTGGGTGGGATTACGTTATGGATGAATAGTGTTTAATTTGAATTGTAGTGAAAGTAATGAGAGTTTGATGGGTGTGCAGGCCTGGAGAAGAAGACACAGGTGTTGCAGCCTGAGGAGAAGAAGACTGTAGCATACCATGAGGCGGGGCATGCTGTAGCTGGATGGTACCTGGAACATGCTGATCCTCTACTAAAGGTGTTTCCCACTCATTATTTAAACTTTGTTGAAATTAAACCTTAGGACTCAGAGTGTATTAGTAATATCTGATTACAACAAATAAAAACAGTCTAAAACCGGTGTTTACTCTCCTCACCGTTCACTCCTCTTTTGCTTGCTCAGCACCACTCCCTTTGCCGGCTTTCCCCACCCACTTGTGGGCGGAGACTATCCTGATAGTTTTCCGGGGTTTTTAATACCTAAATTAAAAGAAATTAGGTCATTTTTTGTTCTTTATGGGCGTTTGCCTGTCACACCATTTTTAACCCCCCAGTAGTGTATATTATTACATGTCTTTAAAATTACAATTACATTGGTTCTGAGTGACACAGGAACACCAAACAAAGCTCAGCATGACGTCAGACAAACTGGGGGACCTCCATATACAGAGCTGTTTTGCCGCATGATGATAATTTACCATTTGTTGCATTTTGGGCGTGGATCCATGTCACTCATGGTTTAAGAGTTAAATGTATTTCTGTGGCAGCACTCTATTGCTTACTTCCAAACAGATTCTGTGCTTTCATACCTTGGCATGTTTGTATATAAGACATAGAGAGTCGGTAAGTATTCTTATGTATTCTGAATTTAATCACTATGTAGGTTCTGCTTCATAAATTGCTGCATTTATGAGGCTATACAGGCAGGGACTTGAGTGTTGCACTAGAAATTGTACAATATATGCCACATATTGGTGTTTGCTCTCTTTCATGTTGCAAAGCTAAAATGTCATTGTTTCTTCAGGTGTCCATCATCCCTCGTGGGAAAGGTCTGGGCTACGCTCAGTACCTCCCCAAAGAGCAGTACCTGTATACCAAGGAGCAGCTGCTGGACAGGATGTGTATGACTCTGGGTGGACGTGTCGCAGAGGAGATCTTCTTCAGCCGCATCACCACCGGGGCACAGGATGACCTGAAGAAAGTGACTCAGAGCGCTTATGCGCAGGTTTGACAAACTACAAGATTCAAGATTCTTTGTCATATACATATACATACAAGTACAACCGGTAATTATCCTCTGAGACTCTGCAATAAAGTTTTTAAATCATTTTAATTAGAGATATTTCAAGAGCCTAAACTAAGGCAATAAAAATCTACAGAAAAAGAGTATACTCCAAATAAACTAACATTACAATTAGAAACAAGATCTGTACAGTGTGCAAACATTTAATAGAATAGAACATCTATGTGCTGTAAAGTGCTAGTTTGCTAGTGGATGTGTAGACTAAAATAACAGACAGCAGGTGAGATACAGTGAGGTAGAGAGTTCAGTTTGTTATAATGAAGAGTTAAAGTTCTGAGGACCGTTCTGAGGACAGAAGCCCCTCCTAAGCCTCACTGTGTTGGCCATAAAATTCCTGTAGGATTTGATTGATTTCAGCAGGTCAGGCAGTAAGTTAATGGAGTGAGTCGAGTCTCTGAAGATCCTAGTTGCTCTGGTCCTGTAACTCCTGGTATAAATGTCCTGCAGAGACAGTAGAGCAGATCTGATGTAGCGTTCTGATCACTCTCTGTAGTCCCTTAATACCCTGTGGAGAGTGATGCATTGAATAGTTTTAAGTCAAAGTTGAATATTATGTTATTTTTCCAGCATGTATGAGCCTGGAACACAGTAAGAGCCAAAACACCTGGTTGTTTAAATAGATTGGACGCTCTTTTTGGCCACAGATGGCTGTAGCGCTGCCAGGATTCAGTTATTGGGCCCAGGTGAAGGATGCAAACCTCTTCACCAGTTGCAACATTCAAAAGTTCAGAGTTAGAAATGCCATAGATGCTATCATTGTTGGAACTAACGTGCATTCAGCTAACAGCTATGCATTTAGAGTAGAGATGTACAGTAATACTTAATATTTCAAATGAACAGTATACTGCTAGAAATCCCTTAACATATTGAGCAGTAGGACAAAAATATACATTGAATGAGATACAGTAAGTAGGGTGGGTGTGTTTTATGGAACTGGCAGTGAAACTGACTTCTGATAACTGTTGATTTTTGCTTGTCTCCGTAGATAGTCCAGTTTGGGATGAATGAGAAGGTGGGCCAGGTGTCCTTCGACCTTCCTCGGTCGGGAGAGATGGTTTTGGAGAAGCCCTATAGTGAGGCCACAGCCCGTCTGATCGATACAGAGGTTCGAAACCTCATTTCCACTGCATATCAGCGCACACAGCAGCTGCTGTCAGAGAAGAAGGCCGATGTGGAAAAGGTATATGTGAATGGTGCACTCTATTTGTTCCTGCCCTGCTGCTAACCCAAGGGCTAACTGAATTAAACTCTGGTCCATACTAACTGAATTGTTTTCAGTATTATCTATACTGTTGGGAGTTTGTACGATGTAATTGTGGGAATGGTGTCAGAGTTAAAGCCCAATTATACTTGCATCCTGTGAAAAGTATCATGCTGCAGTGTAATTATCTGCATAGAAGGAATAAAAAGGTGGATCAAAGACATTTAACGGTGATTGGTGTAGTTTTGTATATCCAGTGCTACTGGACGTACATGCTTGTTAGTATGATGGCAGAAGCAATCACACTGTTTTTCTTCTTACATTTTTTCTTCGCACTAAATTCCAACACTAAAACGTTCTTTAATATCCGGTGTATTGCACGTGTATTCAGATTTTTGATTGGTTGATCAAGTATTGATCATTTAAAAATTGTGGTCTAGTTGCCTCCATAATGTATAGGGAGAGAGAGCGGAGGGGTGAGTTGGGTGAGTTGCCTGTGCAGCACAGAGAGAGTCTCAGAGCGAGTATTGTGACCTCACAGCTATGGCAGCTGGAAAGTGATAAAATGCAGAGCGCCAAATCAGTCTTGCGGAACTGAACGTTCAGCAGTGTCAAAAACAGACTTCAAGACCCTAAAGCTCAGGTCAGTTATACCAAAGACGGGTCACTGTTTGTTCTGGTTTAATTAAAGATAATCGACCCATGAATGGGACCACACGTGCTTTTTTCCACCCATTTTCAGGTGAGAGCAGTTCACGCCACCTATTTTCAGTCATGCTTAATCTCAATGGCTTGGTAATAGACAGCGAGTTCATTTCCCCATCTGTGGTTCAACTGTTAAACACGGCGTGCCGGATGAAAAGTCAATAAAGTTTATTTTATTATTTTTTTTAACACAAGCTTAGTTTTTTGGCCTTAAAACCAGTGTTTGTGTGTCTCTAAACACTGATTTTACAGCACCTATGGAATCACATTTTGCATTTTCTTGCAGAAATGCAATTTGATTTAACCGGTCAGTTTTCATCAAGGGCAGTGGGTCTTTTTAGAATTTTGAGCCGAGTTGTGTGTTTGACACTCTAGGTGGCGTTGCGACTGCTGGAGAAGGAGGTTCTGGATAAGAATGACATGGTGGAGCTTCTGGGCCAGCGGCCTTTTGTGGAGAGGTCCACATACGAGGAGTTTGTGGAGGGCACAGGCGGGATGGATGAGGACACCACACTCCCTGAGGGCCTAAAGGACTGGAACAAGGAGCGCGGGAGCGAGAAGGAGGAGAGCACGGAGGAGCAGGTGGCCCGCCAGATCACAGGCGGTATGCCTTTCTAGCGGGCGACAGTATTCTTAGCACTTAATCGTAGGAGCTGGGGGAGTATATGATGCTGGGGTCCTGCCTAGGGAAGGGGAAGGTGACCAAGGCAGGTTCCCTCTCTGCATCAAGGCCTGGTGTTGTGACCTTGCTAATCCACACTGCCAACCTCAGGATATTGCAGGTTTTGTTTCTGTTGCACAGCTGAGTGAGGAGGTACGTGGAAGGACAATGCTTTGTGGACAGGCATTCATTGTGCCAGCTATGGGTTGGCGAAGCCCAGGCTAAAAGTGCGCTTGGGTTCATGGCATATATCTCTGCTTTGCCACATTCAAAAGCCAGACCATAAATCCTCTTGCCCCACTGAAGAGAATGCGATGCAGTTTTGCTTCACTGACCAAGAGAAGTAGAATTAATGTATGGTGAATTTTCGTTAAGGAAAAAAAAGCATACAAATATATATCTTTATATTCATAATTGTGGGTTATTTTGCAGTAATTGGAAAATGTCATACAAATAAGACCTAGCTTTTCTCAGCTCTGTAAAATAGGTTCATGATTTCAAGACGTTAACTCAGTTTCCACAGTTTTCATGGTCCATGAAATTCATTGGAAAGGAGAAAATGCACTGTGATGCTGTTTATTCTCTAGATGTGAGGACATTGATTTATAGCAGATGGCAGAAAGAGCATGAAGTCATACTTATTAACACACTGTTGTTGAAGCACTTGTAACACATTTTCTTTGATCGTTAATTTTTTTCTCTTTATTTAACTGTACAAATGGAAAGCAATCAGTCCATGCTGCAAATCAGCTAAATACTAATAAAAAACAACCTAAAAGTTTTATTTTTAGACCAAAGCTTTTTCCCAGAGTACCTCATTTCCGAGGTAAGTGTTTGTTTTGCTCTTTGCGTGACGTACTCTTCTGCACCGACAAACTAGCATTGTCAAAGGTGTACATCAGTGTACATTCACAGCTGCTGTACGTCATGGGTGGCTCCTTGAGATAACGTATTTTGCTCTGTGCTCTGAATTCCAGGCCTAAATCCGCTTACTTGGATGCAGTTAGGGGTTAATAGGGCAAAAATATACAACAATACTTCAAGAAATATTTTCACGATACATTACAATATTTATTTAACAGTGCAAAGTAAATGTTGAATTGACTTGATTTACGCTGATTGTAAGCACTGGTTTTATCATAGTTGAAGTAATATATTACATGGCTTCAAGCAAACACATGAGCAGTGTGGCCTGTTTTAGTCGATAGATTGACAACTATAATCTGGAAATGAAGTATTTATTCAACAGTACAGAGCCTATTATGGTGAATACAAGCCTTGTGATGAGGAATACATCAATACGCTTTGCCTCGCGTGATGTGATTTTTTTCAGGCCGTTCAGAGAGGCATCTTTGCAGTTTGGTTTCTGTAATATTTCGTGTACATGTGTATTACGTTAAAAAAATGGTTTTGAATGTTTGAATAAATGTATATGAATTTAAAGTTTGTTTTATCTTTTTCTTTGGTTGTGTATTATATTTTTGTTTCGTTTAGTTATTTGATTATTTACTCTTATTTACTTTGATTTTACTTTAATTACTTCCCACCAACACCTAAAACTGGAAACCTCTGTTAATGGATTCTACATTCTTTGGGGACTCTTTGGTTGAATGTTTTTTTGATGTGGAGCTCTTGTGTGTTAAGTTTCCTTCTTATAAATGACGTTTTTTACATTAGACATTGAAACACTTTCACCTTCTCGGAAGATGATATTGGTAAAAGCCACTAGAGAGCACTGTAGCACTTAGACGTTCGCCTCAGTATATTTCCCGGCTGGCCCTTGGCAGTGCAAATTAAGCCGTGACCACTGTGGAGAAACATGGAGACCCTGTCAGAACTAACAGCCACATCAACTTGTACTTATTCCATCAGACCACGTGTTGAGCTGTGTCATCAAAACACGCAGTAATCAGAAATAGCCCCCCCACCTACCTCACTGAGGCAGCATAGACTACAGAGCAGGCGTGATTCAGCAGCTGAAGAGGATGTCCACATTTAGACATGACAGACACGAAGAGGGTTCCCTCACTGCTTTCTCTGACTCAGTGTTAAGAGGATGTGTTCTCCCCCCCAGCCGATGACATCACCTGCACGCAGATCTTACCACTTGTGTAGTGCATTCTGCCTCGTGAATTACTGTGTGTATGTATATGTAAAATGTATATATAATATATATATATATTTATATAAATATATATATTTACTCAGAAAGTGACTAAGCCCCACACAGAAAGTCTAGCGGGTGAACTTTATAAAGCATTTGTGTCTTAGTCATCTTTTGGTTGCTTCAGCTCCCTTTACTTAAAGTTCAAGGCGATCCTTTAAGTAAGAAGTTAAAGAGCCCGTATCACTGTCTCTCTTTGCTTTTTTAAACTAAACATGTTTTAAGATATAAACATTGTTAGACTTCCAAAATGTGCTCCATATAGTCCATGTATGGAAAGTCAGCCTCAAAAAAGCTCATTTTGAATTTGTTGTTTTTGTCAAACAGTTTTGACAACAGTTTAGCCCTGTTGAAAGAGGGAGTGTTTCAGCCTCAAGAAAGGGCAGCCAATCAGAACAGAGCTCAGAGTACATATAACAGTTTTAAAGAGAGCAACAAAAAGTGACAGAGAAGATGCTATATATGTATACATGTGTCTACGTATGTACAAATAAATAATGTGTATATATGTATGCATATATATATATATATATATATCTCCA
>JBBPCX010000040.1:28316798-28331695 GCA_037974365.1 Hydrocynus forskahlii | reverse complement strand
GGGGCGAGGAGGGAGAGAGCGAGCTTTTGGTTTATGCTGGTTTACTAAGCCCCCTGGGGTCCTGATTCCATTCAGCTGTTTCTCATCCGTTTGGCCGCCCGCCAACACACACAACAAATACCACTTTATAGTACTATTTTACCATAAATCAATTGACTAAATCTCTAGTTTGGGAACAGCTAATTGTTTTAAAGAGTGTCTATGGTAAGGTGTAGCTCCAGACAGTTCCGTCACGTGCTGACACAGATATTCCCCCTATGAAATGTCACAAAGACCTTATGAGTAAAGAGTGTGGTGTCATGATCCCATGATCGACCAAAGTATTTCATTTTTGGTGGCTAATTCTTCTCTGTCTTTTTTTTTTTGTTTGTTTGTTTGCAGGAGATGCCCCTGATATTGTGAAATTTGACATTTCCAAGGACAGCAGTGCGCTGTCTGTGGTGGAGCAGGCCAATGTGTGGCTGTTCCTGAAGCTGGCCAAGGGCATTCGTGGCAAGGGCAAGGTGTCTCTGCAGCTCCTGCAGACTCGACGTTCTGGGCTTGGCTCGGGTCCAGATACTCAGGAGCAGGAGGTGGTGGTATCTGAGAAGATGGTGGATGCCCGGCGCAGTGGCTGGCACACCCTGTCCGTGAGTCGCAGTGTCCAGGAGTTACTGGACAGCGGGGGCACAGGAGAGCTCCAGCTGCGACTGTCCTGCCCTCTGTGTGCTGGTGCTGGCGCCATGCCCATTCTGGCGTACTCGGCAGGGGACGGGAAGGAGAAAGAACAGTCACACCGCCCCTTCCTGATGGTGGCGCTGCGGCCAGCAGCGGACCACCCGCTCCACCGCCGCAACAAGCGCGGCCTGGAGTGCGACGGCAAGATCCGCACTTGCTGCAAGCGTCAGTTCTACGTCAACTTCAAGGACATCGGCTGGAGTGACTGGATAATCGCACCATCCGGCTACCATGCCAACTACTGCGAGGGTGAGTGCCCCAGCCACATGTCCAGCATCACGGGCTCCGCCCTCTCCTTCCACTCCACCGTCATCAACCACTACCGCATGCGCGGCTACAGCCCCTTCACCAGCATCAAGTCGTGCTGCGTGCCCACGCGCCTTCGTGCCATGTCCATGCTCTACTACAACGAAGAGCAGAAGATCATCAAAAAGGACATTCAGAACATGATCGTAGAGGAGTGCGGCTGCTCATAAAAGCCTGTGAGAACCTTTTCACAAGCCCTGTTCTTGGTGGATCAGCCGTGGATCAACAAACGTTTCTCGAAAACTGTCGTTTGTTTTTTGACTCAGACGATTTATCTTGTGGTATGTTTATGGACCATTCTGTTCGGGACTCTTGGTTTGAGTGATCTCCCTGTGGCACTTTCATATAAATGTAAAAAAGAAGACTTAAAAACGTAATATATTTTTGTTATCTGAAGGGAGGGGGAGGGATATGTGAGGGAACGGGTGCATGGTCAAGATTTAAAAAAAAAAATGTCATTCCTTGTTCTCTGCGCTGCAATAAAGAGAAGCGTCTCGGAAGTATGAAACCGAGAAAAAAAACGAACTATGCAACTTGTCATGTGTTGTCATTGGATGTTTGTTTTTGTTTTGTTGTCTCTTTTTTTTTCTCATTCATTTTATGTTTATGGTTTTTCTTTGTACGAACCCTTTCCCAGCAAGAAAAGAGTTTAATTTCTTTTTGGTTTTGTTTTTTTCTTTTTTGAAAAGTACTTGAAAAAAAAAGTAGTTTGACCAGCTACTGGAGCCAAACTATTATTATTGTTATTGTGATTATTTTTGTTATTATTATTAATAATAACAATAATATGATTAATTTCCTATCAATTGTGAATGTTGATGAAAAGTGATGAGAATTTGCACTAAACCAACATTCTTATCATATCAACCACACAAGAATATGATGTACATTTGGATCATATATAGAGTATACCAAAGAACCTACATATTACTAGCTTTCAGAACAGCTCTCCTGCCCAGCTTGACTGAGGCACTAGTCGAAATTTACAAGATTACGTGGTCAACAAAAGGTATCGGTGTCACAACAATTCCAGTTTTCACTCTTTTCTTTAACATTGCCTCAGCTTTCTCAGTGTGCATTGTCTTCTCACCATCTGCACCTGTTGTCCAGGCGTTCACTGCCATGATCTTACCGCTACCGCACAGTCTGGCGAGACACCACTAGTGGAGACATTCGTCCTGCAGCGAGACAAAATACAAACTTCTGTGACAAACGACTGCGTTTGTTTTGATGAAACAAATGACGCAACATTGAAGGAAGCTTTTGGACATTCAAAATGTTAACTTTGTATGTACAGATATCCAACATGAGGTGATGAGATGCATTGTTGTACAAATGGAAAATGTGCTTGTTATGTTTTATATCTAATTTATTTTGCAGCATACTCTTTGCTTCACTATTAAAGCTAAGTTGTAAAACAACCCTGATCTGTCAATATCCATTTTATTCTTTGCCACACTCACATGACAAACAAAACCCTTGGTTTTGTAAATGAATAAACACCACATGCTCAGTGCACTCGTTTCTGTCCACAAAAGACTTGATAAGACATTGTAGATTCGAGTGAACAGGCGTGATTTTTGCAAGTCAGAGAGAGTAGTTGGTGCTGATAATATGCATTAATGCAGTTTAAGGTCAGGTTTCTGGTGAAATTACTTTTCACATAATTATAAGTTGGACTGGTCAGTGATGAGCATGAGGATGAGGAATTTTTATTGGATTGGATTGTGCACGTCTGGTTGATTTCCAACTGAATAAACTTTGTCGGCTCAAACCAACTGCAAACCCTTTGAGATCAAACATCTGACACAGTAGAAGCACTCTGTCTCCATAAAAGGAGAACTGTGTGTTGAATAATAAAAAAAACTGATATAACATTATAGACACAAACAAAAAGGGGAAATGACTAAAAATAAAATAGTAATAACGTAATAATAAAGTGCTTGAATATCCAAGTGAGCACCAAGGCACAGACGACACAAGACTGTTCTTGAAAATTCAGCATCAGATCAAGAAAGGAACTTGTGGGGAAAGTCAAACAACAATTATTTTGAAGTAGTTTAGTGGCCGAAACTGGAGTGAACATGCACCAGTCGGCAATATTAAGAGCTCTATACACAACTGGCCTGTATCATGTCTGGAGTCTGTTAGAATCTCCAGTTCAGGATGTGGGATAGGTGTTTTGTGGTTAGATGGAGATTTCTGGCCAAAATTCAAAATGTCAGGCAATCCTAACACTGCCATTCCTCAACAAACACCACACCAGCAGTGAAATATGGGGGTGGCGGCATCATGTTGTGAGGGTGCATTTCCTCAGTGGGGACTGGGCATCTTGTTAAAAACTGAAGGATGGGTAGAAGGTGCCAAATACAGGGAGATAATACAAGACAACCTCCTTTGGTCTGCTCATCACCTAATGCCTGGAAAAAAATTCAATCCTCAGAAGAACAGTGATCCCAAGTACAAGGCCAAAGCAACAAGGAGTGGCTGAACAACAAAACTGAATATTCTCCAGCAACCAAGTCCAAGTCAGGATTTGAAAACTGCGGACCATGAATTTCTTCTAACCAACCTGAACAACCTGGACTGAATGGGTGAAAATCCTTCTCAGAGGGCAAAGGTGGTATTACAGCAAGAAGTACAAGTCTGAGGGGATGAATTCTTATATAAGCCGTATGTTTCAGTTTTGAAATAATTTTGCTGACAATGGGAGCAAAAGTATTGTGACAAACCTCTTAATTGTTGACCAGGTAGTGAAGGGCAATCTTAATGCTTCAGCAGACCAAGGCATTTTGGACAACGCCATGCTTCCAACTTTGTGGACACAGTTTGGGGAAGAACCTGTTCTATTCCAGCATGACTGTGTCCCAGTGCACAGAGCAAGCTCCATAAAGACATAGCTGGATGAGTTCAGTGTGGAAGAACTTGACTGGCTCACACAGAGCTCAACCCCATCCAACACCTTTGAGATGAACTGGAACGGAGATTGAGACCCAGGCCTTCTCATCCAACATCAGTGTCTGACCTCATAAATGCTCTACAGAATGACTGGGCAAATATTCCAACAGAAACACTCCAAAATCTTGTGGAAATGAATGACTTCTGTCTAGTGAAGAAAAACCTTCTCAAAACAAGCCAATAGAGACAATAACTGAGGCAGAAAAAAAAATAGTCGGAATTCTGAGGTGGTAACTGAGGTGGAGGGTGGCACTGTTTTTGTTTCAGAGGGGTTTTGATTTGACACTCACAGCTCATTATCAACAGGCTTTAAGGAAAGCTATAATTTCTAAGTTACTGTTTTCCAATAAGACTAATTAATCGTAAGGTCTGAGGATAAATAATGTTGCTAACTTGGATTTTCTGCACTGTTAGCTCCTGCAGATTCAACGTCCAGGGATTAAAAAATTCCCTTGGTTGGATTAAAATAAACATGTTTCACCATAGTTTGTCAGTACCCAGACATGTATATTTGCCCAGAACACACTGTACATGTGGTTGATTTCCAGATGACAAACTCTTTCAGAGGTATCCTGTGTGCTATAAACTTTCTTCTGTGCTGCTGAACTTTTTTAGCCTGTTAGCACAAATGCTACAGATGCTACCAATCGGTCTGGGCTGAAAGTATTGGGAAGAGGAAGATGCAAATTTTGCAGTCAGTACTCATGGCAGTCTGAACAATGCAATTAACATTGTTGTTGTTTTATTAATATTAACAGACTTCAAATATAGAATGGGTTCCATAGGCACAGGCAATAATACAGTGGATATCCAGTTAAAACATGGATTTTTACACAACAGTGGGCAGTGGTCTAGTGGTTAGGGAGTTCATCCTGCAATCAGAAAGTCATGTGTTTAAATCCCAGGACAGCTAGTGGCAAAAAATGGTCACTTTACTTTACACTTTAACTCGTGAATAACAGGAGTTAAAGAATAGGCGACACACTTCAGCAATAGTACATGAAATTAAACGTGGCGCCCCTTGGGCACAGGACAAGCACAGCTCCACTTACAGTGCAATCAATGTTTGCTTATTTCTTTGCTGGCTGAAATATACAAACAGTGATTGGGCTGTACATGTAAGTGTCTATGCAGCAGGATTGTTTTTCACAAACCTGCTTTTCACCAATCAAGGAACGTTTGATTGCCCCCCCCCCACCCCCTCTCCTTATCCGCAGCTTTTCTTTCAGAGTGAAGTGACAACCATGAAACTAAATCATGAATTACACAAGTAGATGAAGAAATGGTTTGGGAGTGAGCCCTGCATTTTACTGCCGTGCCAGTTTGGATGGATATAAATAATTAAATCTGAGTCTAAGTAAGCCTTTGATTTTAGATCTCTCTACTTTTTTTTTTCCCGGGAGCTCCGGCTAGCTGTGTAAGGATGAGAGTGGCTGACCCAGGGGTGGAGAGGTAATTACTGCTATCATCACTCAGCAAATAAAACCTGCCAAGTTCTCCACAGGCCCACTCCAAAAAATAGTCTCTCCCAAAGCAGAGCGGTATCTCGCTCCAGCCTCTCCTCCCGCTAAGTGTGGCCATATTAAACCCATTCGATCTAAAGGACCCAACCCCAGGTGCATAAAATAAAGGGGTATTAAGCTGGAGTTTAATGTTTTAATTGTTATGTTATATAGAATTCTGCAGCTCAGGAATGTATCTAGCACCTCAACCACTGGAGATCCCTATAGGGGTTTGATCGCCCCCTGCTGTTGGTTCTCAGAACAAGGGTTAACAATAATTTGGAGCTAATGCAACACAAAGCTCCAAATCACTCCCAAATTCAGTTAGATTTTACGCTTATCCAGTGATCCAAATCATTCATCATAGTAAAAGGCAGAAATGCATTTTTTTTCTCCAAAAACATACGACACCCCTGCCCGTCATGTGAAACGACACAGGCATTAAGTCGTGAGGTTTTTATTCATTTATATTTTAAGCTTAACAGTTATGTGTCTCAGCAGATAGTTTTGATTTCAATTTTCTCCCCAATTTAGTCATGTCCAGTTCCACCAGCTTGACAGGATTCCTCCAGACACATTATACCACCAGCACTGTGAGGATTAGCCCTTCCTTCCTCCAAGTGCCACAGAGTCTGACCAACATCAGTGCAACATCACTGGACCGCTCAGTGTGCTTGAAGGAGAACACTAACACCAGCTAACATTACATCATTGAATTAGAATCATTTGGCAGATGCTTTCATCCAAAGCAACTAACAAGATGAGAACGCATTCAAGTTTCAGGACGGTGTGAGAACCAGAGGAGAGTATTAATTGCTAAATCTTTATGTAAGAGTAGTGCAAGAAGATTGCAGTGCATTAGGAGAGGAGATGCTCTCTGAACGGATGAGTCTTCAGGAGGTTTCTGAGTGATTCAGCAGCTCATTCCACCAGCGGGGGCCCAGAATGAGACCAGTCTGGACTGGGTTTGCCTTGTGTGTAGGGAAGGCAGAGCCAGACGATATTCCCTGGTGTAGCGGAGGGAGCGAGTAGAAACATGAGGCTAAATGATAGGATTAAGGTAGTTGGGTGCAGATCCAGATGTCACTCTGTAGGCAAGTTAGTGACTCGAACTTGGGTACTGATCAGCAGTGGGGTGCCATGAAACCTTTTAAATTGGTTGAAAGTTAGCATCACCTTAAGTGATGATGGGAGAGGAAGGGCTATCCCATCCACCCAGAGAGAACGAGACCAGAAATGGAAGTATTCAAGGGTTTCATGTGTTCATTTGGCCCACACACTGTAAACAAAAAACCTGAACTAATCAGATGGTGGTCAGTTTAGCTTACAAATCAGAATCAGTCATAAAATCTGATGACTGCTGGCCCTCTAAGGCACCATATCATTGAAAAACACTTTTTAGTCACTTTTTTTTTTTTTTTAGAGTTTAATGCAGTGTGCAAAGCACTGCTAAACTTTCAAGTTGTATCATTTACTCTATAAATCAAACAGTCCAACCTAACATTTTTCAAAATTCAGTTTTCATGATGTGATGAAAACAACAACCCATTTACATGCATCCATCTGTTCATGTTACAGAAGATGCATCCCAACGCTTAATTCTGAAGTTTTAAGGAATGTTTAGGCCTGGACTGCGTTTTAAAGCATTCAGAGCAGAGGTCATTTACTTGCAAAAGTCTTAAAGGCGCCATAAAGGTTTGATTCTAAAGGGAATAGAGAGGTTGAAAATTGGTTCTATAAAAATGAATACAAACAAAAACTGTTTTTGGGACATAATATGTAAGAAATGGATTTGTCATGGGAAATGGGATTTTTCTAAGTAATAAAATCACATTAGAGTTGATATGTTTACAATAGTACTGAGGTTTAAACATTTTATTTATGTCACTTTGACATTTAATTTTAAAGATAAAGTGTTTGTGATTACACTTGCGCTGACAAGTAAAGTCTGTGTTCTCTTTGCAACTAACCTCTATTGCACTCAGCAGTAATGCAGCAGCAAAACGGATGTCTCTATTTGCACATTATGTAAGGGTTTGCTGACAGCCGGGCCCACCTGAGAATCATGTTGGTAGACCTTGTGGGGCAAAAATATATCAGCGCAAACATTCCTTTGCCTCAAGGGCACGTGTTTGAGGGTGTGCTTGATTCACCCGCCCCCTAAAATCTGAAGAAGAGCTGTTGAAATGCCCCATTGTCACTTAAGCACTAAGAAAACAAATAAACAAAAAAACTTCCCATAAACTCCTTTTTTGTACCATATCAGTATGATTGAAGACAGACATTGATGAACTCAATGTCCTTCTTATCGCAGTCATTGACACAGTTCAGTCTGAGAGGAGAGCACAGCGTGGCCCAAAACTGGCCAGGGTCCTCCCATTCATATTTACAGAGAGACTCTGAATGGTCACCAGCCTGAAGCAAAATCAATATTGCCCCATTCAGTAAGTTTGCAGCAAATAACTGTGAGAGAAAAAAAAAATCAGCAACCTGGTTCAAAGAAATCTTTTTTTCTTATTCAGTAATACTTCAGTTGCTACTTGTGTGATATATAATCGTATCAAATAACGCATGGTGAGCTTCTTAGTATTATAAGACTAGTAACCGGAATATATTTGATAAGAAAATGATTTAAAAAAATGATTTGTGACAATTCACTGTCCAGTTTGAATAAATGCTACTTTAACTGTAAGTAACATTTAAACTGTATTTATTATTCGGTGATTGATCTAAAGCCCCATTATTCAGGAACTATCATGAGCTATTCATTACCTACTATGGAATTAATATGTGCAGTAGTGTGCAAAAGGCAGAGACCCCCGTTTTCATTTTTATTTCTAGACAAAATGGCCATTAGGTTCAAGTTTTTCAGTTTTAGAAAAACACAATAAAAATGTATTACATGTGTAAAATCTGTTAGTTTTTTTGCCTGCACTTTTGTGTTCTCCTGCTGCCACTTTAACTCTTCCATCCTTCCAGTCTTAAAACCTATGTGTTATAGCTGTGTCGTCTCAACAAAAGCTGTTCCTGAAACTCTCATCGACCTTACCTTTCAAAGAGACAACCATTCGCTAAAGCAGCGCCTCACACCTCAGCTGCCTTGAACATTTTTCTGTCATGCGCATCTAAAATGACTAAAGGAGAGATTCAATTTTTAGGTGATTAGAAAAAAAGGCCTTACACTTGCACAAGATGGGGAAAGTTAAAAGCAGCAGTTTCTAAAACTGGAGTTCAAAGCATTTCTAAAAGATAGAAAAAAATGGGGCCCTTAACAACTTTGCAAGACCTGAAAATAAAACCAAATCTGTCACCATCAGATAAACAGCAAAGAAAATCGAGGCCCACATCTCAAAAAATCCACCCTATCACTGCGTGAAGACGAAACAACACTGTGGGTCTGAAAAGATGTGAAGCTGTTTAAGGAGCGGTTACTGAGAAAAAAGGAGACAAAAGACAAAAACACAGACATCGGACATCTGAGATGTGGGATGAGGTTTAGAGTGTAAATATGTAACTGGGATTACGTGAGAAACAGGAAATACAATCAACATCTAAGAGTTACAAGAAGCATGGAAACATATTCCTGTAGATTTCTCTGAAAACCTGAAAGCAAGTCTCCTCAAAAGAATGGAAAGTGTATTAAATGAAAAGGGTGGACACACCTGAATCATCCTTTATACTTCTGTGTAACCTTGTGTTTGTTATGTTTTCTGCTTTTTTCCAATGCTGAAAAATAACTTGTCCCTAATTGCTGAACTAATAAATGAAAGGGTGGTTTGACTTTTGCACAGCATTGTAATTTCTGTAGTAATGAGAGTGAGGAATTGAAAAATGGATTCCTTACAGTTTGAAGTGTTAATCATGTCACCTTAGAGTCTCGGGAGAGCAATGAAAGGGGGTTGCAGACCCAGTGACCACTTTACAAAAGAGGCTTGTTGTGTCACTGTAGATCCTATTGATATCCACCCGTATTGATTTAAAGGGCCAGTGAGTGGTTTTGCAATGCTCTTGGCCTTGACAATGACTCAGCCAGCTGAGAAGGCCTGAGTTATCTAAAGACTGTCGGGCCAGGCTTTTCAAGACTTCTGCGCGAAAAAAAGGTGACAAAAAAACCCCCCAAAAACAAAGGTCGTAAAAAAGGAAAACTGGTTCAGAAGCCGGCCATGCCGCGCTGACCTGTGGTAGGAGTCCACACAAGGTGGTCTGTTGTTTTCAAGGCTGAGAACAACGTATCATGTCTGCCGGTCTGGTTGGCTTTCTCACTTTGACAATGGGAGTGAGAGTGGCTGGGAAATCTAACACTCGGCCCTTTGTTTGAGGGGAAAAATTAGAGCAACAGCCTACAGACTGCGCGGCTCCTGTGTTATCACGGCGAACCCTTCTCTTCTCTTTCCCTCTCGTCTCTCTCTGCTGAGACATGAACTCCTTTATGGCGCGCAGTATGTGGAACTTGCACATGGCCAACGGGAAAGTAATACCTGCCCGGGGGCACAGAAAGTGCATTCAGGACAAGAGAAAGGGCCCAGATAAGACACAGGCTGGCATCAGGAAAAGCAAAGACCTACATGACTTGGCCCGTTTGTGCGCTGACCCCAAATCTCATCAATGCATCTGCCGTGTGATTAGCACGGGGGGGACAAAGGAGTTTTCAGAGCATCGTGTCCATTCCAATTAGCACTATACCACTTAGAGCGCTTTCTTACACATGTGGACATAAATCCTGCCTGCCACTGTAGATGTTAGTGCATGCATTTGCTCATCATACCATCGAACAGAAACGTTTAAACAGTCCTGGTAAAATTACATTGATTTTCAACATGAGTATTGGTGTACATCCTCTACAGGATGTTCAATACTGTACAAAAAAAGACTATTTCTTTTTATTTGTTGAGTTCTACCTAAAATATACAATCTGCCATAACCTTTGATTAAGCCACATTTAATGCTGTATTTTTTCATTTCAGCAAATGAACAGTTATTACAACTCATTGAAAAAAAAAATGTGCAGACTTGACATTTATGTTGTGGGTAAAATAATATAAATTTTACAGTTGGAGTTTGATGGAAAGTAATTGTTCTGTGGAATGAAAACCCATCCTATACATTTTTGCAACTTTTTGTCATTGTTTGACATTGATGCAGATTAGAAATATGCCTACTATGTTAAAAGAAGTATGTAATGACTCGAAAGTATAGCAAAACTACAGTATCTAACGATTTGTATGGGGCCCATGTCCTATTTTTTTTTCTTTGAGGTGAATAACATTATCTCATTACAATGGCACCTGTCAAGGGGTGGCGAGGACCAGACTGTGATGTCTAGACAACTGGGTCAGAGTATCTCCAAAACAGCAGTTTTTGTGAGGTGTTACTGATTCGCAATGGTTAGTACCTACCAAAAGTGGTCCAAGGAAGATCAGCTGGTGAACCGGTGGCAGGTTCATGGACAGCCGTGACTCTTTAATGTGCTCTTGTTGCACAAATTGCTGAAAATGTTCAAGCTGATAGAAAGGTGTCAGAACAAACAGTGCATCACAGCTTGCTGCTTATAGATATACGTAGTCGCAGACTGCTCAGAGTACCTAAGCTGACTTCTGTCCACTGCTGAAAACCTGGGCACATGAACATTAGAACTGGACCACTGAGCAATGGAGGAAGGTGACCTGGTCTGATAAATCTCATTTTCTTTTACATCATTTGGATGGCTGAACGCATATGCGTTGCTTACCCGGGGAAGAGATGACCCTAGGATGCATTGGGATTAGGGCAAGCCGGGGGACGCAGCGTGATTCTATGGGCAATGTTCTGCTGGAAAACCTTGGTGGACATGTGGCAGCTACCTAAACATTATTGCATACCAAGTCACCCCTTCATGGTGGTGGTATTCCTTAATGGCTGAGGCCTCCTTCAGCCGGATAATGCGCCCTGTCACACAACAAAAATTGTTTGGGAATGTTTTGAGGAACATGACAACATGTTCAAGGTTTTGGCCTCAAAATTCCTCAGATCTCATTCTGATCAAGTGAATGTGGGATGATGGAGGCCCCATCAACTGATGGAGGCCTCATCTCGCAGCTTCAGGGTTCTTGTGAAGTCCATGCCTAAGTGAGTCAAAGTTCTCGAGGGGGGGCATACACAATATTAAGTAACTGGTTTTAATTTTATGGCTGATTGGTGTTTGTGGATAACCCCTGTTTTGACTGATGGTTCTGTATTTTGTTCTATACAAAACAAAATCTGAAATTCTCAACATGAATGGGTGGAATTAGGCTGTAAAACAAACAGCAAGCATAAACCAAACCAAAATGGATATATAATGGTGCTTTTTCAATGGCACAAGGAACCATGCTGTACCTGGAACAGATGTTTTTCCATTACAAATAAAGTTATCTGTACCCAACCAGTAACCGTGCTGCTCGGCTGCAGAGCTAAAAGTGTTCTGCAGCCGAGACAACTGCGTCACTGAATTCTGATTGGTCGAAATGTGATTCTCATAACATGGAAAGATGCCATTTTTTTACTGACTGCACAAAAAACAGCAACTCTGGAGATACAAACCAACAACTGGGAACTACAAGCACTACTAGCTGTTTGGGCTGGAGATACATTTCCGCCGGAGCTTTCTATGACACTAACAAATTTGTACCAGGTTGTCATTAACAAGTTCGCTGGTTTAGGCTTTCATCGAATGGCTAAACAAAGCCAAGAAAAAAAAACAAACTCCAAAACGACCATAAATATTACTGGTTCGACTGCATGGATGTGGTTTTGGGATGACCAGCCATAAACTTTGGGTAGAGAGCTGCTCTGCTAATGTGTCAGAAACACCATAACCAGACTGAGATACACTGGAAAATCAAGTTGCTGCAAGTTCTGTGCCATCACAGTACGGTTTAGGTACAGCATGCTTCCTGAATACCTGTGGAAAAGTGCCTTTACTGTACTGTTTTTCATGACATCATAATAACAGTGAATGGACTAGACTGTTTTTGCGTGGCCATGCACATCAGTCTAGTGCTTGTGACTGTCTAGCCTTACAAATGACTAAAGTTCATTGTTGCACCATATGCAAGGTGGACCCGCGCTGATAAAAGTGCCGTCGGTGCAAAGCCAGCCCGCCGACTAATCGAAATCATCAGCTCGCATGTGTTATTTTTGATCTGTGCACCACTGTATAAAGGGAGATAAAAACATGTTGCATCTTTAGAAGGAAGTGTTTCTGTGGGAAAGTAAATATCTTAAAGCAATGGGCTTCAGATGTCTTACCCCATTGTCCTCTAAACACAGATGTTATGGAGGAAGCCAAATATGTACAAAAACCCCCCCACTTGGTAGTGATCATTTTTGTTTGGTGATTAAATGGAACGAGAGCCAGATGGGAAGCACAGTCCTTTGTGTTTACTTCCAGGAAATGTACAATTAATCTTTAATCATTTGATCAAATATCTTATTTACAAGTCATACTGGTCACCTTGAGTGAGCATAGCTGGTCGTTTTTTCCTCCACCGAACGTTCAGAAACAATGTTTTAATAAAGCAGTATCAATTCTGGAAATCATTAAATTGTTGCTGGACTCAAATCCTCAAGCTATGTAAGCAACAAAGACTCAATGTTGACGAATCGGCGCAGCGATTATGACTTCTAATGTAACTAGCATCAAACTGATAACTCTAAACCGTAAACGGCTGTGCCGCAGTAAACTCTAGTGATCGCCCTGTTTCCCGAATGGCTAAAGTTCATTAATACACCGTGTGCAATGTGGACCCGGGCTGATAAAAGTTGTGCTGGTGCAGAGACAGCAGGCAGAGCCAGTGGATTCAATGAATTGGCAGTAAATAAGGAAGACATTCTGCAAACAGACAGAGTGCATCGACCCTCTTGGTCAGCAGCCAGCGCTGGTGTCGGAAACACTTGAATTGAGCTCATGCTAAAGCAAAGAACGTCGAAACCCTTCCACTTTGTGTCATCAGAGCTACCCACTTTGGGGCAAAAACACTTTTTGTCGACTAATTTATTCTCCTAGTAGCAGATACTTAACAGGGATGGACCAATGTGGAAATTCAAGGTTCAGTTTTAGTTTACTGTCATCAGCTGCTGTGAACACATACACAGTTTGATGAGATGTTTCTCCATGGGCCGCGGTACAGCATATAGCAACATTCAACAAAGTGCAAGTTACAACAGAGACAACACAATAAAGAGACACCACAACAATGTAAGAGTAATGTAATGTAACATAATAGTGTGAGTTGTATGTAAACCTTCCAGAGTGGTTAGGGTTGCACCATAAGTATAAAATCGAACAGCAGGCATTTAGCAATACAATAAATAGACAAAATGGCAATACAACAGTAGTGTGTGGTCTGATGTCAAAATCCAGTATTTATCATGCAAATATCTGCGGAAGGTGAGATTGATATATGAACATTTGTAAAATTTAGAAATTAGGACAACAACAACAACAACAATTATAATAATAATCCTTATTATAGTGGCTTCTTTGTAATGAAATAACAAACATACACATGTACACACTCTCAGAAGACTATGGTAAGTTGGGTAGGGAGCAAATATACACACAGCAGAAAATCTCCTTAGTCCAAAGGAGATTTTCCATTCCTGCTAATGAGTTAGCTCGTTGCCGGCTCAAAGAAAGTTTCTCCAAGTTTGGAAAAAAGAAAGACGTAGCATTTCGATTTGTAGGGCTGGAAATGTGGAAACCTTAATAAAACACAGACATTTTCCCCAGTAGCCCAGCTTCCCAAGTGTTCTGCTCTTCTGGAGTACAATAAATCTGTCATCAAATATTTGTTTGAAATATTTTTCAAATCTAAACAAGTCAGATGCTGATATTTTAAAAAAGGGAAACTGTTTGCAGACATCAAGAAGATTTTGATGTCAGTGTGCATTGCTACTGCTTAGCATTCTTGTGGGTGTATTCTGGGTAGATGGCCATAGTGGGATGTCCCCACCAGTCTGAGAGGTCGAAAGTTGACGGTTGTCCTCTTCCAGTTTGCCTGAAGCTTGGTATCAAATTACTTTGAGCTGCTGTTTGCACAAGATCACAGAGCCAGCGCAATGAGCCTCAATTCTTACTGCTCTCTGACGCTGACTAGCCTAGCATAACCTAGCATACACGCCTGCCCTCCGTCCTGCACAATTAAAGCACATGTAATTATACCTGTATGGTCACAAATGTCATGTCATGAGACACCGGAGGGTTTCTGGTTCTCCTCTGTGATGCAGAAGGAGACTCCCTAGCTGGATTAGCTAATTGCAGACTGACACAAAAGTCAGTTTGAAGGGCCTATATCACAGGGCCATATCAAAAAAGGATTCTCCTTATTTTTCTTTGACAGTTTTACATAGTATGCAGGGCCGTGGGGAGCATTTTTAATGTGTGTGTGTGGGGGG
>JBBPCX010000040.1:28284495-28316698 GCA_037974365.1 Hydrocynus forskahlii | reverse complement strand
GGGGGGGCACTCTCTTAGGGGATGGGGTTTTAGATGTGCTAGCTGTAACAGGGTGGATAAATGAGGTGGGTGGGAACAAAAGATTTTTAAAAGTTAGGGGACACATCACCCCCCTAATATAATGGTTCCTGCACCCATGTTAGTATGTAAATACTGTCATAGTTTTCAAGTATGCCAAGCACCTATTCATGCTCAAGTTATGGTCAGTCTCAAAGATGCCGTAACAAAAACAGCCTGTTTGATTTTAAGGGATGAAGAGAGGCTGGAAAATGATTGTGTAAAAATGAATTGTGTCTGTTTTTGGTACATACACTCGCAGTAAGTGGACTGCAAGAAAGATTTAGGGCCCTTATAAAATAGGCCCTTTAAGAATGATGTCAAATGGATTTATGTTAAAGCTAAAGCACCGCCATTCCTCTCCTTCTAACTTGTTTATGTTCTAATACCCTTCAGCTGTAACAAATGGTCAGACTGGTTGTTTACTGAAAATCAGCCATTCATGAGAGCCAGCTTGATTATTTATGTGTCAGCCTTACACTAATTTCATTAGCTTCCTTGCTTACTGTGTGTATTGCTGAGAGGTAATTATACTGTTTTAAAGGGCATAAATATTGCCATTGCCTGAAGAAAACTCTATATTAAAAACAGTATCTTCATAGAGTAAGGACAAATTTAAGGATGAAACCCTCACACAATGTAAAGGCCAGCTGGTGTTTTTAATGGTGCAAATGTGCAAAACAAAACGTGCATTTGCTAATGACTGCATTGGTGTGTGAATATACATTTTAGCACATAAGCTACTGGTTGTGGCTGCAAACTGTTGACTTGGTAAAATACTGGTATTTTACATGCTCTTTTACCCTTAAAACTATAATAAAATCTGATTTCAACAAATAGAAATGGTGTAAAACAGTTTAAAACCGGTGTTTGTGCTCCTAAATGCTCACCCTCTGCTGCCCCCTTCTACTGCAGGTGGAAACTATCCTGAAAGTTCTCCCGGATTCAAAGATCTTGCGGCTTTTTCTGTTTGTTTCTAAGACCTAAAATAAAATAAATCTTGATATTTTGTTCTTTATGGGCATCATTTTTAAAACCCCAGTAGCGGTTATTATTGTTACATGTTAAATTACAATACGTGACACAGGAACACCAAACAAAGCTCAGCACGATGTCTGACACGTCGAGCATCAACACAAAGCGGAGGAAATTCCATTTGTTGTGCTCATGTTCTAAGGGTTAAAAAGCTGGTAGTTCGCAGAGTGGACACCCCAGACGTACCTCCTAACTCACTTTCTCAAGGTTTGAAAGATGACCATGATGGCCCAGGCACTCTTTTTTTGCCACAGTCTTCTTGGCAGTTGCAAGAGAATGGGGATGGGGTGGTGGCGGGGTGAGGGTTTTAAAGGCTGGTCAGAGCAGAGCATTGGAAATTTAAGCACAAAATGGTAGAATTAGGAGCATCTCATGGGATCTCCTTAAATGATCCCACTCCTGGCATCAAGTTGTGAGTCAGTATTGTTCGTACCAGTAATGACAACGATTATGTCATTTTGCGACAGTCATTAGTGACACTTTATCCCCGTAAATACACTATTAGTTTGACTCTAAAAGCAAAATAAATAAATAAAGTAGAAGTAAGTATTCAAAGTCTATGAAAAAATCCTTCCACACAGCTTAGTTTAGCATTCCTATACGTTTTGAGACTACAAGAAGAATGATGAGGATGGTAGAAGTCTAATTGGGCCTTCAATTGTGGTCTGAATGGATATTCTTTCCTTTCCTCCAGCAAGAGCCTGAATAAACTCCACACTCCTAATGTAAGTGTCTGTTGGGAATCATGACTGAAACAAACAGCAATGTTGATTTCAAAGGTGGTAGCTTCCACATAGAGCCATCCATGTAACCACATACATGAAGAAATAAGAAACATTGAATAAGCTGCACTCCAACAGGTTTAACGATGAATGTACTCATTAATCTGTGCTTTTAATCAACATCTCAGAAGATTTTCACACAATATTTTATTCTCATCCTGGACACCTGGACCTCTGTGGACCTCTGTGAACCTGTCTGCCAACTTTATTTCTTTATTTGTTTGTTTATATTTTACCTTTAACTGAACCTGGGAAGTCATTCACACAAATAATAAAAACACTGTTCTAGGATGATAATGAGCAACTGTTCCAATTTAAAAGTGATTCAAGTTAATGAGTAGTAATTGGTTAAAGGTGGGAGCGGAGCTGTGAGGAACGTGAAAATGTGTCTGAACCCGACCCAAACCAGTTCAGTTGAGCATTTTGAGCTCTGGAGAGTGAATTTGGAACGAATAGATGAGCGATGTCTCTCTTTAATGTCTGAACCTTTTATGCCTGAGTTGGCCTGTTGGGATAGCAGCCAGGTTTTGAGGACAGGCTCTAATGTGAGCCTCATTCATCGCCGCCCAGTTCTGTCCTCATGTTATTCTAGGCCCAGGGGGAAGTGACGTGGGTGAGAGAGGCAGCCATTGTCTCCTGCCACGTTGACCTCAGGCTCCCTCTGCGACTGTCTAAATATTATTTCTCGCAAAAATGTTGAGCGCTGTCTGATTGAAGCTTTTGCTCGGAAGCCCAGTCTCCGTCCTGTACAACGAGCTTTGGGTGTCAAAGGGTGTCAAACAACAACATGGGGGGAAAAAAAATATGCCTCTTTTATAGAACGCTGTTCAATCTAATTTCAGAAGGCATCTGAGGACGTGTTGGAACGTTTGTGATTGGCTGCAAGCATTGTGTTAAAAATCTGGCAGGGTACAATGGCTGCGGTAAATCACATTAGGGCAAAGTGTGCGTAAATGGTAACGACACTAAACAGAATGAAAAGTGGCATATGCATCACGAGTTGCAGCCTTGTAGATTATGATTTGATTACAGTATGTTTTTCACTCGTGAAGCACAGGGCTTTAAAGATGTGGATTTGTGTTGGACGGCTGTATCTCCTTATTCATTTTATATGGCTTTGGCACGCATGCTGGTTTCTAAGTGAACCGTCCTGATTTTGGGCTTCCTGTTACTTGTGGTCGTCGTTCTTTCGAAAATGTCCTATTTATAGATGGGAATGAGCCAGTAAAGTAGGATCTCAGAAGTTTTAGAGGAACAGATGTCTAGTTGTCTAGTCCAGGATTGACCCTTGCTTTCAGTTTAGGATCCCATAATAAGTATATTTATGAAGCAATTGCTCATTTGAATACGTATTTTTCGGCTACTGTGAATTATGTAATCACTATGAAACTAATTAGTGAGTCATGTAGAAATGAGAGAGTAACTGAAATGCAGCTACCATAGTGGGTTAGGGGGTTAAAAAAGTGGATTGTGCATAATTCTGTAATAAAACATACTTAACTATGACTCAGATTGTCAGGAAAAAAAGATGGGAATGTATTTACACAAAAGCCTGAACACATGAACCCTTAGGCTTTATAACTTCATTACTTGCTTTCAGTTTTTCTACAGAAATCTGCAGGAATATTTTTTCCACGTTTTTTGTAACGCTCAGTCGTAGATGTTGGTTTGATTTTCTGCTTCTCACAATCCATGTAATCCCAATTACAAGTACAGACTCTTGTTATGAGTTTACTTTATGTTATGTCATCATACAAGAGAATTTTTGCTGCATAGCTATGCCCAGACTGAGAACAGCACGGTGTCGCCAGCAGATCAGCACCATCTTGGGCACTGGGCCATTAAGTGCCTTGCCCAAGGGCACAAACAGTCCTCGGATTTGAACCTACAACCTTGCAATTGCTGGCTAAACTCTCCTTTTTTCTTTTTTCTTCTTTTTGGTTTCTAGAGCAGCTACATAACCTTTTAAACCTACAATGCTGATATGTCCTCTCACAATGAAAGGATAGACAGAAACGCCTGTATTTGTTTAGATCGCAAAAGAACATGCAAAGATGAAATATGAAATCTTTAAGTGCTGCTTATCTGATGGGGACAGCTTTGGTCTTATACAGCTGTTAGAAGTCCCAGTTTCTCTCTCTATAGTTTAATAATGTATCGAGTTTTGGAAAGTCCTGCTTTTTCGCTTATTGTCCTTTGACTTTTCTCTTCCTGATGCAGCTGGATGGTCCTTGCAGAAATCTCTCATTTACACCAACCAGTCATAACATTTAACTCATTGTAGGAACTTTTGGTGATGGACACGGGTCGGCATGAGCACTCTGACCGGTCTGCAGTTACATACGCAACAAGCTGTGATGCAGTGTGTGTTCTGACATCGCGCCATCATAGCCAGCATGAACTTTTACAGCAATTTGCTAGCCTTGGGCGCTCATGACCCTGTTGCTGGTTCTAAGATTGTCCTTTCTTTAATTTAATTTAGTCACACGTGAACACACCACAGCACACAGTGTGAGCAATGTGAAATTCTTTCTCAGCATTTAACCCATTCATCAAGTGAAGCAGGAGGGTTCCTTGCTCAAGGGTACTTCAGTGGTGACACTAGCAGTTGGGATTCAAACCCACAACCTTCTGAACACATTCTGTCCCACCCTCTGACAGGTGCCACTGTAACATGATAATCAATAATCAACAATAATCTTTCACTTGCCCTGTCAGTGGTTTTAATGCTGTGGCTGATCAGTGTATATGCACTTGAGAAAAAAATATGGGGCTGCTGAGGTGTGTGTGTGTGTGTGTAGCTGCATGTGTGAATGTTTGTCTCTATGGAAGATAACAATGTCAGTGAGAGCTCTGGGAACAGGTTTTGTTGGGAGGACGCAGCTATAACTGACTGGGGAAGTGCTGGGTACAAGAGGCTGGGTAGATTAAATGCTGATGCATTTGATATGAAACTTTGTCCTGGAGGCTTCTGTGTCATTTTCTGTTAAATATGTTTTCTGCCTTTTTTCTGACACGACTGGAACTATCAAGAAAAGGTGGTTCTCAATTAAATTTTCTTGACTTTTCCATTTTCACTGAATAAATTTGTGTGACTTTTCAATCAAGTATTTTCTGTAGTGTGATATATTTACATACACACACACACACACTACTGGTCAAAGGTTTGGACACACCTTCTCATTCAACAGTTTCCTTTGTTTTTATTAGTGGCTACATTGTAGATTAATATTGAAATCATCACCTATTGTTCTGATGACAGTTTGCAAACTCTTGGCATTTTTTCAATCAGATTCATGAGGAATCGACCTGGAATGGCATTTAATTAACAGCTGTTCTTTGTCAAGAGTTCATTAGTGGAATTTCTTGCCTTCTTAATGTGTTTGGGATCGTCTGTTGTGATGGTCGGGTTGGTACACAGTTAGTGATCCTGTTCCACTACGGTTCTACTCCACATTATGGCAAGAACCACTTAACTAAGTAAAAAGAAACAACAGTCCATCATTACCTTAATTACAAAACATATTCTAGTTTGTTTAACTCTTTTTCTTGTTTACTGCATAATTCCAGGTGTTCCTTCATCATTTAGTTTGTCTTCAATATTAATCTACTGTGCAGAAAATAATGAAAACAAAGAAAAAACACTCAGTGAGAAGGTGTGTCCAAACTTCTGACTGGTAGTGTACATATATACATATACATATAAAATATATTCTTGATTTTTCCTCAATTTTACCTTGAATTTTTTTGCATGCCCCCCAAAGTGAAGCATCGTGTGTTAGGCTGCCCAGTGGCGGTGAATAGGGGTGAGAGTGAAGTGGTTAATAGTGAATTGCACATGGTGCGGCGGTGGCAGCTGGCCTCAGATGCATCCTTCCTCTGATGATACTGGAGATGCTGACTCACTCCCACAGCAATTGTGGGTGATTAAAGTGTAATGCCATGTGTGCCACCTCCACGTACTATGCACACACACACACACACACACACACACACACACACACACACGCACACTTGTATATGGCAGGCAAAAAAACGCACTCACGTACAAGTATGCAAATTCTTTAAAAATCATACATTCAGCTTGCACAACATTCATTACAATGATATGTTTGTTATATCCTACTGTACATGCGTCACTATTGTCACAGGTTTGTTGAATCAGTCGGCGTAGACGTCATCAAATTGTGACTGAAATGTTCGATCCGCACTAATGTGTGCCACGCATCTCTTTGTGGTGAATTACAACCAGCCATTAGGATGAACCACGTGCTGTGTGGGGGCTTATTAATGATGCACAGTGACGGCTGGGGGCTATGAAATATTATGACCAGCATGTTTGAAGTTTAGACTTGCTCTGGTAAGAATGTGTCACATGAATATTCAGAATGAGGGGAAGTAGAGCGCTGTGTCCACTCTCCTAACCTGCCATTCATCAGTGACCTTTTGACCTGTGAACATGTGAGCCTGCCCGTGTAGAACACACAAACACACACACACATACACATACACACACACACACACACACACACACACACACACACAGAAATACACACACATGCATAAGACTTGTGCTGTTGTAATGTATGATAAAAACCTTTCAAGTTCTAAGATTTTTTAAACAAGCGGCTCATGTTTTTAAAAGCTCGTGAAACAGCATTTGTAGAATTTAATGTGATTTAACCTTCGCCTGAGCCAAAAGCATGAACATGTTGTTCTGATTTTTACTTGGGCGTCTCAGTGTTTATTAGACTCATGTGCGGGCAAAATTAGACAGGCACAATTAGTACTGAGCTGTGTTTAACTGATTTAATGAGTCTGTCAAATGCTTATTACGTTTTAAGGCTAGGAGTAAACAGCATGCTCGAGGTACTTTACACAACAACTGCTAACATGCAAAGATTTCCACATGTTGTAGTGTGAGACCCGAGGCCCGGTCAGAAAAACACTGGATTTGCTGTCATTTCTTTTGCTCTTCAGCTTTTAGAATTTTTACCTGTTTTTCTATGGTAGCTCTTCAGTTCGGCTGAGTCCAGGCAACCATTTGTCAGGAATCTGAGCCTGCACAGTGTAAGGCAGGACCCCAGTATACATACAATAGTATGCAAGTGTTTTATCGGACCAAGTGACATGCTTTTTCAGAGGAGGTGAAAATACAGTGTCAAAAAGTTAGACACAAATAAAATCAAGGGTTTTAATAGGGAATTTGTTCTTCCTTTGCTGCAGTAACACTTTATACTCTCTTGGGAAGGCTTTACACAAGATATGGTACATTGCTATGAGGATTTGATAGTGTTAAGTCACGAGAACATTATGATGTCCGGTACCAATGTTGGATAATAAGTCCTCAGTCACAAACGCCACTTTGACTAAACCCAAAGTCATTGGATGGAGTTCCATCACATCAGAAAATGCAATTCCACTGCGCCACAGACCAGTTCTGGGGACTTCATATCCCCTCTATCTGACACTTAAAATTGGGTATGGGGACACTCCTGTGGCTCCTGCATCCATTTGTACTTGCGGTGTTTTTCTGTAGAGTAAATACATGCAGTTTGTGGTCAGTTGAGCTGCTGCATCAACAATGGACCTCAAAGAAGCTGAGTTCACTAATTAGAACAGTCTATATGCTTTTAACCAGATAATGTCAGTACTCATCATGTACTGGGAGCAAATTTACATATGATTGTTTTTTATTTAATTCATTTTATGGACAGCTTCTATTTTATTTGCTGAGATCAGCATGTTGGGAGAAAAATAAAACAGAGATTGTTCCCTAACTGTTGCCCAGGCTGCATTTTCATTTTGTTAAGTTAAGCAACTAAACAGTAAATGTACGTTCAAATGTGCAGAAGTATTCTCTGTAAAGGATGTATCCTTATTTTCACATAGAAAAATCAACAAAATGTAGCATTTGCATGTGAGTGCCGAACCTTTAGCATGTGACTGTAAAGCGCTACTAGAAAATGTAAGTAATGTAAGTCAGTACTCATAAAGTGAATTTGGCGAAATGTAGAAACTGCAACTCAAAGAGTCACTGATTAGAAATGTTTATCACTACCAAGCTGAAGCTCTGCAGCGCTGATGTAAATGTGGGGTGGCACTAAAAGGAACAAACAAACCACACACAACCAGTTCTGATGTGAAAGACGGCATTAGTGTTAACGTGCACGCTTTCAAAACTTTTTGGAGCAATTTTTTAATGGTCTGTGAAAAAGGCCTTAGGCTTTGTTGCCCCCTTCTGACATCAAAAGAAACCATCATAAATAAACTGACCCTGTTAAGGTAAGACAGTAACATAGTCGGAGGAATTTCGTGAAAACAATGCAATTAAGCAAAAATAATGTAATGGAAATATCAATATTTAGCAATAATCCAACACCCACTTATTTCTGACATTTTGCTTATTATTCGCTTAATATTTGCTTGATATCTTGCTTATTATTTCAACCTAGTCCAGTTACTATGTGTACCCCTTTCATCAGTGGCACACACAGTACATAGGGGACTGTTTGAGGTAGCACACGTAGTGCAGAATGGTACATAAAGTGTAGATAAAGTATAGTGTGTGCACTAAAAGGCAGAGATAATAGAGTTTTTTGGTTGGTGAGGAAGATTGGTTGGTTAAGGCCTGCCATTGGCCGAGGCAGCTGTAGTGATGATGACACATCCGTCACGAGGCAGCAACATGCCTCTCTTCTTCCTCCCTGTCCCAACGGAGCTGCCCTAACCCCCACATACCCACCCTCTGCTGCAACCCACTTAGAGCCTGGCCTCTCTCTCTCTCTCTCTCTCTCTTTCATTCTCTCTCACTCTCAGTTCTGCCCACTACACTCCTCAGAGAGAGGAAAAATAATAACATCATTATAGATCTGCCCTTGGAAGATTGCCCTTAGCTCCCCTACACCTATTACCCCTCCCACACGCCCAGCTGGGTGTATTATGTGCTGATGCTTCTTGCTCAAACACGTGTGGCAGTGGGGTTGCCAGTACAGATCGCTGTATCTACTGTAAGTAAACACCTTCAGTGATCTGAGTCCATTACTCCTTTTTAAAAGGAAGGTGTTATTGGCGCAGCACACAAGTGTGATTATGCGAATGGAACGGCTTTTACACAAAGAGTACAGAACGCTCAGACAATAAAACACAAGGTCTTGCTCAAGTCATGTAGTTGAATACGGCCTCTGTGCTTTAGCACTAAGTTCTGTGCAGCTCTGCTGTCACTAGTTCTGCACTTTTAGATTCAGGTTGGTTGAGCGTGGGAGGCTCCACCTTCCAGATTCCCTTGCTGCCTTCGAGATGTCAGAAATGACCGGACGTATAAACTCCCAACTGGGAAAAAACCTTTGAAGTCCCATGACCTACACCATTAAAATAATAAAGTTCACAGTATGTTACTAGGAGCTTAGTTACCAGTAAAGGCAGTACAGTATGATCTTTATATGCCTGTGCAATTTTTGGGGTGGAATATTATTACTGGGTGAAATGTGCAATTTATCATCTGCTATTTTGTGGTGAATTACTACTGTTTTTGTCAATGCCTGTCACTCCATTGTGCACCTGTATATATATAGTATATATATAGTGTTCTTATGTATATATAGTTTACATAGACATATATATATATATATATATAAATTGATACACACATCCATATTTTATATTTCTAAATTGTATAGTGTACATTTTATACTTTACTGTTGGTATAGTTTTTATTCTATAATTGTCGCTGCTCTTACCTTTGTACTGTCCACTTTCTACCGTGACAATGCAAATTTCCCACTTGTGGGACTGATACAGGTTTATCTTATCTTATTGCACATCTTTATATAAAGTGTAATTCTATAATTTATATTCATATACAGTACTTTTATTGTAAATTCAAAACATTAATATCACAGTGACAATTACACAGTATTTGGTTCATACCTACAGAATGTAAACTAGATACATAACCAAAATGACAACAAATGATACATTTTTTGGATGTTCAGTTCAGTTACTAGTTCTTTAATGGACACGACTACAGGTGAGATTTACGCGCTGATATGAACCACCAGGGAACAACTAGTGCACTTATGTGAGGTGTTGCCACCCAGAACGCCAACTTCACCTGTGTGGGCGACACTCTCAGATACTCTAACTATAGCTCTACCCACAAAAACAACAACCCACTGATTCTCTGACATATAGAGCATTATAGGAATACTGATCCAATTCATGGCATTCTCACTTTTCTATTATTTTGAATGCATTCAACTTACACATGTTTTGTGTTCATGCTTTAGAAATTGAAACATTCTTTCCCATTTTACATCGGTAGGGAGTGCAAGAAGCTCTGGGATTGATACTTTGTAAAGGAACTTGCTGTAAATTATACATTAAATATTGGGCATCAGCTCCCAGAATTTATAACCAAATACAACAACATACTGTAATTTAAATAAAGAGGACGCTTTTGCAAATGAAACTATATATTAGAAACTTAAGGGAGCTAAACAAAACAGCTGCCTAGAGTTTATAGAATATAATTCAATTTTCCACTTTACTGAAATTACAGTTTGTTATAGCCTATTTAGTTATAAACTCTGGGATTGTTACTTTTTGAAGGAACTAGCTATAAATTATACAGTGAACTTTTAAGAAGAGGCATCAGCTCCCAGAATTTATAGCCTAATACAACATGGTGTAATTTAAATCGAGTATCGCATATCAAATTCAAGGCAGCTGTTTACAATGTATAGCTCAGTTCATATGTATGTTTTGCTTCCATGGCAGCAAACATTTGGGCATTTAGTGACTGGAGTTACATTAAGAGACCATTCTTTCATTATTAGTACTTCACAGAGAAGAAACACAAATAGAGGCCTCTGAAAAATTTCCTAGAAAATGAAATGACCCGTATTTACCAAGAAAATGTTCATTTGAGTCACTGGATGAAAATACTCCCTGCAAGAGACTGCCTCTGCAAGAGACTGCCCCCAAATGAACATTTTATTGTCTGGGTTGCAGAGCTTCACTCAGGCCTGATATTCTGTTCCAAGCCCAAAAACAAACTTTTTTTTTCCAACCTGAACCACATCTTCAGCTCCCACATGTTTGAATCTGAAGTATACACTGCAAGCCACTTTATTAAGTACACCTACCTTGTATCTACACTCACTGTGCACTTTATGAGCTCCACCGACCGCACACACTACCAGTCAAAAGGTTTTGCACACACTGAAATTTTCTACATTTGCATGTTATTCATATAATATTTACTAAAAATGCACTCAGTATTCTTTGCTAACAAATACATTTGCAGTATGTCCACCATTTTTATTCACCTCTATAATAGTCATACTCTATAATAATTATAATTACAGTGTGTATCACCAGACAGGTGTTAGATATTAATCAAGCTATTAGGTGACAGTACATGGGATGAAACAGTTAACTAGAGCATTTAAAGTGAAAGGACAGTCTAGAATCTGACTCTCAACACACCACACAACCAGGTAATAGGACGTCAGACATGCACTGCTACAGATTCTATCTTCTTATAAAGGAAACTTGTTTTATTTGACATATATTCATTTATAGTAGTTCACTCAACAACTTCCCAATGCTTCACAAGAATAAAAATCTGCAGTTTATGAAAAAACTAGATAAGATAAAATAAAAGGGGAATTATACTGTCATCATTAAGTGGTAAAAACCTGTGGTGTGCAAATAGCCACCACATATAGCTGCACTTTGTAAATGTAGTCCATCTTTTTCTCTGCATCATTTGTTAACTTCTTATACCCCTTTCGTTAATAGATCGATGGTCTGAACCCCCACAAGACTGTTAGTGAGCAGATATTGTTTGGGAGGTGGATTATTTTTAGGCCAGCAGTGATGCTGACATGATTGAAGAATGTAAGTGTTTGTGCTGCACAGAGTGTTTCACATACAGCAGCGATCACACTATTAGCTTTAAAACGCAATGAGTTGCTTAAATTCAACAATGTGTAGCATTTCTAACTTTTTCTAACAACAAATGGTAAATGTACAGTACGCATATTTACAGTTAAATTCTGCCTCCAACTTTTCTGTAAATTGAATGTAATGCTAGAAAAACCTGTATTTATTTGACATTTTGGGGATTTTCATGTATTTTACAGTGCTAGTGTATTCTAAGTAAAAAATATCCCCAAAAGATTAAAAAATTTAAAAAAATCCCCAAAAGATCAAATAAATATGGCAATTTACTGGCAGCAAGGGCTTTCTTGCATTACATTCAATGTTCTCTTGCTACCACTAATTCACTGTACCTTTGCTACCACTACTTGTTTTTCCTCCTTTTTGGAGTAAACACTGTAACACTGTAATTCAGAATGCAGGCTTACTGTAAAAAAAAATATATCACTGTAAAAAAACACCTTGAAACCATGCTTCCAGTATTTTACTGTAATTTACAGAGAAAAAAAGATTTAACAGTGCAGTTATGGGATAAAACCCCTGGAAGGTACAAGGTGGTTGAGTGTACCTAATAAAGTAGCAACTCAATCCAGTGTCCCACACTTCTACCTTGGTTCTTGCTTTCCAGCCATTTACGCAATTTTCCACTTATACCAGATGTAGATCAAAGTCAAAATTTTGCTACTTCATTTTAGCGCTGCAGCTACAAGCCTATTGTAGCGAACACACACTAGCAAACTGTTTTTGTAAAAAGTCAGTTTGTTTTTGTTTGGTAAAAAGGTTCAAGGTCTTTGATAAGGAGGTACAGACTTGCTGATGTGGTTCAAAATGAGGTAAAACTTGAAAACTCTGAAAACTGAAGACAGCTTTAAAACAATAGGCAGCTATTTCAGAACAACCCCAGGGTTGGTACTCAAGGCATAAGCGAGATCGTGTTTCTGGTATTAATGATGGCCATTATCTCAATGATTAGCACTCATACTCCTAAGGTGGTTTGTGAAAACAGACCCTTTACTGTTTGTTAGTACTGTTAGCCTCATAGCCTGATTGGTAAACTAAAGAAGCACAATTTGGATACCAAACATCTTTGCCAAATGTCTTGGCTGAAAGAATGCATCTGGGGTAATTGGAAAATTGTGTAAATTTGATTTTTCCCTGGACTATTTCTTACACTGACCGCATGGTTTAGGGTAAATTAGATCATGAGGTCCTGCTTCTTGGATCTCACAATTCCTGCTCTTTCCTTAATTACCTTCCTGGGGAAGACTGCTTTGTAAAGTATATCTTCTCATGTTGGATTTGGCTTGAAACATTTTGGATTTGGATATGAAACAGTTCTCTCAAAAGTGTTTGGTCACGCCTGGGGCCACCAGTACCACTTTCTCTAGTAGAACCACAGTGAAGAAGAAGAGATTTTTGACTTTGGGTAGCAACAGGCAATTGGTAGACATAATTTGTTGCTGCTTCTATTGATGTGGTGTACTGATACCACTGATTGACACACATACTAGCCACCAGAATGTGCTCAGCAATCAGAAGGTTAGGAAAAAGCAGAAAAGCGTGTCAGATGCTCAGCAAATCGGCCACTTATGTATAAAACTAGGCCAAACCTGGGGAAATTATACTTTGCCAAAGGCTATAGCTTAGAAGCGTGGCTGCAATTTACATATAGGGTCTGTATTGTCAGAACTCCGTCTCTTGTGTCCTTTTTATCACAATGTAGTATTGACAAAACTGATTATTCTCACTCAAACGTCAATAGCAGATGCAAAAAAAAAAAAAAGAAAACCAGAAAAGAAACTAATGAGCGGGTCATGTAAGTTTGAGACTTTGTTGTTTTGCCAGTGCCACAAACTGAGTCTGTTTCCTGGTTTCTATAGTAAAGAAAAGGTTGCCCTGAAAAGTATGCACAAAAAAACTGCAGAATAGATCATGCGGTTGAGGTGATGAACATTCAATCCGTTTACAATAAATGCTTCCAGACACATGTTCCCCTTAGTAAAGGCAGGCTGTTCCAAGCACTATTTTCATGTAATATTGGGGATACTGAGGTCATTCTGTGTAAAAATAGTATGTTTCTGTGATTCACTGCATTTAGCTGTTTTGCTGTGGTTTCTGGCCTAGTCGCAGCTTCAATCAGTCAGTGATATATGTTTCACTGTCCCTGCCTTGACCAAACTATATGGATAGGAAAGTTTGCTGAACTTTGTTAGCCTCCCATTACAGTAAATGTCTTTAGAAGAGTGAGTGGACCATGCTAAACCACCTCAGTGCTTTCAGCAAGAAATACAGCCATGCATTATTTATTGAACTTTCAAATAAATTAGTTAGGTGTACCTAAAAAAAGAGTAATGAAATCAATGGGAATCAAAAGCTATGGGTATAGCTTTAAGCCACAGTCACATACACATTTTCACAAAAGTAAACATGCTTTTATTGGATAATTATATACCTGCCCCTGTGTAGTGCTACATGCTAATCTGTAGGGTAAAAATGAAATGAAAAAATGAAAAATGTAAATAAAAGGGAAGGCTGGTGGCAGTGGCATGACTTGTGTGCAGCATTGGTTAGCCAAAAACCTAACGTAGCTATTAGCAAGCTGGCTGACTTGCCTGCCACACACAGTAAAGGTGAAAAAAATAGTGTAGATGATTGTGTATCTTGTCTCACTGATGTGTTGGTTGCAGCTCGGTGCTGCTGTACAATCTTTCAGAGGTAAATGCAGCTAAAGAAACAGTGCTAAGAAATATTACTTGCTTAAATTTTAACATTACTATAAAAAATGCATCATGTCAATGAGAAGTGACAGCTAGCAATTATTTCAGCCTTTTTTGATATTTAACATGCATTGCAATTCTCAGTCTAAAGATTCAATTTCTTTTCTTGGAGCGACCCTCACAGGAAATGAGACTACGACTTACATGAAATCCGGCTCTGTTCACTGAAGGTTCTTCAAGAAAGCCAAAGCACCCCCTAGAAAGGCTGTTACATAGTCCAAAGACCAACATTGCCTAAGGTACACTTTACCCCCTGATATGACCATGTTTTTCCTTCAAAAATCTTTTCTAATTAAAAACTGTCATGGGAGTCTGGCCTGGCTGGCATGGGCCTTGCTTTATGCTGTTGGGCTCGATTGGGATGTTGATGAGTGGTCGCATCATGGGGGGGCTGAAGCCCAGCTGCAGGGGGTCTTAGCCATACGGCACTGTGGAAGCCTGGTACTCACACCCCGGGCTCTGCAGTGAGTCACTGAGTGGAATACACAATCCTTTCAGAGTCCTATTCACTACTTCAGAACTCTTGTTCTGATCACTGAAAAGTTTAATGTCTTCAATTTATCCAAAGTTCAGAGGTGAAACTGGGAAAACACTACACTAGTGGAACCACTTCGGCCCTTCTTTAAATGCTGATTGGTTCTTTCAGACTAGCTTACTGTATCTCTTATTTGTTCGTATTTCTTTGTGGCCATCATTGTCTGGCTTGCGTCTGCTTTACTCCATGAGAGTGCGATATCAGAGCACCTAGGGGCTCTCTTGCAATCTTATTTCCAACAAGAAAAAACTATTATGAAAAATCTCATATTGTTTAAACAGAAAACTGGAATAGCAGTAGGGAAATACCAATAGGGAATACCAATAGGGAAATGTCATATTGATTAAAAAGCAATTAGAACGGATTTATCACTAGGAATTGGCATTTTAGCACTAGGAATAGACAGTTAAACTTTAACTTTAAATTTTTAAACATATATGTGATTATGGGATTTCCAGTGGCAAAAAATATTATATTATGAATTAACATGGATTGACAAGCTCTGAGGGTGCTCCTATAACACACTAAAATACCATAAAGCACTGGATACTCACTCATTTCAAGTCAAGTCAAGTAGGTTTTATTGTCATTTCTATCATATACACACAGGACATAATGATATGAAACAACGCAAGAGCAGAACAGAACTGAAAACAAGACCACAAGTGCAGACAGGACAAAGGAAAAGAAAAGGACTTTTTAACTTTTTCTCATGGTACTTCCATTTGATTATCAAGCAATCAAAGCACACTACACCATATCTGAATATTTAGAAGTTAGGCTTCCGGCATGTGCTAACACATTTTGTGCCTAATTACCACCCCCCAAAAAAAGAAAAGGTTGATAGTCAAAAATAGACACTCAGTTACTTCAGCAGTGTCAAATTTATTCCTACATAGTTCACTGAAGTCACCCACTGAGTGGGATCTGGAGGAGGTAATTCATCACTTCAGTCTTCCTGTGTACGTATGGAGCTGTCAGCCGTATACATTGCACTGTAAACATCTATAATAAGATTATAGGGTGTATGACATCAGTTCTCCTCACCACCCGCAATCACACATGTACACATGAGCTCAGCATCTCTTGCCAAAAACATGGCTTCATTATGTATTTGCTGTCATGAAGCTTTGAGGCGGGTCAAAAAGCTAATTTGCTGCGTTCCTACATCGAATCCTTCTGTTTTTGGTGTCATGCACTGTAGTCTGGCTGTGTATCATGCAGGTGTAAGTAAAATTTTGTTATGTCCAAACAGGTGCAAGCCGTTTCGTGGCTGAGGTTTGTGGCTTCTTGGTTGTGAATGCAGCCATGACTCAACCGCAGTGTCTGGCAGGATGCGGCTCTTTGAGTATGTTTGTTGGTATGGCCAGGTGTCACATGTTTGTGTTACTCTGATGCCCTGTGGCAGTTGAGTGTGTATTGTGTTGTGGGTGTGAGTCAGAGACGTGGTTTCATTCAAGCGAAGCCTTGAGCAAAAATGAAGGAATTTTATTCTCATTAGATGACCTTCTTCACAACATGGTTGGTGGGGAGTTCAGAATTCATCTGTCCTTGTCACCACATGTGGTTGAGAGATGTTTACTTACACTTCAGTAGATATCCTGAGGGCTTATAGCTCTCATCCTAGTGTATATCTCTCTTTTATACAGTTCTGTTATGACTGAAAGCCTTAAGCTAGCCACTGAGCTGTGGCTCACCTCCACCTGTTCAGCACTGAACAGACTCCAGTTCCAGGTTTTTCAGGGCTAATAGTGGTACATTGTGTGACCTCTTGAAAGTTAAAACAATAATTCTATAATCAGTTATGTCACAACATTGGAACCAAAATAACAACCCTGCTATTAGCCTCATTATGATGATTTGTTGAGAGATCTATTTCCGAGCTCATTTTAGTAGCCCAGAGTCAAAGTCCATTCCCATTCACCCGAAATACTTGAACTTCTCTGTAATGAATGGATTTTTTTTTATTGTAAAAGTACTTCAGGTGTCTGGTTCCTATCACCACTGGTGTGAGTAATTCGGAGGCTGCAAGTTTCTCTAGAGCAAAGCATTTCACCTCATACACCTCTGAATGCCTCTGCATACATTTTAATGATGCAGAAACTTGGATAAATCTGTCGAATTCCCTATTAATCAGTGCAGCGGCACTAGGGATAACAAGTTTTATTTGGATAGCGTTTTATAGTTTCGACTGGCATTGTCACAGGTCGGCTTTCCAGGCATGAGAAGTGGGTTTAGGAAATGGTATGAGCTAATGAGCAAGAGGGTTGGAAAACAGCTCTAATAGCATGAGTGTAGAAATTGTTTCATTTGTGTGTGAGTTGGTGATCACAGTGACTTGGAACAAACTGCTGGTGTAATCAGAAATACAAAAACTGGTTTAGCAAAGCTGACAAAGGTTGAATATAGTACTTGTGTGGCCAAACTAGAGAGTCCTTCAGCACACTGATTTTCCTAGCCCCAAACACATACTGGTACTGCTCATACCTCTCTATCTCCCTACTTGCGAATTATCATGTCTCTCTGTCCATGAGGGCACACATTGCAAATTCTACTGGGTTGCCATGTTGCAGGTATGCAGTTCCCGGTATTTCGCAGGCAAGTGTGACTGGCTCCTAGACATCATAGTATGCCAATACTGATGGGTTTGACAGGCAAGACTTACTGAAGTTTGGGATGTACAGTGCCCTCCTCCATGGTTGAACGGTAAAATGTGGCATGCTGAATGAAAAGAGTCAGAAAAGGCACTGATTTGATACCCCGCTGTGAGCAGAATTTTGGGGTAGCTAGTGGCCCGGGAGTTAGGGAGTTTCCCCTGTGATCGGAAGGCTGTGGGTTTGAGTCCCAGGACTGCAAGTGGTACCACTGAGGGTCCCTTGAGCAAGGTACCATCCCCACACTCTACTTCCCGGGTGCTGTGTTGCTGACTGCCCACTGCTTCACTCAGGTGAATGGGTTAAATGTAGAGGACAAATTTCACTCGCTGTACTGTGGTATGTTCACTACTTCCCAAGATACCATGGAAGCACTGTACTCAGCACTGTGTATGAGGTGAAGTGGTCTTTTTAATCTTTTGGATTGATGAGTTCTTGCTGGTTCTTCTTATGTGCTGCCACCATGGAACAGGCCCAGTCTGTAGGTGCAGTAATTCTTGCATTGCAGCATAGATGCGGTGGGCTTGCTGGATCACAGGGCACAAGCTGAGATCATGGACTATGCGACTGGGAATTCTCAGAACTCATTACTGAACAGGTCTTTGTACTGTGTGCTGAGGTATGTGTTCCTGTCTTTGGTGACTTGTCGAATGTCATTGACAACTCCAATGTTCATGCACACACAACCTCCCAGTCGCGGTTGCACGGTTCTGTCCACTGTGAAGAGAGGCAATGAGTGGTACTGCTCTTTTCAGGTTGTACCTTTCGAAGTTGCTTGCCTTTAGCCACTTGTTTGAAAGTCTCCAGTGGCATTACACTGCATTTTGCTACTAATTCAAGTTTACCCCTTGGAACATGATTGGCACGGATTTGTGCCAGAAGTGCAGCAGATGGTAAATTGTGGAAGTTCCTCCAGTTTGTGTTGATGCTCAATGTGTCAGACGTCATGCTTTGTTTGGTGTTCCTATGTCACGTAGAAGCAAAGTTATTGTAATTTAAAAAAACCTGTAATAACCGCTGTTGGGGGTTAGGGTTAGGGTTAGGGTTTTGTAAATGGCATCACACACAAATGCCCATATTTCTTTTATTTTAGCGTTTTAGAACAAACAGAAAAAACATACGATGTTTGAACCCAGGAGAACTGTCAGGAAGGTCTTCGCCCACAAGCGTGTGTGTGTGTGGGGGGGGGGGGTTTGACCTGGAAAGTGGTCGAGCGGCACTACAGCAGAATGCGAAAGGGCAGCAAATGGCAAAATCTGATTTTACTAATACAGATTTTGGCAAATCCTTCATCCTTCTCATTAGCTTGAGAACTGACATAGTCACAATTGTCCTCTATAATGCCAATTGTGGTGTTATTGTCCAGACTCTGGACACGTTTCCCATTTCGCCCTACTTCCACAATTGCTGCAATTTGAGACAGTCTGAAAGAATTTGGCCTTACCGCAACAACACCAGTGGCTTGTGTGGCTCGTGTCTTGCTACTTTCCTCTGTCATCTCATAAATGTGACAGATCAAAATGGCTTTGTTAACTCACTCAAGTGTTAACTGAGATTCAGCAGTGGTCACTTGTAACAACACGCACAATCCAGTTGCAATTAAGCAGAAATGGCTGAAATGGCAACTTTTAACTTAGATCTCCTTATCACTGATGAATGCCTTAATATTCTCCCCTTGTTTCTGATTTCTTGACTGAAACTTGTGCCTTCACATCGTTCTGTTGCTCTGAAGAAACATCCTCTTCCGGTATAGCAGGTCCTCTTTGAACTCTGCCAGAAATTGTTGTTCCGTCCACTAAGGGCCTGTAAATCACTGGTTTAATCATGAACATAAAAAACAGGTGAGCAAAGCTGGCATTGAGTGAGTCTACTTGCATGACAGTTCTAGCATGCTGATTAGCCTAGCCACAAACCTACATTATATAGACAAAAGTATTCAGACACATCTGTTTTTCTGGGTTTGGGCTAGGCTCCCTACTTTCAGTGAAGGGCTTAATCTTAATGCTTCAGCTGACCAAGACATTTTGGACAATGCCATGCTTCCAACTTTGCAGAGTTTGGGGAAAAACCTTCTCTATTCCAGCATGACTGTGCCCCAGTGCACAAAGCAAACTCCATAAGGACATGGTTGGATGAGTTCGGTGTGGAAGAACTTGACTGGCCTCACAGAGCCCTGACCCCAACCCCATCCAGCACCTTTGGGATGAACTGGAATATAGATTGTGAGCCAAGCCTTCTCATCCAACATCAGTGCCTGACCTCATAAACGCTCTACAGCAGCTGCCCTCAACCTTTTTTGCACCACGGACCAGTTTCAGGTCAAACAATATTTTCACGGTCTGGTATAGATACAACTAAAACCAAAGTTTGTTTTTTACTCATTTTTGTTAGCTTGTGGGCTCAATTTTTGATGTACCGTATTAGGCGACCAAGACAAATGTTTGTTTGTTTTTTCAAAATAAAACATCTTTCAGACTCTGATAATCTATAAAATATTTTTTATTCTGTCTATGACTCATGGACCGATATTGGTCTGTGGCCCGTTGGTTGGGGACCTCTGCTCTACAGAATGAATGGGCACAGAAATGCTCCAAAATATTGTGGAAAGCCTTCCAAGAGGAGTGTATGCTGTTATATTAAAATCTATGTATTTGAAAGCAATATCATTGAAGTCCCTGTTGGTGTAATGGTCATCCGTCCCAATACTTTTGTCCATGTAATGATCTACAATGAGGACGAAACACAGAGAGGAGAAAAGACTACAGAAATGAAAGAAACACAAAAAGTAAGCAAGACCCAAAGGGGCAATCTATCCTTTATTGATCTCCACTGAATAGGGTAGTTACAACAATAAGATCATATTATTAGCAAATCAGGGCTAGTGGACTTTGAGCATGAAGCAGCAGTTAGACGACTTTGACTTCTAAGAGCATTAACCCACCACAGCGTTTGGCTGCCAGTTTAAGTGGCCATGTGTGTGCGCACGGTGTGGGTTGCTGGGTCTGCACTCTTGCACAAGACGCCTCGGGGGATCGTTCATCTAAAGCTAATAAGGGCCATGCTAATTGGAAGTGCTGTTTTTTTTTTCTTTCAAGGATGTGGATCATCTGTTCTGCCAGTGTGTTAGTGTGTTTGTTTTTTTTCTGGAAAGGGAGATGAGTCATTAGAATCATTAGAAACGAGAGACTTTATCCTCAAAAATGCCACAAGGGAAGGACCTCGGCGGAGGTAGGTAGCATATCTGTGGGGAACATGCTGGCTAATTAAAACGTGTCTGAGGCAATTCATTACTGTTACGTGCAACCGTCTATTTCTGTCTGTATTTACTGATGACACAGGTCGTTTTTTTTGTTTTTTTTTGGATTCTGTTTTGTTTTTTTTTCAGCGCTATGACCAATCTGCCCAGTGTGACGTGTGAAAACGGTGGTGTTCTCCATCAACACCTTCATTACTTAGCCTGCGTGATGCGTCCGCCCACCCGCCAGGCCTTGGTGAGTGACTGTGATTGGTGAGGAACAGGCCATGTGTGGGCGCAGAGGTGTCATTCTCATATTAGTGGCGCTCACACTGTGTGTACCTACACCCTGTGGTCTATTCCATAGCCCAGCGAGGATGATGATAATGATGATGATGATGATGATGATGATGATGCCCACGTAGTGTGGTCAAGCCATGTTTCATCCACTACTTTTGACCAGAGAAAAAAGCAAGATGCAGTCCTTCTCTCTCTTTCTGGCTTTCTCTCTCTCTTTCTCTCTCTCTCTCTCTCTCTCTCTCACACACACACACATACACACGCAAATAAGGAGACACGTTGGACGCAAAGTTGCACAAACACTCACGCACACACACCCACATACGCAGACATGCTCTGACTCAACTGCCCACCTCGTACTGTGTAATTAAAAGACAGTGGAGGGGGGGGTTGAGAAAAGGGAAGGAGGGGTGAGGAGGTGAAGGGAGGTAAAAGGGGTTTCCTCATGATTATTTGGAAACCTGTCCTCTGTCCCTCCTTTAGTCACACTAACAGCACTTTCAGTTGACAAAGACATTTTGTCGTTTCAGCCACATCACAGTAATGGGATTAAAGGGGTGGTCTAGTTTTGGTCTGGGGCTGGGATGAAAATCTAGGCAGTGATTTATTGGTATGAGGATAGGCGGGTATACTGTGCCTTCTATGAAATCCCCATCCTGATGTATGTGCATCACAAATGCACATTTACTTTCAGATTTTCACCTCATAGTGTGTTATTTTACGTTTGTGTCTTGGTGATTCTTAATGGGAACGCAGGGATGCAGCAGTTTAAGCATAAAGCAGTTTCCTAAAGGATGAATAAAGTTTTCTGATTCTGATTCAAACGCATACTTTGATGATGAGCTGGTGCCATACTATCACCATAATTCCCTATTAGAACTTATAATGAATTAAAATGTGTGTATAAAAGGTGAATGTGCTTACCTGTTTGGAGTCCTTAATTGTGGTCTGGAATGAGGTGGCTACAGATGGTCACTGTAAATGAAGAGAAAATATTTGTTAGTGAGGTACTGAGATGAAGTGATGTGGTGGTGGATGTGGGAAGATGAGACGTGATTATTATGGAATGAAATGTGGTAATAAGGGATAATAAGGCCCAAACCTCAGGGAGTAGAAAAGGAGTGTTTAGTGAAATGTTCATTTGGTGTGAGAGATGTTATGTTTGCAGAAAGATATAATAGAAGTAATTGCCAAAGGACTTGAACACAGAGAACCCTCACGACAGTGGAGAAGGGCGTCATGGTAGTTTGCTGGGTTACCCTATCAGAATGTTGTCAAATGGGGTGACACAAACTAAAAACAAGATCATATTAAAGCAGTTTTTGCGTCACTCCACTGGCTGTTATTCTTTTAGAGTTAGATTTAGATTTCCGACTGCCCGAATGACTGAATCCAAACTTTTTCTTAAGATCATCCACTGCTGGCCTTCCCAATATTAAATATATGAAATTTTAAAAAGAGGAGTGGGGTGGTGGTGGAATCCTAGTGGGTGGCCTGGGATACTTGCCTCTGGACCAAGAGGTCATGGGTTCGAATCCTACCTTCAGCAAACCACCACTGGGTTCCTGAGCAAGACTCCAGGGAGACAGTCCCTGTAGTTAGAGAATGGAATTGGATAAAAGTGTCTGCTAAATGCTGCAAATGTAAATGAAATAGCCCTTAGATTTGATGATGCACCAAAGATCTATAGTACAAGAGTGATTTCTTAACATAAATAAATATATATCATTGTTATAGATATCTTTATGTCATACAGTGCCGTAATCTATTTCTTTAAACTGTAGGTCTCGGTAAAACTGTTCCCAGAACTGTTCAGGTAAAGGCAGTGAGATTGAAGTTTAGGTTATTGAGAAAAGCGTGCATTTCTTAAACAATATATCCTCTTTTCTTATTCTCATTGAGGCCACAGCTGAGTCACAGTACATGGGCTGTGGAAATCATTTGATGCCCACCTGTTTTCCATAAACTTTTCATTACCTCTGTATAAAACGTGTCTAAACGAAGCAGCCATGGCCACAGCTGACAGCGATAGAGGTGAGGAAAGTCTTCACAAGTGATTTACTGCTTTCCTTCTAGCGCATGCTAAACATACACTTCTGCCCATGAAGAGTTTGAGCAAAGTCAGGGCCAGATGTACATAAGAGCTCAGGCGCAGTGCAAAATGAGCCCCTTCAGTTTAACAATCGAGTAACCAAAACAGCAGTTTATTGCACAAATTGCACACATTTTGCACCATGTCTTCTCACTAGTGTACAGTTTTAAACAGTGTTTTTCAGATTGGACACTTGTGGACACTTGTGTTTGAGTCTCGTACCACTGCCTAACTACTAAACTGGTGTAATCTCTCAACACGTCTTCTGGGATCATGAGCAAATTTAAAGCTCACTGTAAAATGTGATGGAACCTCTAAGTAAATACCTTGAATTAAGCAGAATCAATCACACTTCTGATTTCTTCATCTATTTTTTGGGTGGAGATACCCTCCCCCAATCAGGCACATCTCAGTGTGAAGGCATGGAAGAGTAGCACACTTTTCTATACATTTTTCTATACAATTGATTTTCTAAACTAAAAGCTAAACTAAGATTATCAAGAAGTTTTTTATTTGTCAGTTCACAATGATTTAACAAACAAAAGGCTGAAGCTGCTCTACCAAATTTACAATTTACACTTGAGGTTAGCCTTTTACAGAATTTAAAACATCAGAATACGTTAGAGACTGACTCATTTCCATACCGTCAGTAGGTTCTGACCCAGTTTTAATCCTGGAAAATCAGTCCAGATTGTGTACACTTGTCAGAGGGGCCAGTTGGGGTTAAAAACAGCCTAAAAATTGTGTAGTATAGGCCCATCTTAACATGGTTTATTTTGAACAAATCATTATCACAAAAATATTTGTGACAGTATTAATAACAGTGCCATTCTGGGAATAATGAACCAGCCCACACAATTTAATCTCTTATTTTATGTTATTACTCATATGCACATATACATATATATATATATATATATATATTTATATATATATATATACAGACAAGGTTTTGTCAAACCACTGATAATAAATATAATGCAAGAAAATTCAAGAAGTCAAACAGGGTCTTTCATTCCTATTGCATCTGCTCAGCAGCACAATTTTCCATGAACCCCATTGCTCCCTGTTGTAGTCAGCTTACTAATTTCCCATTGAATGCAATCCAATGGTGTCCAGGTGTGATGACAGATCACACGCTCACACCACCGCAGCCAGTTGGACCAACTGGGCGCATCTGTGTGACTCGGCCCTTCAATGAGTGTGTCCGGAAGAAGCGCCACAGCCGCAGAGGGGAAAATGTGTGGGCCACATGCACCAAACAATCTACAAAAGACTCGCGTGTCCTCACTGGCCAGGGGCACAGTTCCTCTGTGGTTTTGGAGTGGTAGGCTGCTTCGACAAAGGCACGTCCCTTAATCCCAGCTGGGGGCACTGGCAGTCCTTGGAGAGCATTTCATCCCATTGTTCAACATGTGATAAATGACAAACAAAAGCATGATGGATACCGGGCTGCACTCTTGCGGTTTAATTGCAGAACATGAAAGGACCGAACTAAACAGAACATACATGGAATTGAAGACCCACTTAGGAATTGGTGCAACTGGACGGCCAACTCTGAGAATTGCAACATACTACATAACAGCAACATTTCCGTTAACCCTAACGAGTCCTGCTTTCATTTTGCTGTAAAAGTCAAGTGAAGTAATGAAATTACATGCTTAAATACTTAGTCACATTTTAAGTACCTAATCACTTTGTAAGTATAGTAGTCATACCCCAGTATTTGTGTGTATACCATAGTGTGTTTCATGTTGAGGTTTTTCAACAGATGTTTTTTATTGGTTTTATTTAGACTGTATATTTGATATTGTCTTTGTGTCTCTGCGTGACTGTGCATTCGTAACGTAAACAATTTTCTCTGAGATCAGTAAATTCAGTAAATTTGATTCTGAAGTTACCGTTATTACGTTTTGTATCCATAGGGCTACAATACCAGGATTTTTGCTTTAGTGACAAGAAATGATGCAAAAATGTATGTTTCTCATTCCCAAAAAACAGGACTGAATGCACATATTTAGGTAGACCAAGTAAACAAACCTGCATTTTCCTCGCCAGTTCACATATACGGTGCTTGTTGCTATTGTTACCATCCAAGAAATGTTGAAATATGAAGTCTCTGCTGTTTTAGCATTTTTCCCTTTTATTGAAGTCTTGCGATTCTACTGGCTGTTCAACTGTGCATCAAAGCCTGCAACTGTCCCACCCCCAATCCAAACACGCCCTCTCATACTTTCAGTCATCATCGAGGCCACACAATAATAACAGTCCCAAAACATAGACATATAGAAGGACATTCGGCATAAATAAAGAGTACAGTATTCATTTTGTTATACTTCAGCATGGAAAGTTGGAGTGTTACTGTTAGCTAAATTATCGTAACCAGCTACATTATACTAAATTCCAATATTTAAAGCCAATTTTTCATTATAAATTAAAGTAAATCCCAGCTGGACTGTGTGTTGCTGAAGGCTGCCTTTTTCACACACGCTGCTTTGATAGTGACAGCAGAATATCTCACACTTTGTGTGTGTGTGAAAACTTGAATGTCACTGTGTCAAATTGAGGCCAAAGCTTCGTGGATTCTCTTGATTCACAAATGCCAGTAATATTCTGATCCAAATCATTCAGATTTTTAAATATCCAAAGTAAAATATATGTTCCATTATTTCAATGCTTCAAATGGCTGCATTTAATCTAGAGAGGCCCTTTGAAACGTCGTCCTTGTCCCTGTTACCAGGCTAGTAGGCACTAGCGTCATCCTAACGGGGTCGACATGTAAATCGGTGGCAATTAAAAGGTTTCTGCTTCAAACGTTGCAATGTAATGAAATACTACCACATGATAATGGTTAAGTAATTAGTCTAGAAATGTAAAAAAAAGTCTCTTGCTGCTGTGCTTAGTGGTAGGTCACCACCCTTCCCAGCTCTGAGAGCAGTGGTCTTTCATATACACATTCAACAGCCATAAAAATGAACTTGTCTTTTCACAAGACTAAATGACCATAGGACTATATATTTTGAGTACACTGATGTGTTGGTCATTAAAACCACTGACAGGTGAAGTGAATAATATTTATTATCTTATTATAATGGCACAGTCAGGTCTTAAAGTTGATGTGTTGGAAGCAGGAAAATGTTTATGTAACATATAGTTATCTTTCAAAGAAGAGCTGGAAAGAATTGCAGAAAAAGGGTAAAACAGTTTCTTCAACACAACACAGTAAACCATAATGAGATAAGATTAGGTAAGATGAGATAAGATTACATAAGGTAAGATAAAATAAAATAAAATAAGATGAGATAAGATTACATAAGATAAGATAAAATAAAATAAAATAAGATGAGATAAGATTAGGTAAGGTAAGATAAAATCAGATGAGATAAGATAAGATATTGTAAGATAAGATAAGATAAGATAAGATAAGATAAGATAAGATAAGATAAGATTTGGTAAGGTAAGATAAAACTAGATGAGATAAGATAAGATATTGTAAGATAAGATAAGATAAGATAAGATTTGGTAAGATGAGATAAGACAGCTCTTTATTAGTCAGATATTTGCATTACGGCAATAAAGTGGCCTGCACAAAAGAAGAAAGTAGAAGCAGCCTAACCTAATAAAACTATAGAATATAAATATAATGAAATTTCTCTTTATCTTTAAAGAACACTAAAGTTGCATGGATGTTTAGAATCAGATCATCCAACAGAATTCATCTGTTTGTGTCAGTGAGCTACAAGTCACAAATATTCGTTATCACATTATACTCATTTGCTGTTGCTGGAAATAACTGCTTAAATCTGGTTTGTAGTTCAGTGATATATTTGGTAACTACGATGAAGCTAATTTAAGGCACTGTGTGGAGTGATGATGTGGAGCGGGTTTGAGGGGTAGTTTATGGTTTAAGGGAGTTCAGAAACTCAGTGATCCTACAGGTGGGGGCAGTGCTGTTTTGGAACTTCCTCATTGGCTGATTGGGACTTTAACACTAAAGACTGCCCAGTAGCTCTTTGTTTTCATGGCGTGTTTGTATTCTCCTTGATCTTCCCCGACTCCTGTTGCTCTGCTCCTCCCGAGCATGAGTCAGAGAGGCATCAGAGGAAGCTCTGTGGGTCAAGGGGCTTTTTCATGTTCCGCAATGCTGACGTCCAGTGGGCCCCCCTGCTGACCTCAACATCAAGGTGACCTCCGGGGCACCGTACCCTGCTCCCTGGTGCTCTGTTCATCATTCCAGGAGCAATGCACAGTAACTGACAAACTCCATTACAGCCCACACATACACTCACAGGCCAGTTTAACCCTTAGAATGCAAGCGGCCTGGATTCGTGCCAGCTTCACAACAAATGGTAAACTATCATCATACAGCCAAACAGCTCCTTATATGTTCCCCCAGTTTATGTTGGTGCTCGGGGTGTAAGGTGTCATGCTGAGCTTTGTTTGGTGTTTCTAGAACCAAAATTAATGTAATTTTAAAAATGTGATAGTAATAACTACTACTGGGCGTCACACGCAAATGTGAACTTGCAGGATAGTCTCCGCCCACAAGTAGATGGGGACCCAGAGAGGGAGGGGGTCTGGAGAGCGGCCGAGTGACAGTGCTCCGAATGAAAGAGCAGCAAACAGCGAGGGTGTAGGCGAGTAAACACTGGTTTTAGACCATTTTTATGTGTTGAAATCAGATTTTACTAACTCGCTCTGAATTCAAAGTGTTAATAGAAATGTTTACCTTGTGGCTCCACCCTGCTGGTGTACAACATTTGTGTTAGTTATCCTCTAGCCTTTTAAAATGCTCATCTGACTACAGCTTGGCTTGGCCGGGTACTTTTAAGTGGTGGATCCCTATGGGTCTAGTCATTAATTGATGTGTTGGAAGCAGGAAAAAGGGGAACCGTGAGGATCTGAGCAACTCTGACAAGGACTAAATCGCGATATCTAGATGACTGGATCAGAGCATCTCCCAAACGGCAGGTCACGTGAGGTGTGGTTGTTAGAACCTACCAAAAGTGGTCCAACAGGTGGACCAGCGACAGAGTCATAAGTGTCCAGGACTCATAGATGCGCTTTAGTGGCCTTTAATATAAAAATTCCACAGCCGTAAAAATCAGCTTGTCTTTTCACAAGACTGAGTGTCAGTATGAAGCCGTAAAACTATGGATTTTTTAGTACACTGATACACTGATCACCCACAACATTAAAACCACTGACAGGTGACGTGAATAACATTGATTATCTCATTACAATGGCACAATCAGTTCTTGATGTCAGCTTGACGTGTTGGAAGCGGGAAAAGGATCTGAACAAGAAGACCAGATTGTGATGGCTAGACGACTGGGTCAGAGTCTTGTGGGGTGTGGTGGTTAGTACCCACCAAAAGTGGTCCAACAGGTGGGCCAGCGACAGGATCATGAGTGCCCAAGACTCATAGAAGCCCTATGGAATAAAGGCAAGCCAGCGGAGGCAGTGTGATGCTCTGGGCAGTAATCTGCTGGGAAACCTATTGGCATTCGTGTGGATGTATCTTTGACACATACCACCTGCCTAAACATTGTTGCAAACCTCTTTCACCAGGAAAACCATGCTGCAAAAACTGTTGAAGAATGGTTTGAAGAACATCAGCAACATCAGCAAACATCTCAGTTTAATTGAGCTTTTGTGGGATGTGCCGGACAAACTAGCCTGATCTATGGAGGCCCCGTCTTGCAAAGTACAGGCTCTGCTGCTGGGGCAGCTGGTGGCCTAGTGGTTAGGGAGTTGCCCTGAAATGAGAAGGTCATTTGGTCTGGATCCCAAAACTGCTGATGTCATCACTGAGAGACCCTTGAGCAAGGTACCATAAAACGTACTTCACACCTGAGCATCTTGTGGTGCTGTTGTTGATACTGTCATCTCCCTAATGCATTTTAAAAAAATCAATTTCATGATTAAATTGAGTAAATCAAGCCCAAGCTAGGATTTTCAAAACCATTAGTATTGTAAGCAAATAGTATTTCCTGTTTTTCACATACTACTGCACCGGAAAACCAAATAAATACAAATTCATTTTTCCCAGACCTTTTTCCGCACAGCAGATATGGAAACAGCATGGTTTTAACCCGGCCTCGGACATGTGGTTTGAGTCAAGTCCGAAGTGCGTACATTGTCCAGTTTTTGAAAAGCGTTATCCCAAGTGCCTTTGTTATTCCACATGGTCAGGAAATGTCATTTCCATCCCAAATCTGTCTACCATTCATCTTCACTGGACAATAAAGTTCTCCTTTAGCCACTACGATTTAATTTCCCATTTGAGAGAAACACTTTAATGCCTTTATTCTCTTTTTTGGGACGAGTTAAAGGTGCAGCCGGTGATTCAGAGGCAAGTGTGACCCTGCCCCATCACTCACTACACAATTATAGCCATAAATTGCACCCCTTAAAGTCATAGATGCACATGGTAGTCAAAAAAACCCTGAAGAAACATGTTTTGAAGCTCTAATTACTTTGTTTGTGTGGTAATGATAGTTGTCACGTCTAGGAACAGCATGGCCCCTAATTAGAACACTTGAAAATGGGTACATATGCCAAGTCTCCAGAGTTTGTGCTAGGTGGCATGTGTTGGGATGCTTTATCAGAAAAAAAAGTCCTTTCTCTCGATTTTCAGATAATGTAGGTGCAGGATTTGCTCTATTTTCCTGTTTATATTTCTCTTGTGTTTAGATTACGATATTATAGCAAATAAATGATCAAAAAATGTATTTACACTACAGACTACAGACTTCTCTAAACTTAATACCGTGTCATTACTAATCACTCTAGACAGCAGAGGTATTAGTGCATGTTGGAGACGGGCGTGTGGGTGACTTTAAGACAATGAGAATGCCATCTTGTGGTTAAACTGAATAGCTCAAATATTAGCTTTAAATGTCTAATGGTCCAATTAGTGCAATATTAAAACTGTGCTGGCAATTATCTTAACTGTATCTAAATCAGGATCACTTATTCAGCCTTGAAGGGGTCTAAGTGACTTATCAGTTTCTTCATACTGTTCAGTATAATTCAGTAGTTGTGATGGAAGCAAAGCCATTCAGGGTGATTTGTGGGGTATTGTAGAATAACATACTAACCAGGGTTTGCAAGGCTAAGTAAATGTATTTAAATAAAGAATACAATTTTATTCATGATCAAAAACCACACGTTAACCTACATGTGTCTTCTGTTTTTTCATGTGTAATGTGAATGCAATAATGGTAAAATAGTGGAAAAATACAGTTTCTTTGGGCACTATTTTGCCTTACAATGCCCTGTAGGTTTCTCAGACAACAAAATAGCTTTAAAATGCTATTTTAGGTCAAAGCTATTGCAAAACTATGTCTTGTGCATCAGGCAATGTACTTATAACCATTGTTACTATGTAATAATTTTCAGTGAGGCAGCTTTTAGAGGCATCAAACTACTCAGATATCTGGTTCCATTCACCACTATAAGAACCAGTTGAATATGTATCTCTAAAACAGCATATCACACCACTCCGAAGGACTTTGTTGACATTGTAACATTTCATTTATGCAGAAATTGGAAAATTCGTGGAATTCCCCTTTGAAAGAATTCATGGATAATGGATGTATGAACCACATTCTGGCAATGCTACATACTTTTGTCCATTTTAATAGATGAAAGCATATCAGAAACCACATACGCAAGTTCCTTTGAGTTTACTTGATGATTAACCACAGTTTGAGACCAGCACAACTGTCAACACTACAGTTTTAATAGTTATTCTCTTAACACTCCAGTGAATCCTGTAGACATGTGTGTATAGTTTATTTATGAGACAATGGGTGGAATAACACAGTTAGAGAAATAATGCATCGTTAGTGCATTGAGATGTGGGATATTTTGCATGCCTTCTTTAACTTGTCTCATCACCATCTGTTCTCACTCCTGTGAGTTTGGTATCATCCATAAACTGACGGATCGCCGGAATAGGATCGTTGTCTTACCGCAGGGAGCAGAATAGCGGGAAAACACACAGCCTTGCCGTGCACCTGTGACAACACTGAGGCCCAGGTGTACATTCTGTTTCCTTCTTGACAGGAAACAGCTATTTGGAATCGGAATTAATGGTCCAAAATTTGGAATCAGTGTTTATAAAACTCATTTTGTGGTAAATACATGTCTGAAATATTTTTAATATGATGCTAGTGCTCTACAGCTTCATTTCTTTTAAAAAAACAACAAATGGACGGTGTGTTCCAGAGTGAACAAAGCTGTCGATGACCGAGAAAACAGAGAAAACAATAACACACACATACACACACACACATAAATATATATACTACATATATATACTGCTCAAAAAATTAAAGGGAACACTTAAACAGTCATGCTGTGGTTTAAGTGTTTCTTTTAATTTTTTAAGCAGTATATATAAACTACCGGTCAAAAGTTTTAGAACACCCCAATTTTTCTGTTTTTTTGTGTTGAAATTCAAGCGGTTCAATGTCTCATTGTTCATTCTGCAGAAAGTTTTTCCCAGCTATGTTGCAGAAGTTCCATAAGTGTACGGTTCATCCTAAACTGAACTGTCCAGTTCATCCTAAAGCAACATGAAGTGGCCAGAAGTCTCCATGTTTTCCAGCTTATCATCGTGTTCTTTTTTCTGAGGTAGTTTTGGCAGTGCTTGGACTTATGTTTTGGGTCACTATCTCGCTGTAGGACGAACCCGACCAACTGGACACATACCAGAGGTACTGCATGGAGCTACAGAATTATTTCCCTCTTCTGGGTAACCTTACCATTTTTAAACCTCTCG